>VXBI01013812.1:114001-256801 GCA_013397375.1 Toxostoma redivivum
AAAAAAAAAAAAAAAAAGGAGAAAGCAAAATCATAATTTTGTCCTACAGGACACCACATGCAGCACACAGGAGACACAATGTCAAATGCAAAGCAGAGGGAATGGTGCTCTGAAAGAATCAAATGGCCAGAGCAGTCTCAACACAAACATCTTGGCCTGAGGGGTACAGATCATATAATGGAGAGGAACTATTTAGCAGAATTTAAGTAGGGGATGTTTCCAACAAGGACACAAATAATTTTTGAAGTAAAATATGTTTCGACATAAAAAACTTTATATGCCAAATGAAGTAGAAGGATCATACAGAAGCTGACAAGCTGACCATCCAGTCTTCTGACCATCACTACCTTCAGCCTCTTCCTCCTGGCCACAATGAACTCAGTCTCTGTGATGTAAAAAACAGTTCTACACAGATTCTCTGGTGGTTTGCACACTTTTACAGATTAACAGTATATAAACCCCATAAAACCAGCTTACACTGTCTTACCCAGATGTGATCCTACCATCCAGAACTGCTACCAGCAAAGAGGAGCCTAATTATAGCTCCCTTTGTATTGGGTGTTTGGAGTTTCCTGACAAAACAGCTTCTCTAACAGCTATAAAAATATCAGAGAAGCTAAAGGCACTCCTGGCCATTGGAGACTACACAGCACTTTCTAAAAACTCTGCTGCATAACATGAGAGTCAAAGGTTTAACAGAGCCCAGACAGACTCAGGAAACCAAAGGCAGTTTCAGAAGCTAACAGTGCACAGGGAAAGTTCAGAGGCAACCAGCACCTTACCCCACAGTGTCCAGGTACGCTTTTATATTTGAGTCAAGCACGGGGAAAGGGGACGGAGAAAATGGAATCTGTGCCCAAGGCTGAACTCATTTCTTCAAGGTTTGTCAGGGTGTTTCCACCAATAGGTCACCACACCCTTCCCACATGAAAGAACTGTACAGAAACCAGTGCCAGTAACTTTTGGCCCCAGGCTGACATAGAATTTTGCTCCTTCTCTGGATGTGATGTGAATAAGCAAAGAAAGGTGTTGAACTGAAATGCCTCAGACACTGCAGCATGAAGCATAACAAGGCCCCCTTTTCTGTGTGTTACGATAGGCTCTGACATATGGTACTGAATGTACTTGGTTATTGCATAAATTCTGTTAATTTCTGGGAAGCAGTAAGGAAGCAGACTTCCAGCTGAGATCCTTATCCTTGTATACCCCCTGGAGTGCACCACTTCAGTAACATTTTTCAGCAATACCACAATGAAGGAGCTCCTTATGTGAGCCACTGCACTGCCCTCACTATTTTCCCTCACCCCATACTTGCCTCCAATAAAATCTCTGCCTAGGGAGAGAGAAAAAGTGAAAAAAGAGAAAGGCAAAAGGGGAACTGGTTTCCCAGGCCAGATCCCACTTACTCTGGTTTCCCATTAGGGACTGAAGCCGATGATTCCAAGCTGTGCTCTGCTGTGCAGTGGAAGTGCAGAGGCAGGCAAAGATCACCCTCAAGGCATGAACATCATCTGGGAACATTGCCATGGACCCCCTCAACCTGGTCTCAGTGTAAAGAGCTAATGCTGAGCCGGGCTGGGCTGAGCTGAGCCGGGCTGGGCTGGGCTGAACTGAACTGAGCCGAGCTGGGCTGGCAGCTTCCCCTTCATCCAGATATCTGCTCCTGTTCCCTAACTATCTGTATGTGCATGCTCCTGACAGCCCTGGAGACAATATCTACAGGTGTGTTGCCTCTTCAGCAGAGGAAGCAGGGCTTGGCAGTGGCCTCCAGGTTCAGGTTGGTGTGAATTATGTTACCATCTCAGCTCTCTTTATCTCTCTTGGCTCTGTCATGTGACCAAACCTCTCAGTGGCATTCCACATGGAAGATGTGCAAGAGAGATGTAGCATTACAGCCAGAAAAAATTCGGATAAGGTAGTAAAGCAGTGGGTCATAATGTGCTTTAATGAGTAAATATAAAGTTGTTTTACATGCCCCAGAGACCCTAAACTTAAAATTAACCCCACTAGCTCTAGGTCATAAGGTCTCTGAAGATATTCTGGTTCCTGTGGTATTACAAGACTATAACCATTTTGCCCTTCTGGATTCTTTCTTAGCTCTTCATAATCTTCCCATGAGACATTTTAGACCTCAGTCCATCCAGAAGGAGGAAACAGAAAAATTATAACCAGTAAGAAGTCAAGACAAGATATCTGCCTCCTTTGTTTTCTACTCCAGTTGATGTCATTGCCTCTGAAAACAAGTGGTGGGAAACTGAAAATTAACAGGGACTTTCTTCTCTTGGCAGAATGGTTTCTGTTGTCTCCCATGTCATTCCTTATTTTCTGCCTCCCACTGGCAGTGGTCTCCTGTTCCTGTCCTCGTTCTTGATATTTCCAACCTCCTGCCCTTTCCCTGACAGACACCAGAGACCGAAACTAAATACATAAGGTCACTGAATTATTTGAAGAAGTTACTGGGCCTAGTAAGACAGGCAGCTGTCACCCTGGTGACATCCACTGGCTCACTCCATGTCCAGCACTGCTGTGCGCTCAGACCATGAGGTGTTTAAGGCAGGGATTATTTCTTATGAAGTTTGCAGAGGTGCTGACTGAGGCCTTTGGGCAATGTGAACATTAAGTAAGAGCCTTGTAGCAGAAAACATTCCCACCTGGAAAGGTTCAAAGAAAAGCCTCCTTGTACAAGTGAAATTCCTACTTGGTGTACTGGCAGTTTATTTAAGAGCACTTTGCAACTGAAACAAATCATTGTACAAGAATAAGCAGAAACTTCCCTTTTCACTCAACTTGTCCTCCCACAGATGGATTCACTAACATGTACCTGCTATTTTACCAGCCTGGGATAGGCAATAATATAGGGCCTTTTCAGCATGCAGAGCTGATCCTTCAACTTTCATAAATGTAAGGTATCAGCCCTGAGGAAGAAAACAGTAAAAATGTTAATGCAATGGATGAGCATCTGTAATTCAAACTGTATGCGATGCATTCCAAATTCCAACAAAGACTGATACAAGAACCTACAGCAATAAAACTTTAACATTAATAATGTTTGAAGATCAAGAGAAATAATAATTTGTTCTACCACCCTTTCATTCCTATGGGCTGCTTACAGCAATATATTTGTTCTTACTAATTTTGTGTGAAGATCATAAAGAGGAATTGAAGGAGGAAGGAACAGATTGTATCACTGAACTCACAGTAATCAAAACTTGAGCAAAAACCGTTCCCTTTTTTCTTGTGTCACTTACTCCACCCAGTACTGGCTAGACACATTGAAGAGACTCTTTACACAATTGCATTTGTTCACAGACATTACATCTACTATGTAAAATAAATGCTAGGGAAAAAATGCAGCACTTTATTTTAAGTCTTCTGTGATGACTTTCTCCTTGAGTCTCTGAATTTGTGGTTTCACCATGTGCAAAATATGATACATACCCTCTTACACTTAAAGCAAATTGCTTTGAGATGTATGGATGAAAAGTGCTTTATATGTACTTCTGACTATGGGCAGTTTATTTGTTCCCCTAATAACCAGTTCCCTCAATGAAGACATTTTTATTAAGATCAACAGGAGAGCAGGGTGCAGGGGGGAGGCATTAAAATTGGGGTAGGATTTTTAAAAGTGAAATTATTCCATGCCCCAGTAATATAACATCTAGGAAAAGAAACATTATTTGAACAGGTGCATTTTATATATCACATGCACGTGCACTTTCACTGCTTGAAGCCCCTCTAGTGAAATTCACCTGGGCAGCAAATGAGCCTGTAAAGTTATATTATTAATTTTCAGGCTAGCGTTCCCATCTAGATAATCAGCGTCATGCCTTTGCAATTTACTCAGCTAAGCCGATTCAGCAGAATTGCCCTTTTTACAGCATATGTACCCCATATGTGAAAGCTGGATCTACCCTTTCATTCCAGCATAGTAAGAACATGTTTCAAGAAGATGTAAATGCAAGGCTTACACTAATCAGCCATGATGCATCATCTAAGGATTTGCCTAGAAGCTGAGTACACTTTTTTACATTTATATGCTGTATTGCTGCACAAGTTGGAGCCCATGCAATAAAACAATGTGTTGCTCTTGATCAGACGTGGTGCAAGCTGGACTGCACATGCAGGTTTTGTGTACCCCCATCAAAGGAGAGTCCACACTGTGCTTCTCCTGCCTGGCCACATCCGGACTGATGTACAGAGGAGAAAGTCTAGGACAGAGCAGGGATCCTGTGGGACAGACAGAGCCCTTCCAACAGCTTGTCTTCAACTCGTTTGGGGACAATCAGTTACAAACAGAACATGCAGAACAGAAGGTGGCTTAAATAGGTAGAAGTACCGAATGCATCTTAACAAACATATAATATTGGTATTTAGTCATTGACTGAGCAAGTCATGTAGTCTGGCTTCAAACCCTCAGAACTCCTGACTTAATTTCAGTCATTTAAATGTGGATGCTCAGATAAAACAAGCCCTCTGGATGTCCTTCACACTGAGTGAATGTAGAGAAATACAATCAGCACCCACCTTATTTCAGACACTTCAACATTATGATAGGAGAAATTGTTCTCTAAAGGAGCCTCACAGTCCTCACTGATTGTAGCAAAAACTTCAATTAGATAACAAACTTTTATATGGATGAAACTAGTCAGCATGAAATACATAATGAGCTGTGTCCACTGGGAAAGCTCTTGTTACCAGCATTACTTCACCTGAGTACAAATTTCCAGTCATGCAGAACCAGGGGCAGATGGGACTATAGTACAGACAAAACTTCAGTGATGCTTGTTCAGTAGAAAGTGAAAGCCAAATTCAGCCCAGCTAAAAGATGAAAAAAAAAAATGAACTTGGTATAATGAATTCTGTTAAATAATGAAGAAAACCAAACCTCCAGGGACAGCCTGTGTGAAGAGGTTATAAATATTTCTTTGCCCTGCAAGAATGATGTCATGGTTTCTGCCAGAATTGCTAAAATGCCAGCATGTGTTTTGTGGAACATGGACTTAGAGATACATGGTCTTTGTACTCACAGACTCATTTTCCCACAGAACTTCATGAACTGAAGGATGAACCTTCATTCACTGTAGCAGCCAACAGCTTTTCTTTTTTTTACAGTATTGTTAAAACCTCTCAAATCTTCATGTTAATATCATTCTCTATATTTTTTTACATGCTATCTGAAATGCATTGAAAATTTGGATAGACAAATCAACAGAGCAATTACATTTAAACATATTTTTTTATCTCAAATGTTTAACAGACTACTACAATCTCACATCTACACACCTGACATGGGTGAAGTGGGAGCTTCAGACAAAGTTTATTAGGGAAGCCCTCCTGTTGAGTCACACAGTGCAGAATGGAGTCCCTTGCTTTCTAAACTCCTGCTCAGAGAGGAGCCTAGGGGCAGCTGGATCCAATTTTAGCCCAGACTGTCACTGGCTTAAGGAATTATAGAGGTGTGATTGAGCCTTTGTACAACTTATTCCAGCAGGTTTAAGGATTGCAAACCAGGTATATTTATATAAAAAATTATGATTTATTATGATTAGACAAAAGATCTTTATCAGAATTATTTGCTAGAGTACAGAAGCTAAAACTACAAGTATAACATAATATAAGACAGGATAAGGCACTATAGCAAAGCAATTCTATTAAAGCTAGCAAAGAGAAACAATTATTAGAGATTGATGTAAGTCACAGATACCAAGGACTGTGGACAAATTCTCTTCACTCAAACTTGAGGTGTAACTTCGAGGTATCCCCACTCAAGGGAGGATCCCCACACACACTCCAAGGGATAAATCAGAAGAATCTGTTCATTTGAAAGTGGAACTGGACTTTTATAGTATAAAGTGGTTGACTGTCAGTCATATATCTCCAGGCAGATCAGCACTTTTACACAGGGGTACTTTACCATATCTGCCACAGTTAAGGAGTCAGACTGGTTTTAGCAAAATTCAGCATCAAAGCAGCATGACACCTTCTCTCAGTCCACCACTTACAGCCTTGAAATAGAGCATGACCCGAGTTGCCCAACCACATTCTGGGTGGAGTATCCTGCTACAACACCAGACAGTCCCACAAGAGTGTTTCTCATAGATCTGTTTATGAAGTTCATAATGCAAAATGTATTGTATCATTTAGATTCACACTTGACTTGCTGCACAGAAATATACATTTTGCAAAAGTAACTGATTTGAGATATGTGTGCCTAATTTTGATTTATTGTATGTTGAATTAGCAAGAATGTAAACTAGCATAACAGAGAAGAAAGTAAGACTAATTTATCCTTTTCAAAAACTCATCCCACAAATTTTAATTCTAGAATTTTCTTCCCAAGAGCCCCAAGTATAAAGCCCCTCAATAGATTTCTTTGTTTTGCATCAGAAAAATCCCAATCCAATTCAGAGCTGTGCAGCCCAACAGATGTCAACCAGGCCTGGGATCAGAGGCCAGAAAACACAATCCCGGAACAGGATCAGCACATCTGTGTGTGCTGATCAGGATTTCCTGATCACAGCCCAGACCTCTAGATCTGTGACTGGGCAGGGAGGGAGGGAGAAAGAGGAAACTTCTGTCATGGTACATTTGGTTGTGGTCCAGCCCCGGTAATAGAAGAATTTTCTGGCAACAGTTTTCACCGAGTGATTTCATAACTTCTCATGGTTTTATGAGGGAATTCTACTGATGCAGGCTAAATCTCTCCCAGCTGTGATGTGACACAAACTGATATAGTATAGATATTGTCTAATCTGTTACGCTTAGGCATTCCAAACTATCTAGACCAAGCTAGACAGTCCAACCAGGGAGGTTCAGATTAGATATTAGGAAAAATCTTTTCACTTCAAGGCTGAGTAGGCATTGGTGAGTTAGGCATTCTCACTACAAGACTAATTAGGTACCAGGGAAGTGGTGGAGTCGTTGTCTCATGAAGTGTTCAAAAGGCATCTGGATGCAGCACCTGGGGATATGGTTTGGGGTGATTATGGTGGTGCTGGGTTTAAACTGGGCTGGATGATCTTATAATGCCTCTTCTAATGTGGATGTCTCTGTGATTCTCTGCTGTATCTTTGCTGATCAGCTATGCAACAGTTCTGGCAAACCAAATTATAAGGATTTTATTTCTATTACCAAGACAGGTTAAAAAGAAGAGTGAGAAAATTAGCACAAGGCAAAGCTACGAACGTACTGTATCCTATGCAATACTGATTTCCACTGAGATTATGCTTCTTGAAGACAATGTGGAGAATAGCGGGACAACAGGATCTGAGGCAGGTGATAAAAGCAATCCCAATGACTCCATGTTTCAATTTCCATGGCCCTCACTTTAGACTGGCAAATAGATGTGACCTTGGAGGGCCATCACATTTCAAAATCAACAACTATTCAAACCCCCAGAGTGGCTCAAAAACTACTCTGTGTCCTGGTGGAATGAGAGGACCTACTAGCTCTACAGCAGCTGGTTTCTGAATACAGAATGAGTTTTGCTGCTCACAAAGGATCAATATACAACTGTATAAACTAGACAAAAATACATCTAGAAACTAGAGTCTGTTTTTTGCTTCAGTAGCCACTGTGAGACCTGCTACAATATGTACTTGGTGAGAAATTAATTGTAGAAGTCCATTGTGTTGGCAGATCCATTTTTACCTCTTTGTCCTTGGTTGCACTGGTTAACCCAATCTTGAACAGCCCAAAAAACATTGTATAGACAAATATGTTCCTCAAAATATATTTCACCTCATGGAAGAATACACTGGTGACACAAATGACAGTGATGAGGCTCACATTGTTTTCTCTGTCTCTCCAGTCCTAAAGGAAGTGGAAAAGACAAAAGACTGATGCAGGAAAAATGGACTCAATATCTTCCTGATCTGGATATGTATCACTCTCAACACAATACCTGCATTACACAAGAAAATCTGTGTGTTCTTTGCTCCCAAATTCAAGGAAGTGCATCTATCAACAGATACTAATGTAGTACTCTTTCAGCTATCTAGTTGCTGGAATATAGCTTCCTCATCAGGCACAACAGTAATACCTCTTCACTCTTAATTCATCATGGAATTTGAGAATAAAAGTGGTTCAGAGCAAGCAGAAGCATTTGGAATACATTGGTGGTGCTCCCTGTGGTATAAAAGACATGAAAAAGAAAGACATGAATTAGATCATGGAAGTGAAGTACATCATTGAATGGCATGAATAGCACATGCTAAATACAACCATTTGTAAACCACTTTCACATTACACACTGCAGCAAATCTAAGTATCTTATATCATCTCTGCCTTCTAGAATCTGAAATCCCTGAAAAATCACTCCTTTTTGTAGCACAAATCTAATGATGAAGATGTCAAGTCAAGAACACAGAATTTGACTGGCACTTCAGGGCTGCTGGATGAGTCCGAAGATGAACAGGAGAACGCTCTGAAGTCAAATCTTGGATAGTGATGAGAAGCTGGATACTTCAAAGCTCACACAGCTGTAGAAAGGATGTTTACAAATTAAGGCTCACTGAGGTCAAGGACACCTGCTAGTAAAAAAATGCTTAATTTTTGTTATTAGCCAAAGATGAAGAATCTAGTGAAGCCTCCCTACCGTGCTTATAAAGTCACACCATGTTCTTCATTTTGATCATTCGTGCAAAACTAACTTAGTTATTTTCTGTTTCCTGCTGTCCCATGACAGATCATAAAAAATTTGCTAATAATTACTTAAATAGCATCCATTTTTCTAAGGGTGATAAAAATTTTGTTTACCCTCTGCAACTGCCAAGGTGTTTTAGTTGGATTTGGATAAATGCTCATTTGCAACACTAGTGATTCCATCCTGGAAAATTGCTTATTGCATTTTTCCCTCCTAGTCACAAACTACTCCTAGTGCTTTTATGTGGTTTTGCCATTCAGAATTGTCATTTCGGAAATGCAGCACTTGAAGACTTTTACCTAACCTATGTAAATAATAAACTCCATCAATCCTGGAGTTCTTAGCTTCTCACTTATGTAATTAAAACTCTCATTCAACAGGATGAGATTCCTCAGTTTCTAAGCTTAAAAAGATAAAAAATAATGAACCAGTTATGACGGGATAAGAAGAATATGAACTTGCAATGCTATGTGCTTAGTCTCATCTCTTGAATACCTTTTCTAATTTATTTACTTCAGATTCCATAGGTATGAATGTAATAACATGTATCCCATAGAGAAACACCAGATAGTTCTGGTTATTTAAAACATCTGAGACACTTCACCCTGCTGAGTTTTTCCAGTTTTTCCAGGTTTTTGATTTGATTCCCAAAAGTAGAGTCCTCTTGAAGTGTCCTGCTCTGGGCTGGGATAGAGTTCATTTTTTTCATAGTAGCTGGTATGTAGCTGTGGTTTGGATTTTTTCTGTAAACAGTTTTGATAATTCAAGGGTTTCTTAGTCATTGCTGAGCAGTGCTGACACAGATTCAAAGCCTTTCCTCACACCACCCCACCAGTGAGGAGTTTGGGGATGCACAAGGATTTGGGAGGGGACACACCCATGACAGCTGACCTTAGCTGATCAAAGGAATATCCCACACCGTATGGCATCATCCTCAGCACATAAAGCTGGGGAAAGAGGAAAGGAAGTGGAGGGCATTCAGGGTGATGGTGTTTCTCTTCTCAAGGCACCATTAAACATTATAGAACCTTGCTTTACTGAAGATGTATGAAAACCTGCATGCCAGTGGGAAAGGATTAATGAATTCTTTGTTTTGCTTTGCTTGCATGCATGAATTTTGCTTTCCCTATTAAATATTTCACAGGAATCTTCTCCAATTTTGCAGCATCAATCCTCAAATACAGACATCAGAAATGGAGGTCACATTCAGTGCTGCCCACCAAAGACTGGACACTTTCAAGTGTTATGAGTTGAGTATGAAAAATTGGACCACCTAAAATTACTAGACAATTTTGAAAACATTGACCCTAATGACTGATTCTTTTTCAGCATACTCCAGTTCACATTACTTAATGTCTCATCTGAAGTGATTAGTCATATCAGTTGCAGTGGAAGAAGAATCTTCATGTTCTGCTTTAAACACTTAATACCAAGAAATTGTAACAAGTTTGAAAGTTGGCATACATTGGAGTCTTAAAAAAAGGAATAGGAAAGAGAAACTATCCTCCCTTTCCTGTTTCAGTTTACTTTAACTAGTGACCATAGTGCAAATAAACTAAATAAGCAGCAAAAACAAATAGTCTTTCCCACATCACCTAAACAACTGTTGTATTCTCAGGGTTTGCAAAGAAAAGGAATATATGCAATTAAGTCAGCTAACACAGCTGTAGAGACACAGCTCTTGAACATGTGAGCTGTTTGTTCTTTATGAAAGCTGGAAAGGCTGTGTTTATTCCCTCCTACCCTCAGCATTTGCAAGGGGCTGTGAATTCTTCCCTGTGTTAATAACTCTCAACTGTTGTGATGATTTCTCTGCTTAAATGTAAGTAACTGTACAGTTCCCAAATGCGAAATCTGAAATGGAAGATTTAGGGGGGATTCTGGAGTGCAAAGAGTATCTTCAGGAGGGGAAGGAGATGGGAGTCTGCCTTTTGGGACAAAGTGCCTGATTATAAATCAGTGCATTATTTAAAAAGTGGGTGATTTTGTTTGAGCCATATAAGGAATGCAGTGACCATCCCAAGAAAGGACTGCTACCATGACAGTCAACCTACTGTTCAGTATATCTATAACATCTTAAAACTCAAGTTGCAAAGTACTCACTGGGAAAAGTGAGGGACCAGCCACAAAAAGCCCTGCAGACTATCTTTATCCAACCTGAGTTACTTCAGCTGTGGGTCCTGGATGAGCCACCCAGTTCCTGTGGCCCTAGGTGCACCCTAAGCCCCTGGGAAGCCTGGAGGGAGTCAGGCACCATTCCCTCTCCTGGCTGCAGAACACACCAGCACACACCAGCTCCCTAAAGCAGCCCACAGAGCAGACATGCTGAACAGATCCCATGACTGTTATGCTGTTACCAATCTTCCCAAGGTCCTTCAAGCATAGTGACATTGAAAAGTTTTATTGTCCAGGCACAGAGCTAAAGCAGGGTTTTTTCAGGGTGAAGGAGATTTGGAGACCAGAGTTCAGTTTGGATATGTTGTGACTCTTTCTCGCTTTCTGAATCACAAAGGATGGTGAGCCTTTAGCTAGTGAACTCACCAGTTGATTGTCAAGTAGTTAAACGGCGTCATTTGTCATCAGTGAACAATCACATCAGTGACCATGATTTCTAACATCATGTCTGTGCTCACTGCACAGCTGCATGCTAGATGAAAACATGTGGCATTTTCTACCACATTACACATCTGGAAATTCAAAGCTAACCTGCATTTGGAGTCTGAACTGGAAAATAAACAAAATCAACTGTGGTTTCATGTAACCTTGGAAAGAGTTATGTCTTGAGAGCAGCTGTGCTTTACTTTCAGTGCTTTCTGATATGCTACAGTGAGTTACATCCGAGTTACATGGAAGTTAGTCCTCTGTTCCATCAGTCAGGGTCATCTCCTGCACTGAATGCTTGCTATTTGTGGTGCATCACAGAGATGTCAACCCGAGAAATTCTACAACCTCGGTGTCAAATACAGCTGATGGCTGCATCCTGCAAATGCTTGCAGAGCAATTGGTGGGCCACACCACTCTGAGCTCAGCAGAGGGGCTGCCTTCACTGGGGGCTGCCTGCAAATCTGTGCTGCAGCCCCTCTGCCACAGACGTGTCCTACAGCCCACCCCCTTATCGTGTGCCAGCACTGTGTTAACTGTATCTTATTAGACAATATTTTCCTGAAATGGTGTTGAAACTCTGTCATCTTACAATTGCTTTTAGCCTTATGCTGTTTAGGGCCTGCTCTAAGGCTGGTAAATTCAGTGAAGAGGCAGCACTTAGAAGAGAGGGGCTTCCAATCTGACAGTGACAGGTGTGGGTGGGAAGGAAGGAAGGAAGGAAGGAAGGAGGAAGGAAGGAAGGAAGGAAGGAAGGAAGGAAGGAAGGAAGGAAGGAAGGGAGGAAGGGAGGAAGGGAGGAAGGGAGGAAGGGAGGAAGGGAGGGAGGTTGGTTCCAATACTGTGGGTTTTTTTACTTAGTATTTAACTCTACAAAAGCAACCAACTCCTTTCAAATGTAGACTTTGTTCTTCAAAGCCTAACTTGTGCTTTCTAATATGCTCAGGAAACAAAGTCTACTTCAAGAAGATAGCTGAGATCCTGAGCATGAAGGGATTTTCTCAGAAGGGAAAATAAGAACCGATTGAAGAAATTACTACAACCATTTTTACATTTTTTCCCTTTGGGATTTTTCAAGCAGTGATTTAAAGCGTCTGTTAAGGAACTCACACCGAGTATCAGGGCCTGGAGACCTCACAGAAAGGGACACCCATGCATTACCTCTTCACCATTTATCACTCACTGAGTAGGCTGTAGGGGTTACCTCAGTTTACTGGGATCTCAGGAAGGGATCTCGAGCACACTTGTTCTCTACCCCAGGACTGTGTTTATGTAGCAATTATAGCCATGACAGCTAATTGTGTTTCTCTAATCAATCACACTGGAAGTTTTGTTTGTTTTCCTGTGCTAGGGAACAGGAAGGTTTTACCCTTCTCTAAACAGTGAGAAAGAAATGAAGCATATATTTCAGATATGAGTTGAAAATTGTTATTGAAAAAGGGTTCAATTAGCAAAAATCCTACTTACTATAAATGAGAGTCTGTATGTGATGACACTGAGTTCTAGCTGCAATTTAGGTAGATTAAAAAAACCTTTTGTAACAAGAGTGGGTTCCCCTTCAGTTGATACACGGAGAGGTAAAATGCCACAAAGTCACTCCACAAGCCAGAAATAATTGTTGGATCTCTTGTGCACTGTTCTCTAATTATTATTAGACCATACAAGCTCCAGCATCAGACAAGATCTGTACATCTGATTGCAGCCAGCAGTATCCAGGCTGAGATGACACAATGGAAAGAAGAAATCTATTTGTTCAGAGAAACCACAGCAAATACAGGATCCTCTGAGACAATGAGGTGTTTTGCCCTTCTCCTGTGCCTTGCCATGTTAGTTAACCACTCTGATTGCTGACTAAACAGAAGCTGTCATAAGGCTGGGGTTTGCTCCCATCTCATGCACATCTCAGTGAGTTACTGCTCTGAGTTACTGGTCTATGGCACAAGGCAAATGCTCCAGCTTCACTCAGGGCAGTCACACTGCCCTTCTCATGCAAATACAAGCACAGGCTTGACATATTTGTATGTCAAGTTTTTCTGTTGTTACAGATTATATTCCTTTTTCTTATATTTGTCAGTGCCAGAATTTCTTACTACAAGAAATTAACATTCTGAAAATGGTTCCTTTCTACCTTTATGACTCAGTAAGAAATAAAAAGACACAGTACATCCCTAAACCATTCATGTGACTGTTCTGTGTACAACGGACTTGTTCTGAATTTGATAAATCTGTCAGGAATTATCCTCATATAGTCCAATCTACCTCAGAGCAGGAGAATGGACTAAACAACCTGTTTTCCACTTTTCTGTGTGAACAGATTTGTGAACAAACAGCAAAGAAAGTGTACCTTATATAGGGCAAATTTAGGCCCAATGACACTGATGCCATCTGACTTTTTACAGGCCAAATAAAAATAATTTATGCTCCCATTTGCCAGGATGTCATGGACCACAGCCCAAAATCATCATCAGGCACAAGACAGCCTATCAAATTCCTTCCCTCTTTATTGTAGGCATTTCAAATAAAGCTGTGTATATAGATGATCCAAAAGTTTATCATTAAGATATCTATACCCTACATATGTCCCACTAGAGGAGGAGTGAGTTTGCAGCCAGCATGCTGCCTACTGCCACTTCAGGGTTCACCTCAGCATTCACAAGCAAAGGGGAAAGCTCTGCAGCCTGTGGGAAAGCTGCACACATGGTGTAAGAGAAGTTCCGGGTGGTCACTGGATTTATGAGCAGGCAGGTCTCTGACAAATAAACAGCCAAACACTGTTGAATCATGTTCCCAGCCTCACACTTCTTTTGGAGGTGAGGAATTCTTTTAATAAATCCACTTATTTAACTTCCCTGCTTTAAAAGAAAGAAGTTGAAAGGTCACACAACCATCTCTGCTTCCTTCTAATCCTGGAGAATACAATTTTTTCCTGGATATGTAAACACCAGGTAATGTTGATGACTCTAACAACTGAGCTGTAATGAAGTTGTAAATTGCCGATGTGGAGAAACACAAAAATTAGAAAATCTGGTCAATTATAATAATACATAGTACTGAATGGGTTGTTTCCTAAATGGTCCAAGAGGAGGAAACCTCTGATACGGACCCCATGACCTCTGACTGATACCAGCTTCACCTTTTCTTTGAATTACTGGGCCACTAGGTTGCTGGATATTTCTGATGCAAAATCAGAGGCAAAAAATAGGATTTGATAAGTTATGAAAAAGAAATGTTACATGTTCACCTTGCTCCTGGCAGGACATGATTCTTGTCCCAGGCAAAGGCATAGCTAACTGCCAGTCACTTACTTAATCCCTCTTAAACTATAAATTTAAAGATTTAAATTATACCTTAAATTTATGCTCACTTTTTTCCTTGAAGACATTTTTCCTACTGCATTTTGGGGAAGGCTGGATACCAAGTTCTACCCTTTCTGTGCTGGGAACTGGTCAAAGACTTCTTTGCTAGAATTCATCATAATTACTTCAATTTAAAACATATATTTAAAAAATAAATTGCTTTTTGGTGTGTAATACGTCTCTCAGTGTAGCAAATGTTGGCTTCACAGGATATTGAACATTAAAAAACCTCAAAATGTGATAAGGAAGACAAATTGCTAAAGGGTTTGGATTGTCAATGGTCCGGTGATTAAAAACATAAATTCAGTACTGCATTGGTCATGATTCCTTCACTCTTGCCAAAATCCCTATTTAATGTGAATTTTTCTCTGCGTGTTCTGTAAATCTACCACTGAGATGCAAACAGAAAAACTGCAGACACAAAGGGACTAAAACAAAATCCAAGAACTCAGCTATGCTCAGATCCAAACTGTTGCTTCAAACAATAACACAGAAAAAACAGAAAAAAGAAGTTACTTGAAGTGTGCACAGTTTAAACCTTTTTTTCCTAATCCTTACTGAGCACTATATTAACAGTGATCCCCTGTAGGCAGGCAAGCAGCAGAGTCTTGGACGACAAAGGAGTTATAAATCAACAGCAAGTCAGAGATGTTAAGGTTGTGTCTTCCCTAGGAAAAAAGGTATATTTTAAACTTGAATTAGCTACCACAGTGTTTAGCCCTAATGAAGACAAAGTAGTTGATGGCTTTCATAGAGGTTCATGGGTCAAAGTAAACCCTGTGGGTGCCTTAGCCTTAAAACAGATCTTCCAACATCTATCTAACCTTTCTCCTGGAAGATTTTACCTCATCTTAACATACTATGTTCTCTGTCTTGATTAAAAAATGAAAATGAAGTCTTAAGGATAAGAATAACAGGAGGTGTGTTGAGAAATCAAAAGAGTGATGTGCCATGTCAGTCCTAACTTGATCTAATCAGGCTTCAGCAGTAACTAAAAACTTCAGATGGAAATAAAGTCTGGTCTTTGACTGGTTGTAACCTGGTGGAAAGACTGACCAGCACCTTACCCTAGGATAATCACCGGATATTCATTGAACTTTGAGTTGGTTTCTCATTCAGCACAAGAAAGTCACACAGATCCACAGTAAGTCTGGAAATTATCTTTTTGCTTCCATGGCACTCCAGAGTTAGTAAGATAAGATGAAGAGTCAGTAATTTAATCAGCCAGAAGTCAGAGGAATTACAGTATTGACTCTGGAGTCTCCATCAGCTCTCGGCTGGTTGCATCTCCAGAGCTTCTCAGACTTCACGCTTGCTGAGGGAAAATTAATTTCTAATGTTTCCCAGAAAATAAAATTATACACTATCCATGGAGGAGCTATTTCTATTGTAAAGAGCAGAGACACAAAGGCCTCTACAGAGAGGCCACTACAAATTTAATTTCCCTTTCACTGTTTACATGCAATGCATCTATTGCCTGTAAATGTCACTGTGTTCCAATCATCACCTTGCTCCTATGCAGAGTAAGGAATGGCATTGCTGGACTTCTAACTTGGATGTGTTAAAACTCTGGAGAAGCACACACCTTCTCTTTCCTTTTAGGGCAGTATTGGGTCACAAGTGCAGTACTGGGTCAGAAAGGCAAAGGTGAATGTTGCAACCTGAGATTTGCCAAACCCAAGACTCAGCTGAAGATTGATAATCCACAGACAAATGTTACTATTTGCTCAGAGGGTTGAGGTTCTGACCACACTGGAAACACGGAGTGGGTAAGACAAACAAAGATATTAACTTTTCTGGATAAGATCTAGTTCACTGAACTGCACTGAGAACTTGTTGTTCTGAGAGAGAAAATCTCTCCTTTCTTTTCTTGCATTATCTCTTTCATTTGCAGGCTTATCATGAGCACATAATGGTCTTCATAATGTGGTTTTTGTGGCAGTACCACAGTTTACATTTTCTCTTCCAAACTGTGGAAATACTCATTCTTCACAATGATCAATGCATTCCCACAGGTAAATGTGACAATACCTGTAAGAAATTTTTAATGCAGTGGCACTACATGATAAGACCAACTCTGTAGTAAAGCATCTTACAGCATTTATCAAGCACTAAGTATAAATACTGATTACCATTTGTAGAGTTCATAAGCTTAATTCATCAGTTAGCTTATTGATCATATACCTTCAGAGCTGGATAATATCCAATTCTTTGTCTAATCAAAATCTCTTCCTATCATGTCATTGTTGACTCTCAAGCATTATATTAGCTTAGACACCATATGGGAAAAAATGTAATGATCCATAACTGAATGATTAAGTTTAACCCATAAACACTGATGTTAATGACTACCACGTTGGCATGTTCCTCTTTGAAGTACGATGACTAAAACTTTGTTTTCCCCTTAAAAAAAATCAAAAATCACTCTTAATTTCCTGGAATAACATGGAATAAATTCCTATTCCATCCATTACAATTTGATCATTTTAGCTTCCTTTAGTTAAAAGTTCTGTTTCTTGGAAATTGTGATGTTCATATGACTCTGCTTAATAAGGAAGAATTAATTTTCCTCTTCATTGGCTGGTTTGAGTCTTTGTAATTCCAGAGAGGCCATCTGAGTCCTTTATATCCTCTCCCTAAAATTGTGCAATATAATTGCTGGTACTAAATGCTCTGATACTCTTTAAAATGCTTGTGGCTATTTTGTCATGGGTTGTGTATGTAATAAAGCAGAGTAATCCTCTTTTCTAGACACATACACAGAGAGAATGAGACCTTTTTAAATTAGTAATGAATACAAAGTAGTTCAAAGAAAATAACAATATAAGAGAACAGTATTCTAGATATTTCTGAATTAAAATATTACACACCTAGGAAAAGTTATAATTAAATGTAGATATAGTGTTAAAAATAGAATTGAAAATAAACCTGGCTAATCACACATCTCAGTGAGATCTCTCTGAAGCCTTATTTAAATAAGTTTAGAGACAGTTTCAAAGGAAGTACAGATGCAACTAGTTTGTGCCTCATGGATCTGGGTCTTTTGTCACTCAGCTTCTCACATTTCCCTACATGAGGCTCTAAAAAAGGCTCTGTATGTGTGAAGGAGTCCAGCATGTGTAAGCTATTAGAACTATGACACAATTTTGCCTCCTGTTTGCAGTGCAGCAATTACTGTGAAGGAAATTAGGACATACTCCCAGGACTTCCAGTGGGGGTGTCAACAGCCATGGATCCATTCCTGAATGTGAGCATGGAGGACTTCCTTCTGACTTGGTCCTTACACATCTTCCACATGGTGATTTCCATTTCAGCTAAGGTACATGGCACTCATGCAACCAAAGTCATCTCCAGATGTTCACCAGCAGGCTGGCAAACAGGTGAGCCCACAGCTTAGAAATGCCATGTGTTGTTTCACAGGCATTTTGTAGGAAAATCACTGTCTCCAGAACAACCCACGCAGGAGTAACAGAGGCTCTAGAGCAAAGGCAGACCCTGGTGAGACTATTAAATCTGGTTTCCTTGTGCTGCATTCATTCCAAGTTTTTATTTTTTTAAACTTTTATTTCATACAGACTGCATTGATCTTTCACAAGAGAATAAAAAATAAGCTTTTCCTGACTGGCCAAAGTAGATTGGGAGCAAATGCTTTTTACTGAGAGAAGTATTTCATTATAATGCCTCTATGGTGTAGACTTTCTCTACTTCATTGGTTTAGTAAACTTTTTCTTCTACAGAAAGAAAACAGTAATCATTACAGTTTGTCCTAAGATGATCTTCTGGTTGAAGTTATTTACCTGCCAGGCAAAAGAAAACTCTCCTAATTAAACAAAGTTATTGAGAAGGCTTAATGGTCTTTTTCAGACTCATTGAAGAACTGGAAGTAATTATGTGCTGTATTACCTTCTTCTGCTCTGCCACATGGAGAGTTCATAAGGTATCCAATACATGTAGGTCTCATTCTAATGATCCACTGCTAAGCTGTGAACTTATTTTGCTTCTTCATTTCTCAGGAGAGAAGTTATTCCAAAACATCTGGAAAGTCTCAGTGCTGTCCACCTGTGACTCCTGACTGTCCCGTGTCAGCTGTGCTCAGAAAACACACCAGAGAGCAAGAGATCTGCTCTGAATATCTACCATACGGGGTTCATTTGAAAAATTCCTCATAAGTTGATCAAAAGCTGAAAAACATTAAGAGTAATTTGTTCTTTTGAACAGAAATAAGCTTATGAGCATTTTTGCTTTGATGGTTTCCAGTAGGCAGAAAATAGAGTCCTGCAGCGAGTCCCTCACCTAATGCAGTTTGTTTATACACAGGACCTCAGTGAGACAATAGAGCAAGATCTGGTTGGTGGCCAAGCACTGTAACATGAACTGATGGAAAAGAGAGATTGGACCTGATGTATACCTAGTATTCACAAAAGCAAGTGCCCTGTTGGCAGCACAGCAAAAAGGGATGCTGTGTGTATTCACAATTTAAGTATGGGAATGGGTGAAGACAGGCAGACATGAGCTACCCTGCCCATGATCAAAGTTGGTCAGATGGAAACCAAACCCAGCCCAGAAGCTTTATAGCTTCTATATGACTTCCCATGGAGTTTGTTCTCTGGGCAGCATATCCTGCCTCTCAGGCTCGCTACCTCACATGCAGCTCCAGCTACACAACTCTCCCATGAGTGCAGGAGCTCAGGTCTGCCTTCAGACACAGCCATTGCCTGCAAGCAAGAGAAAGAAAATGAGCAGATGTGATTGTATATACATATAAATATATATATGTGTCTCTAAGACATGTGCAAGTCAAGGAGTATAACATATATCTGTTAACATATATCTGTAAGAGACTGCTGAGGTCAGACACTTTCATTGCAAGCATCAAAATCACCACTGTAAAAATATACATCTTCCTATTTTTAACTCATTTCCTGAGCTGAAAGCTCTTGCAGAGTGTATCTGCTCAAACTGTAAGAACTTCTCTCCATTCCATATTTTAGTGGATGCATGGACCATTTATATCCTATTGCTTGTATAGAAATTTTCATTCTTGTGGGTTTGCATTCAGTTAATTACGTTTGTGAATTTCTTCCGATACCTAGTTCAAGGATGAGAAACCTTCCCGCCCTATTGCGAATAAAATAAATAAAATAAATAAAAACTATATAAAAACTAAAAGTTAGAGCCTACAGATTTATCCTAAATTCAGATTAAAGAGTTTGGAGAGGGTGAAGAAACCAAGGGCAGTGTCAGGCAGTGGGAGAGCCACCAACAGTCAGCTCATAGCTGAATTTTTGTAATGACCATATGTGAAAAAGAATTAGAAACACGGTAAATAATCAGCTATGTCATTATTTGGAAATATCCCACCAGGGGAAACCAAACCAAAACAAAACACAAAAAAACCAGAGAACATCTGTATTTGAAAATAAAATTATCTGGACCTGCTGGCTGAGTGTATACCCTGGCTTTGCCATACACAAAAATGACTTCTCAGGAAAAGAGATTGTACACAATGAGACATGGCATAGAAGCTTGGAAGTAAAAATCTGGAGGAAAGAAGAGGGAGTCAGTAAACTGCCTATGATAGTATGTGGCCAAAGAAGTCAGGACTGTGACAAAGGGACTGCAGAGCTTTAAACATCCAGAAGTTTCTGTTGTTTCTGGTGTCCCTCCTCACAGCTTGCCAGGGTCGAGCTGGGGATAGTAGGATCCAGTGAGGAAAACATAATGTTCTACATCAATAGCAATGCTTTTGGTCATGTATATGTTTCTTAGGAAGTCTCACTACAAACACAGTCAAGGTTCAACCCTTATGAAGCTGACACAAGCCAGTCCTTTCATGAAATGTCTGCAAAACTTATTATTCCTTTTGTCTGGCTCTGAGTTTGTCTCTCAGTAATTGGAGTTTGTTTTAAAACAAAATTTATTTATCTAAATTACTGTTGCGACTATAGTCTGACCTTCCCATTATTTCTACACCCTCTGGAGCAATTAGTGGTGAAATTTCTGCTTCCTTTATAAATCAATAAATTATTTAGACAAGATACCACTTTGAACTGCCAGCATGTGACAAACAGAAGCATAATAGCCCATAGGAAAGCAGAATATTCCTTTACCTGCATGCCTTTCTAAAAAGCAAGAGTAAAATCACATTTCTATCAAATGTAATAGTCTGAGTAAAAGTCATGTTTTCTTTAACTAGCTGAAGAGGCACAGTGTGCATTGCCCTGTAACACGCTTCTGAACACAAGAGGAGAACTTGCCTTCCACCAGGGATTCCAGGCCTTTGGACAGAGTAGCTTGAGTATGACTAAAAGGGTTGCAAAATCTTTAAACAGAATCCCATAAAGCATATAATGTACCCTCTCCTTGCATCTACTACAGCAATTAATGCCAATAAGTATAAATTAATTGTTAGCATCTGTGTTGAGAACAGTAAAGCTGCATTTGCTCTCCCACAGTTTCAGAGGAGAAAGCTGCACTTCAGCTTCAAACACCCTAAGAGAGCAGACCAGAATAGCACTTGAATCAAGAAACAAAACAAGATTTTTCACTACTGCTTTTTAATATGACTCCATCTTAACAGACCTTTAGCAAGTATTAAAAAAGGCTTTATGTCTTCATCTGAGTTATCTTTGCCCTCACTGAAATGATAGGTCAGGTCAAAAAATTGTCTTTATCAGTGACCCAGGAATTAGTGATTGGAAATCACTGCCTGGGAGACCATACAGTTACCAAAGATCACTAAGCTGGGGGGAAGTGGTCTATTTCTCATTTTCCACAATGGCAAATTTCGTAAGTGTGGTGTTGATTGATGTGACCACCTGAGCAGTCTCACCTCTCCAATCTGTGTTTTGCTCTAGGGATGCTTCAAAGAGCTCAAAGCTGCCAGCTTTTCACACACTGTGACTGCTCTCTGCTTAGGATGATGGCAGAACAGTACAAAAAAGAAGGATCTGGCTTGGAGGAGGACTAGAGGTTTTCCTTAAATCTGTGATTTGTAAAGTATGTACCATCCTGCTTGGAAAAGCTCCAAAAGGTGTCTTTGCAGTTAGGAGAAGGTACTTAAGCGGCTGTGACTGTCATTTCCAAAATTAATCCACATTGGGAAAGAGCAAAGAAACTCATGAATGGAGACAACAGGGAGTGTGCACTGCAGATGCACCACAGGAGTTTCAGCTTCTGTTTGCTTCACAGAACCATGCCAGCATCCAGCACTTCCAGTTGGATCCTCCTCAGTTTTTAAAGAACAGTGTAGCCATCCTGTTAAATTAACCTTTTTGTTTTTTCTTTTCCATGGCAGGCAAAAGCAACTCCACCAAATCTTTCCTCATGTTCATAAAATTACATCAGAATTACTTTGTGGGCAACATATCAGGTTGTTTGCAACTACACTTCTAAAACACTTCTACAGAGGGGACATGTAAAGGACAGAACTCAGTCAATTTTGAACTGTTTGAGTGTTTTAGGCTACAATGGTTCAAACAGTAGTAAGACTGATTTTTCTCTGTACTAGTATTTGCTTGGTTTAAGCACCACAGGAATTATAATCAATGAAATAGTTGTCTTTTTCCAGTGAGATGCTGTAGTACCAGTTCTAAGACACCTACAACATCCTTACATAATGACAGTGCAGGTTTCAGAAACCGTGATTCCCAGCAGTAACCACGACTTCACTACCAGCCATGAGCTTTCTTGTGCCCTTCCACATCTAAGCCCTGGGAACTGTCTGCTTTTATGTCTCATTCGCTTGATTATTGCAGCTGCTGAAACAGATGGAAAAAATGTAATTAGCAATAAAGTTTTAGTGTGAAACCAGAAAACTGTGTTTACCCTAACTGTAGACCAGAAATGTTAAATTCTAGTTTAAAAGTTGATTTGTCTTCCCTTCGTTACCTCTTTTTGGTGCTTTCTTCCAAAGAATTGTATTCAATACTTTTTAAGTCCTTTATAAAAAACTACACCAAAAAAAAAGGGACATGTATTTTTGAGCTGGGATTGTTTGACATTACAAAGAGGCACTTTTTGTAGGCTCATCACATTCTCCGAAGTACTAATTTCACCCTTCTCTTAGTCAAAGATTATAAGTAAGCTTTTTGTTTGGTTTTGTACTAACCTGAACCCAAATGTCGTAAGTACCATAGGAAAAGAAAAAAATAGTCATAGCATATGCTGACTGACATTGTGAACTTCCTCATTTATTACAAGCTCATTTCTTCCAATATAAAAGAATAACAATAATAATAATAAAAACAAAAAGCTAGGTGCATTATATTCTTGGCCTTCTTGTGAATCTAGTTAGGGCTGGCCATTTATCAACCAGTACAGTGAAAACTTCCTGTATTTTTTGTTGCACCTGAAGTTTCATGGGATGTCACTTTCCTTTTTCTCTGCAGCTCCCTGACCCACACAGCTGGCCATGCACCAAATCTGCCTATCCTGCCAGGAGCTTTGAACACGACTGAAAGCCTGTTAGGAGCTAAACTAACAAAATTATCTGGATGACGTTTGCAATCGAAGCCAGATGGGACAGACCAGTCCATGGAGTTAGAGTGCTTCCATGAGCCCTTGGTGCTACAAAAGGAATATGTGGAAAATACATCTCTTTGGAGGGCTGAAGCAGGCACAGAACACCACAATGCCTCGTGCTGGTTTGTGTGTGTGCCAGTCAGGATGAGCTTTGTTGTGTTAGATAGTCTGCTGGGAGCTGACTTTGGCAGGGTAATGTGGAGGATCAAACATAAAGAAATCTAGTGATGGGCACAAAATAAAGCTTGTCCCCACAATGTTGTTTCATCTATTGCACATGTGAAGAAGCTTTTACAGC
This sequence comes from Toxostoma redivivum, assembly GCA_013397375.1. Classification (NCBI taxonomy): domain Eukaryota; kingdom Metazoa; phylum Chordata; class Aves; order Passeriformes; family Mimidae; genus Toxostoma; species Toxostoma redivivum. The sequence continues at coordinate 137,424 of VXBI01013812.1, forward strand.
TGAGCTCTTTTGATGGAAAGGGCAAGCAGAGATTATCTAGTGTGGCTTTCTCAATCTGTGTGGCTGGCCTCCCAGGGAAAAGCTCTGATCTTTTCCTAGTACAGCACGTGTGTGTGACTCTGGGGCAAATAAGAAATGGAATGTGTGTCATTTATTTGTTTAGTTCTTTGCAGACCCCCAGCACCCTGTGCTGGCTACTCAGTGCTGAATGCTTATTATTCAAAGGATGGCTCTTAGCTAGGGCTAATCCCAGCCCTGAAGAAGTTGATGGGAATCTTCCCCTTGGCTTGAGGATGCTCTGGATAGAGACACAATCTTCCACACTTCGTGTTGCCATTGAACTCAGCAGGGTGTCTGGATGTGCAAGGAAGGAGCAACTGGTCCTTCAGTCACTCAGTGTCAATATTAACCAACAAAGTAAATACAAGCAATGGGCTTTCCCACACTTAGTAATTAAAGAGGCTTCCTCTATTCTCTGACACTTTGTACATTAAAGGATCTCCATTGTTTTGGTTTAGCATTAATGATCATATCTGGGAAGCATGTTTAGAAGAGGGCACCATAATCCCAAGTTACCAACATGATGATAGAACATATTTTTTAAATATGGCAATGGGAAGTCAGAGTTCAGTGAGTGGGTTTTACACTGTTTCTGGTCTGCTACATTAAACAAATTTAGTTCACCCTGTTCATATGTTAAAATACTAGTTTAATCATACAGAATAACTCATCTTTTTCTGCCATCTAGTGACAAAAAATGCAGCTAAGCCAGTTTATAGACCTTCTAACTATGTAATTTTATTCAGTCACACTCAGACAATAATATATAGCTATCAACATTGGTTTTTCTGGCAGTTCCAGAGCACTTTGTGTGATTTGAATGAGGGACAAGGCATAAACCTTGTGTTTTGTCCTTTCATGTATCACCATTTTGATAATTGCTTTTAGCCTCTCATCATGTACTTACTGACTAGGTCAGTTATTCAATGCAGAAAGAACATCCCTAGTGTAGAAACCTACTTGCCATACATGTCTTCAAAGAAACTCGCCTGACACATCATTTGGGGAGACTCTGTCTCTCTGACAAGGAGCATTAAAATCTTCCTACCACCACTGACAGGTTATACACAAGCATACAAAATACAATTATGCAATGATGGTATTAAGGCAATCAGTGGCCACCAGAGACAAGCAAATAAATAGTTGCTCTATTTAGCCCAAAGTCTGTATATTTCTCTTTGTTTCCTTCTACTGAAATTGAAAGCATGCTTCACTGATGTCATTAAAACCATTACTATACCTAAAATTTAATCATATGTTTAAAATGCTTTGGTCGAGCAAGCCATTCACCTCCTATTCCATAACAACTTTATTGTGAAGCTATGATATGAATTGAGAATTTTCCTAATCTTTGCCTAGCCATTGCCTTATGCAAACATAAGAATGAATTCTCTGGATTCTTCTATTTGGGCACCAGTATAGACACTAGAAACCCATTTCTTATCTTTTAATACCATTTGAGTTGCAAGAGTTGTTCTATAAGATTTAAATAGCTTGCCTGATTTTTTCCCTAAACAAGAAGCCTCATTCAGATCCTATAAAACATTTTTTAAAAATCTGCAAATTTCAATACACATTGGATCAGACCCAAGATAAGCCCATGAAGAAATGGTGGTGACATTCAGCCTCTGTACTACATAGACATAATTCTTGCCAGCTCGGGAAAGTAAATTACCTCTGCTTCTTTTTCCAGACAATGTCAAAATCATCAGATAAGGTGAGACAGAATGACAACACACATTAACATATCACCTCTATCTTTACATTACACATTGCAGCCTTATTAGCAACAGCTGGCTACCTTATTATACTCATCAGAGCAAGTTTACAGACTAGAATTAACAAATCAAAGCCATTATTTTTGCATTGTTTCCAGTGATTTCTGGTATTATTTTCTTCTCTAGTAATGGAGAAGTGCCATAGCATCTCATTAACCCTGTGTAAGGCATGGGCATTAGTAACGAAGACCACTGTGCACTTGGGAGTGTTGTCTTACAGGTATTTGATTGTTGAGGATGTGTATATGTGATTCTCCTGAACTGTGACATCAGTATGGTTATCGAACAGTAATATATCCCATCACAGAAATTTTATTGTCATTCTAATGATGTGGTTTCAAAGATTATCTCTGCCAAAATACTGCACTTTTAAATTCAAATAAAAATAAATGGGTTCACATAAAAATTATGTGATAATAACAAGTATTTGTGCCAAACGGCTATCAAAACTCTATGAAAACTAGCTTTTTAACTGGGTTCAATGGAAAGTAATGAGAAGCCTTATAAAATACTGAGGCACCAGGTGCATTTTATAACCATCTCATAGTAACAACAATAAGTCCGTGACTGTGTCTTCTCTAAAAAAATGAATGATATAACATTTTTATTTACCTTCTCATTTTCTTCATTGTCTTTAAGTCTCTCTAGGTACATCACTTTGCATTTATGTGAGCAAAGAAAGTGATCTCTTATCTCTGAAACAAAAATTAAATAGAATAACCACGCCCAGCATTGTTTTTTTGAGTTTCCATCAAGGCAGGGTCTTGCTGGAAAAAGTCCAGATGACTGTCCTGATCCCCACATACTCCACTGACATAGGCACAGAGGGTTCTTTGAGAGATTGGTTTCTGAGATGAACAAGAAAATACTGACCATGAGGGAAAAGAGATATTTTCAGACGTCATCACACACTCATTTTTTAAATATCCTTTTCCACTTTCAAATGTTTTCCCACAAACTCTCCTAATGTTTTATGAATAAATAGACCACACAGAGAAACCTTGGATGAAATCTCAAACACAAGCCCAGAAAATAAGAAACTGTAATCCTCAGTCAGTTATGTTTCATCAGTGATTAGTGTAATGCAGCCTCTGGCTTTGAATGCCATGGATCAAACCCTAAAAGGACAGGACAGAGCTATAGAAACTTTACCAGCTCTTTTTTTGTTGGTTTGGGGAATTTAGTTTGGTGTTGTTTGGTTGAGAGTGGAGGGGGAGGTTGTTGTTGTTTTAAGGGGGCTTTTCTGGGGGTTGTTTGGTTTGCTTTTTTATGGGTTTTTCCAGTTTGGTTTTTATTGTGGGGTAATATTTGTAACAGCACATCATTTTACATTTCCAGTAAACCGTAAGACTGAAAAGCATTTCCTTCAATGAGTCTAAAGAGACTTAAGTATGTATGTGCATAGAAACCTCAGAAACCTTAAAAGCCTGATTTCTATATTTTCACAGTGAAAAATTTAGAGCAGTAGTATGGCATCTAACAATAATTCAAGAAAGAATGACCTCAAAACTAAGTCTACTAGCCTGTAGTAGTGGGATCCTTCTGACTATATCGTGATACATGTATATGAAGAGTGGGCCACCCTACTCTTCACTGCTGTCAGTGCAGAGCCAGACAGTGAAGTCAGTGGTGGGTTTGGAGCAATTTCTCTTATCCTAAATTAGTTTTGAATATTTGATGGATGTGAATCACAGCCTGAACTCTGTCAGCTCATCTGACTGAATCTGTACCCACTGCATACCTAAACATACAGGGCTGCAATACCCACATTAAAGACTCCTAAACCTAAAGGTATCTCTACCTTATTCCTGACTTCTGATGAATTCTGAAGATTTGTGGTATTCTTTTTCATTCTCAACTGACAAGATATAAGCAAGATGATGTGTTAGACATATGCTAAAATGCCACCTCACTGCAGCCATTTGTAAAGTTCACAGGGGTAGGAGTCTGAGCACCTCACACAGAGGATGTTCTGATTAAAGATGCTGTTTTGGAGATGCAACATAAAATAAAGGTGTTTATATGAAAAGGACTGAAACCTTCACCAGTTCCTAGAACAGGTGTTTAAAATAGTTATTTAAAATAGTTCATTAAAACCATAAAATTTTATTTAGACTCTAGGTATATACAATGTCTATCTTGAAGCCACCTTGTGGGTATGAATCTCTCCAGTCTTCTTTTGAAATTATACATTGATTAACCAGATTTGATTCCTAGAAAAATTAAGCTATTGTCAAATCACTGGGTAAATGTAGAGCCTAAATTTAATTCCTGAACCACATCCACACACAGCCATTCTGTGCATGTGTTGACCTATTTGCAGAGGGTGTGATCAAGAGTTTGTCTGGCTCAATAGCTCCTGTATCAAAGCCCTAGAGAGGAAATGCTGTGACGACAGCAATGCAAAATACATCTGTCAGTTGTAATTACACTGCTATTTATTTACTCAGGGTAGACACTTGTACCTTTAGAAATAGATTGAGGCAACTGTTTGATTTTAAACAAGTAATGAAAGAGACATGGTTATAGCCATGAGGCTGCACAAAGTATGGACATAGATGTACTTAAGGCTCTGTCCCAGTTTTTGATAGTATCAAACCTAGGAAGGCTTTAATGCAGTGAATGGGCAGTTACCCACACAGATAAAAAGACCATTCTAACTCTTCTTTGGAATAATTTTATTTGGTGAAAATGTGAGATAAAATTACTGGTTTCATTAAAAAGTAATTTTATAATAAAAAATCATGCTACATTTTCCTCAGACTACCAGAAGCAACACTAGTCTTATGTTCCAGTGCAGTTCATGAAGCCACTTGCCTCAGTGACCTGGGTGCAGCTTTTGAAAATCCAAAGATATACCTTGACCCAGGTTTGCTCACTTCCAGACTGAGCTACAGAATCTCAGACTCACCATGGCCAAGAGACACATGCACAGAATTGCTGTGAGTCAGGTGGCATGTGGTTACTTGTCCATGTATCCATGTGTCCTCCTGGCCTAGTTAAAAGGATTTAAATAGTATTTGGGTTTTATTATTAGATTTCATTATATATATTTGCTATTTTATTTATATACTATGTATAATATATACATTATTAAATGCATGGTAGAGTTATGAATTGGGAGGGCCATGGTTTCAGAGTCAGAGTCTGATTTTCAGGCCAGAAATAGTATTGTATGCTGGTTTGCAAGCTTCTCACCTCTTTTCTACTTCTCCCTTCTCATGCCAGATGAAGGATATTAATTTACTAAAGTCCCAAAAAGCAGTAAATCATTACCCACCGTGCAGTGACCATTGTGCTGACAGAGACACAAAGGCATTCCTACTTCTTCTCTTTTGCATGAACATTTAATCCAATTTGCAGTCTAGCTGTAAATTATGGGAATCACTGATAAGAGTTATGTTCCCAGAACCCACAGAGCATCTCTGTGCTAAAGCCTGCCTTTGCAGGGAAATATTTTAGGCTTTCATTCACCAAGGGCCATGAGAGTCCAATGGAAGGAATTAGCTGTGTGCCAAATATTATTAATAACATTAACGTATTAAAGACTGTCTACTTACTGCCAAGTAAAATAAAATTAAATCATGTTAGCATAGTGGGAAAAACTCATTCAATAAAAAATAAAAAAAACAGTGGGATTATTTTTTCTAAGGTCTGAGTTAGGAAATATAATTTCAGATCTCAGGCCACATGCAAGTTTGGAGTAATTTTCAGTCATTTTCTTAATTTCTTTGTTATAAAGTAGCAGGCTGATGCACAACCATTTTGTCAGCTAGCAGGGACTGCCAGATTTTCTACTCACATTGAGCTAGGGCTACTGTGAAACATTAGCTGGGTCCCAGTGTGTCATCTGTGCATGGCTGGCTCCCCCTTGGGAGCCAGAAAGGCTGCTGTGCTGGTAGCCTGGTTCCACTGCCCAAAACTTCCATTGCAGCAAGACAGCCTTGAAGCCAAACATTTCAGAGACAGGGAGGGGATGGCAGGGGATGGATCTCTGCTCTAAGGACAGGTTGAGAGAGCTGGGGTGGCTCAGCCTGAAGAAAAGAAGGCTCTGAAGAGACCTAATAGCAACCTTTCAGTACCTAAAGGGGACCTACAAGAGACCTGGAGAGGGAATTTTGACAAGGGCATGTAGAGACAGGACAAGGGGGAATGGCTTCAAAGTGAAAGAGGGGAGTTTTATATTAGTTAGTAGGAAGAAATTCTTTACTGTGAGGGTAGACAGGCACTGAAACAGGTTGCCCATAAAAAACTGTGGAGAGTCCATTCCTGGAAGTGTTCAAGGCCAGGCTGGATGGGCCCCTGAACAACTGATCCAGTGGCTGGCACCCCTGCACAAGGCCAGGGGTTGGAACTAGGGGATATTTAAGGTCCCTTCCAGTCCAAACCATTCCATCATTCTATGTTTCTGTGATTGGCCCTGCTATCTGTGCAGCCAGCCAGCTTGGCTTACTGTCACCTTTGTTTCCCAGAAGCCAAAAACTATTCCTTTTAGCTACCCAGAGACAGAGCTTGTCACTTTTAACAAAATGTCGTAAAAACAGTCCAGCAGAAAATAAAAGGCTTTCACTCCTTGTAGCCATTTTATTCCTTGCTGGATTTTCACTAATACAATGGGCTTTACATTCTCTGATTCAGCCAGCAAAGCTGTGAACATCTCTGCTCTGTTCATAACTGCTGGGGATTTGCAGTACTAATCTATTCAGTTAAGGGTAATAGACTCTGCTATTTGTCATAGGATTTGAGATTTGCCTTTGCCCACAGCTTTAACTTCAAACCACATGTAATGCTATACAAATCACATCACTAGGTGATGTTCCAGTCTGAGTGGGCCCTTCAAATGTGAAAGGTCAGCTCTTAGTGTGGCCTCCAACCTGGGGAGTAAAAATCCAGCTGCTTTTATAAATATAAAGCTATTCACATCATAAAAGAATCTGAGGGAATATACTGTGTTCTGAGTGTAGACTATGCAAGAAGCAGCAGAGAGACCCAAGAAACAAGGTCTTAACTCTCACATACCCACAAGATGATTTGTGTATTTAATACCAAAAGTGCAGAGAGCGAGTCTGGCTGGTACCTGGATATAAATGTGTGTACTTTCATTGCTGGATATATATTTGTTCTTGCAAATGGACAGATACTTGGACTGGGAACATATGAAATCCATAGAAACTATACAGCCATGCCTGTGATGTCCTTAAGGATGTGTTGATTTGCACTACTATAAGATGAAATTAAACTAATGTTCCTCACTGTTTCTTAATGGGATACTGTCAAGCATTTCTTGATCCTGAGCATTAACAGGATTCTGCTAGAAGCACAGGGAAACTATTACTGTTGAGTAATCACTGCCTGGAAATTGTGGTGTTGTCACAGAATGGTTCCAAACTGAGCTTCCAGGATTCAGCAGTATCCTTTTATACATAATTGGCAGTTGAATTCAACAGGACAGTTTGTGCTGCACAGAGGAAAAATAAATCCTGGCTTTGTTTAAAAAAAAAAAATTTATTTTAGTTTTGAGTCTTAAGTATCAATTATGCCTTTTCTTTTTCTCTAGTTGCCTACACAGACATTGATCTTATACAAATCATTATTCAGAAAATGTACCTATAGATGCCACTAACTGTATCAGTTAGCACACTTTCCTTGAGGATCACACTGAGAAAATACTCTAGATGAAGGAAAAAATACAGAAATGCTGTGATATGATGACTTCATTCAAAAAAAAAAAAAATCAGTGATGGCAAAGAAAGAAGCAAAATACCTTTCCTAAGCAGCTCCTGGCTCTTTCAGCCAGCTTCACTTAGAGCCACTGATCTATGATTAGCAACATTTTACTCCCAGCCCCAAATTCAAACTCTTTTATTAATTTTATTTTGGCAGAACCTAATGTTAGCAAGAGGTAGATGCCTTTTTAATTTCTGGGAAAATAATTTCCTGTTCATGTCTATTTACAGTTATTTGCATTCCATTATCCTCTATTTAGATGAAGTTTTAATAGTTTACCAGTTCATGAAAGTCTACAGACATTTCCTTCACCAGATCTAGTTCTAATGAAAGAGTAAAGAAGATATTTTATAGCAGCATTGCTGACATACACTGCTGGTGATATTACATTTGAAATGCAACAGTTCTCACAGCATTAAGTATGGAAGGGAAGCTGGGATGACCCATGTTCCAAATTCCAGTGGTTGTCCAGACAGAATTCTGTTTGTTAGTAATGAAGACAAAATGCCTGTTGCTACTTTTACATTGCAAACCATTTTCCTTCTGTGGTTCATTTACTCCAAGAGAACATTTGGGAGAAACTCTGTGTGTAGAATCTACAAATAACTAGGTTATTTAAACAGATTTTACTAAACAGTATTAAATATTATATTCCACAGAAATAAAAATGGCATGTCCCAGCAATAATAAACATTGAAGGAAGGCAGAGGGAATACCACATCCTCTTGAACTGAGACTCGGGGAGAAATCCTCTTGGGAAGGTGAAAATGGATTTACCATGGATAAAAGAAAAAGGATACAGTGTGAGAGGATGCTATTTTCTCAGCCTTTTACACTTTTACTTTACACACTTTTACCAGCTGGAAAAATGTTGCTGCCACTTACAAAATAACTGTGGTAGAGCTGCAACTTTGATTTTGCCAGATTTGAAGGGTCACATTCATGAAGTCAAGATGATAGGGAAAAAGAAAAACCTATGCAAGAAGAAGATTACAGTGAGGACCACTGAAAGGGACCAGGAAATTAAATCATCACAAGATGTTTCTTCTGAAAAAGCACATGCAGTGATACTGATCATCTGCATCTCTTCCAAATTTTAATTATTTCAGGAGTAAGAACCACAGAAGAAGGCCTGGAAACTCTTTTGAAAGGACAAAATCTACTTTTTGTAGATTTTGTGGGTGGTCTTCTACTGCCTCTCTTCAACATGTAAAAGGTCTTGCTGACTCACTTACACTGCCATTTTGTGTTTGCCCTACAAACTGAATTTAGGCTGTTGTTTTTGATAGACAGTGAGTGTCTGCTCTTGGCATGATGGAATTGCCCAAAGACTTCATGATTATAAACAAAACATTTTAAACGAGATTCTCTGCCTATTTATTGAATTGCAGCCACATACTCCCACTTTTACTGTGGTTTCCCTTTCACTGTGTTCACTTCTTTGTGGGATTTTCTGTAATATTATCTTAATTGCAAGCTTTCTACTCCCTTTTCTAACAGTATTTTTCAAGAAGCACTCACCAAAATCTCAAGCATGCAGCTATCAGCATTCCCATGGTATCAGTTTCTAGTTTGTTTAGTAGTTTTGAAGTTGCACAACAAAGTCACATAGTCCAGTGCTTAATATGCTAAATTCTTAACTAATTTATATCAGCACAGCCTCACATGATCAAGAAAGCAATACCACTCTGTGTTAGCTGGCATTGCACCCACAGCCTTGGGGAAAAGGTTTATGTCTGGGACCTGAATTAAAATCATAGACATTTGAGTATATGTATAATTAAAACAAGATTCCTAGTAAATTCATGGACATATCTGAACACTTTCAGCAGAAATTTTCCATGGTTTTTTTGTAAGATATACAAAGAATTGATACATAAATTGAAGTGTGGCTCTGTGGCCATTCTCCATGAATGGTGACTCCTGACTTTTGAAGTATATAAACATATAACCAGTCTTAAACTAAAGGCTATACATGCTGTTCAGCAATTTGTTATGGAACCATAATTCTCTGAACAGGGAAACTAAAAACAACTGTGTGCCTAATACACCCCTCAGTGCACTGGAGTGTTTGCAAACCTCCAGTTTCACAAACTAGCCCAGGATTTTGTATAAGCTTGGTTTGTAAAAGTTCACTGACCTAATCACCCACAGGGCCAAGGTTGTTCAGGGTCTAGGGAAACAGTGTGTTCTTTAGGTCATATTTCTTTGCTAATTTAGGGGAAGACACTTTCCCTGTTCATTTTACATACCAGTAAGATTCTGGGTCTTGTCTGTTTTGTTACAACCCTGGTAGAACTCCAGAGGAACCAATTCCTCCTTCCCAAGGAGGAATACAGCATCAATGTCAAGAATTGAAATCTTACATCAGGAAATTTTTACCAAAAATTATTCAAAATTTCTCCTGAACACATCAGGCAAAATACAAACAACGTGTTATAAGTTACAAAGCAATGAAATACAGGCAGTAAGTTTAATAAGGTTGTCTCTAAGAGGCATGTGACATCTGGCCCAGAAAGCAGCACTCCCCTCCAAGCCAGGTGATGTATTCTGACGCCCTCCTCAAGGACCAGCACTGGCCAAGTCCAACCACACTGCCAGCCTGGGATGAGCCTGGCAGAGAATACAGAGGGAAAAGTACTGCTGACAGGTGACAAAGACTAAAAAAACAAAGTTTTTGAGCTGAGAGCTCAGAATGGGCTGTGAGGGCACTGGAAGGAGAGCAGAGCAGCCCAGCAGTGCCCCCAGCTCACAGAGGAGCTCCAGGCCAGCTGATGTGCAGTGCTCCACACTGGCTGTGTCCACCAGCAGCCAAGGTCTCCACCTGGGCCCTGAGATGATTCTGCAACACTGTGGGGAGACAATTTCTACCACTTTTCAGCTCCTACAAGGAGAGCTTAACATTACGGCTCTTTTCATGTTCATAATCCAAGCACCCAGTCTTTTTATGTTCTTGGTTTCAGATAATTTTTTGTCAGCATCTTTGTATTTTTGGCTTGTCTACTCACATCTTCATCAATTCATGGAAGCAAAATTTTGAATTCAATTGAATGTTTGAATTCAATTCAGAATGAAAACCCTCCATCCAGCTTGGATTACTTACTAGTCATGTATAAAGCTTAGTTTTGGATGATGTTTCCCATCATTGCAGCTATCTAATTTCCTAAAGAGTGTACTTATTTCTCACATTTATTCTGAATTAATGACATCTGTTATACCTGCTAGCCTCCAAAAGTCTCACCAGAATAATATGATATGACCTTTCTGTCATTGTCCATTAGTACTAATATAATATTTACTGTAATTCAGTCACTGACATAACCTTACATTTACTTCTTTCCTCTACAACCTTCTTTATTTCATGGTTGTTACATCTCCACAGTTTTTCTTTCTACTCCATAGAATCCCTAATTTTTATACAAAGTAACCCCTTTGCTGATCTTACTGACTTTTCATTATCTTCCAATCCTGTGCACATGCTTGCCTCTTCTCAGACAATATATCGTTTATCCTGTAAAAGCTAAATCTTGTTATTCAAATTCTCAAGTCACACAAACTGTTGGTAACCTTTCTGACCTCTGTCAGAAATTGTTTATTACACCATCTTGTTATGTAGTCCCCTTGGTGGATGCATACTTTGGATTTATTACTTAAAAATCTGCCCCATTCTTCCTGATCAGCAGAGGAAAACTCAGTTTATTTTTTATAAATACTTCTCTTCCTCAATTAAACACACAAATCTCCCTCAGCTTGTTCCTTATTCATTTTTAACCAGCCTTATATTAAAGGAAACATTTCCACAGTCAAAAGAATTCTTTGAATTAAAAATACTAATATTTTGTTTAAATGATGCAGTTATTAGTAGTGTTTAGCAATAACAGGATAAAACAAAGTACATTGAACCAATCTAATTATCAAATCCAGCTGTGGAAGAGAACAATAGAGGTAAAATTTTGATTCCACACAATGGCTCAATAGTAGTTTGCAAATGGACTGAAGTATTTAAATACCCAAGCCTTTTCCTTCTTAGAAGTCATCAATGCCTTTGCAGTACCTGGAACCCATGCTGGCAATCTTATCAAAGTCCCTGTCCTTCAAAGAAGTCCATGAGTACTTTTTATTAATCTAGGAATAATTTTATTGCTGGGAGAGACAAAGAAACGAGATCAGAGAGAGAAACATGTAGAAATGTAGAGTCTTTCCTGTGGGGAGTGTTTTCATTTACTTAATGGACTTTGTTCCAGGTTTTTGAAGAGAAATACTGACTCAATTAATTTGTGGGAATTTTGCCACTGACTTCAGTGGTGCAGGATGTCACCCCTCCTGTTCACATAGACACAGATAGAATCTAAGTGGCTTAGTAACCCAGAGGCATAACAACATTTTCTCATATATAAGCCAAGTTTTTCTCTTATTTCTGCTTCACCCAAAAGATGACTGAATTCTCACCACTATAAAAAAGGACTTGCTTTAGAGGTTAGCAAACATCTCCACATATTGCTTCTTTGCTTAAGGGAACTTTGTTTTGGATAAACTCTTTCTCAGCCCAGACAGGAATCTTTCCTTTTCTTTTCCTTTTCCTTTTTTTTTTTTTTTCTGTTTTTTTTTAAGTAAAAGAAAAATGCAAAAGCATTCTTCTAGAATCAAAAAGTAGGTTCTTGACTATTTAAATTAATGTAACCCATGTTCCAAAGACCTCCATATGTTGCAAAACATTGAATACTTCAACTCTTTCTTTTAGTTTCAGCTTCTGTTTGCTAATGGAGACATTTTACAGTAATTGTGAATCAATTAGAAGATGTATGTTTGTGTTAGCAAACCCTAAATTGGCCTTCATCTTCCCAAATCCTTCTATTTTGCCTACAGAAAATCAGTCCAGATGAGAAGTAATTAATTTAGAGTTAAATGTTGACACATTTGAATCAATAACTTTCTGTTTCCAATCCCATTACATTTTGGCCAAAGAGCATACAAAAATTAGTCATTAACAAGAGTAGTCTAATATTAGGCACTTCTAAAAAAGTTCCAGAGAGATCCTGGAAATGATTATAAAGAGCTTAAAAAAAAAAAAAAAAAAAAAGAAAAAAAAAAGAAAATAAAATCTTTAAAAGTTTATGTCTTCAGACTCCAGGTTTTTTAATGTCTCTAATTTCTCTGCTCTACAACAGCCTCCTGTTCCTTTACTCTGTTAGATGGTTCATCAGAACAGCCAAGGAGTATAAAGCTCTTCTGATATGTACATTTAATCTAATGCTTCAGTGAGAAAAGGTATTTCATTTAGCGGGAAATTTCTTCACATCATTAGTTTTTTCTCAATTTTTTTATGGCTAATCCAATTAAAAGTATATTGTAAGATTAAGATGCCATGATCTGCCTTTTGTTAGATGTAAATCTAGAGGGCTGCTTCCTAAAAAGCAGACCCAGTTGTCAAAGTCAAGCAAGATAAATGCTTGGAGTATCTTAAAGCTCATGAGAAAGCCTGCAATAACCCCATGGTAGGTGTCACCTACCATGTCACATGGACTATTCTAGCAGTAAATTATTATACCTGCTTTAAAACCTTTGGCCAGTTTGGTGCTGTAGGTCTTGATCACTGTGTGCAGTAAAGCTCATCTCTGTGTTCACACCTGCCCAAACATGAAGAAAGCTTTCAATGACAAATCTTCACAAGCCAGCAGGGAGGAAAAAAAGTGGATGTTGTGAATGACAAACTGAAATATACAATAGGAAAAAATGTGAGATGAGAAATAAGATATTCTGAGACCTTGGTAACAACCATGGAGAATAAATAGTGAATAGACTATATGCAGTTACATCCTATGAATGAGGTTCAGTCCAGGTCAGTTTTCACTTTGGCATGCCAGGCTTTGAGTGAGAAAAGTAGCAGGGGATTTCCTAGTTTAGGGAAGGATGCTGTTGGCTATTGCCAGAAATTGTTGCTAAAGATTCTGTTTTCGTCAAAAAAAGATGAACTGTCTGGAATTGATAATTGCCTGGTAATTGGCAGACAAGTCCAAAAGAAATATCTCTCCTGATCTCAAAAAAGGTAAGAAACAATCCCTAACTGAGCCTTGCCATTTGAACTTAAAATGTCCCTTGACTGTATTTACAGGGTGTCTGGTTACAAGAATGGACACTAAAAAAATAAACACCTGCAAAGGAAGTTTTAAAAGTCATCTGCACTGCTGCTTTCATGTCTGTTGTTTTTGCTTCCAGAAAAATAAAACAAACTGTATCTTTATATGACCATTTCTAACATGATAGCCTGAAATAAAAAGAACTATATATTCTAACATAATCGAACAAACCCCCAAATTTTGTATAAAATTACTTAAAATCTTGTGAGTCTTCATTTTTGGTTTCACCCAAACGATGAAATCTCTCTTGATGATTGAAGAGAGCAGAGATGTTGACCTAGTAAGAGAGTCTGGCAATCTATTTGTCCTTCTTTCCTATAATAAAAACTCTTCTCCAAGACACATTGTCTGAGAAGAAACCAATCTCCTATTTGACTTTGTAGGTGATCTAGGGATAGACTTGTTAAAATGTCAGTTTTCTCCAGGGGCTATATAGGCTTTCCCATTTAAACAGGGGCCAGTCAAAGGTCTCTCATTTTTTGTTGCATTAGCTTTCAAGGAGCTAAAAGAGAGATAGGGACCACCCCCTACACACACTCAGATTTTAATGAGTGTTAAATCTGCCTTTAATTAATGTTAAACAGGTAGCAAGATCAAGTAAAGATTAATCAATGATAATGACATCTCTCTATTTTATCACATTCACAAGCATCTACTCAAACTTTTAAGCAGCTGAGCCAGATTCAAAGCTTGACAGTCTCTCCACTGACTTCAAATGTCAGGGGCAGAAGTGATGCTCTCTGCCTCACCTGGAGGAGCACTCACTCCTTATCCTCATATCCCTTAAAGTATTTTATATGCAACAAGTGCCTATCATTTAATCTTTTGACAACATGGTCAATAATTACTATCACTGCCTTCATAAGTCTCAATCTACTTTCTCAACTCTCACCCAAACCTTTTAAAGCCTTTTCTGGGAGCCTAGCTCATACTCCTACTTTACCAGTGCTTACTTTACCAGTGCTTACTTTACCAGTGCTTGCTTTATCTTTCCACGCTTCAGGACTGTAACAGGACTTTCCCTGCTCTCTGCTCTTTTGGATACATAATCACTACAACACGATAGTGTGAAAATCTGTCTTCCTATGTCTGTTTGAAACTTCTTTCCTCTTGTGAAACACCACAACAATTTTCAATTAGAGTAGGTTCTTGTTGTAACTGCTATCAAAGCACTGTTATCATAAAACATCTGTCCTAAATGTAAGAACATCTGTTTCCCAAACTCCTTCTTGGTCCCTAGATGACTCATTTCTTTGATAAGTCTTCTTTGTAAAGGAAGAATTTTTTCTTTTTTTTTTTTTAAGAACTTGGCTTTTACAATTTTTCCTTTTCATTTAACATGTTCAGCTAGTGCTTCACAATTAAGCTATGAAATTGTGCTTGTCTTGTCATTCTTTCTGTAGTACAATACTTACCCAAGTAATAAAATTGTTTCGGTTTTTCTTATAAGAACAACTGGCCCTACACTGGTTTTTGTGTGCTGCCCAAGCAGCAAGGCAAAGAATCCTGGATTTCATCCTCTCTGAAATGCTAACACTGGGGTTATAAAAACAGTCTAAGGACCACTGACCCAAGATACCATTCAAGTTCATTAGATGGCATTTATCTTCTGTAAACTCTTTTGCAATTTTTAAAATTTCACAAATATTGCTGAAACTAAGCAAATCAATGCAGGTCTTCTAAATTACTCCCTGAATTTTGTAGTCCAGCCCTATGCAGAAGAGCACAACCTTACAATTTATTTTGCCAAAATCAAAGGAAATTAAATGCTCAGCAAGGTAGCAGCTGAACTCCCACTGAAAATATGGAGCTGACTTTGTACCATTCCTGCTGAGACATTGCCATGTTCAGTGGCAAATTATGCAATCACTAGGGTACTTCCTTGCATCCTTTGGAATCCTTTCTTACACATTATTTCTCCATTCAGACCCTGTGCAAGCACATAACTGCTGCATTGTCAGAAAGGTTCTTAGCAGTTTTTTCCTTTTTATTTAACTTGAGCTGTGGCTACTTTGATCACACCTTTTAATCCCGACTGGCTGGGAGCAGCACCTTGCGGGCAGTGCTGAGCACATCTTGGGTCAATTACAGCTTCCCAGCCGTGTCACTCTTGGAGCACAGAACCTTTCCTGAGTGTCTCTGGCCCAGCTACTGCCCCAGGCAAAGCCAGCTCAGCTGGTGAGATCTGATGCCTTCACACACCATGTGCTTCTCACTGAGCTTTCAACAGTCTTACAAAGTGCCATTCACCCACCTGCCCACTCCACTGAACAAGTGAGATGTGTCGAACCAGATTCCTTCTGGACATAAATCAGCACCACTTTGGGGAGCTGTACTCACCCTCACTAAGCAAGGAATGGGTCAGCAAGCAGGTAAAAATAAAAAAGATGTTGTCTGCAGAAACAGCCATCAAATATTCATGAGGACTCCTGATATAGGCTCCTCTTTCAACTGAGTAAATCCTGAAACCTGCCCTGAGACCCTGCAGTTTGCCAGATTCTTCACACAGATAAGGAAAATAGCCAGATTCTAGGTCTTTCCGTACTATTTTTCATTCTTGAATTGAAGGTGAAAGGAAACTGAAAACAGCTTGTCCTGTGTGGCCTCTGAAATAATAGCAATGTGACTCATGAGAGTGACTTTGAGTCTTAAGGAACTTAAAATTGGGTTAGACAGTCAATTCCCTGACTCCATGAGCTCAGTGCTTTCTACTAAAGTACCCAGGAGTAACAACACTGGCTTCAAAAAAATTGCATAGCCTGGATCAGTAGCAGCAGTATTATAACTGAACAAGCTGGACAAAAGCAGTTAAAAGATCTTTGATGTTTTCAGTTTCCCCTGAAGTACTTTTGTGCCACTACATTTGCCCTGCTCTTCTTCCTTCAGCAGTTTCTGGAGATGATCCATAGAACATGTTTTGCTGTCTGTCAGTTTTCACCAAGCAGGAGGATCTGTTGTTGAGCTTCCCATATATTACTTGTAGTTAGAACGCTTCTTTTTTGGGATTAAGGAAACTGCCTGTGTTCCTCTGAGACTGCAAGTTAACACTTCTTTGTAAATGAGAGTGGAAAAATCTAAAAACCTCAAGAATTCACAGCAGCACTGACCTATGAAAATTAATACCAAGGTGGCTTGTGCCTCTCTTTTATACTGGCAGTTTTCTGAAAAGTTGGTAAAAATGATCTGTTGATCTGTTTCTTTATAGGTATTTCTAGAAAAACTGCTACCATAAGTGCATGAGCACTCAGATTTTCCTTCCATAAAAGAAATAGATTCCAAGGCCAAAAAAAAGGAGAAATTGAAGAAATAAATCAAGCAATGTAGAAAGGATAAATCAGGAAGGATCCCTCAAGATGATGTCCAGAATCTTGATTTCAGTCTTGTAGAGCAAAGAAGGAAGGAAAGCATAGGGTCCATCATCAGCTGTAACTCTTGATAATGTGGGTCTCACACCTGACTCATCACTTGCATTCCCTCTGCAGCCCATGGCAAGAAAATTCACTGCTGGAGAGCAGCACCTGGGTTTAGACTACAAGCATCTGCTTCTCTCCACTGTCCTTGACACAAGGTTAGATATTTAGTCCTGTCAGAACATCAAAAACACCACTCAGCAGCCCTCTCTTCACAGATACATCTTCATAGTTACATCTTTAGTTACTAGGCACTGAGGTTTCCAGCACTGACAGCATCTTTGTCTTGGCAGCACCAAACATCTTGGCTTGCCTGTTAAGCCTGAATGATTCCCACATCTACAGACTAGACACTCACTTCCCAGTTGTGCATCCAGCACTCAGTGTAGTAGGCTTTCTCACAGTATCTTTAGGGCATCAAACATTCAAGGCTAGCCCCAAGACAAGGGCTCCAGCCTCAGCGCCCTGTGCTCACCAGCACTGCTGTGGATCAATGGCAAAACACAGAAAGAGAAACGTCTCCCTTCTACTGCCCGAGGGGATCTCTGTCCTTGCAACCCAGGATGGCTCCCACATGCTACATTTGTTCTCAGTGCCTGAAATTGTTCTACTCTTCATGGAAGAGCAAACTACTAATTGGATGAACAAGAAGCTAGAACAAATCTTTACAGCCTCTCAAAAATAGTTTCCCACTGGGCTTTCAATCTGTGAAGTAGACCTGATAGACTCTGGGGCACAACAAAAGACCGGGAAGGACTTCCGTCACTCCTACCCTCTTTCATATATCATACATACATAGCAGAATAGATATTGGTGAAATAAATTCATTCCAGGGACTCTTTAAGGCCTGCGGATTCAGCCTTTTATTCATTCCTAATGCTGGAGATCACATAATTTGAAATATTCAGGAGTTACTCATCAGATGTTTTGTTTCTAATTGAATGCTGCAGACACAAAAACAATGTACAGTGAAGGAGGCAGGTTCCTGAAGACAGACATACAATACAACATACAGGCATTATAGAATCAAGAGGCCAAACTTTTCAAAACAGGCATGTGAAATAAGGCTTTCAGATTCAGATTTCCACACCAGAGTCTCAACTACAACAATCCAGACCTTATCTTGTCATTCCTTTCTTTGATGACATTCTTATTTAGAATCATAGAATGATTTAGGTTGGAAAAAATGCTTAAGATCTTTGAGTCCCACCATTAACCCAACACTGACAAGTTCATCACTAAACCAAGTCCCTAAGTGCCACATCTACAAATGTTTTAAATGCCTCCAGGGATGGGAAAGACATCACTCCTAGGGCAGTTTGTTTCAATGCCTGACCACCCTTGAAAAAAATTTTCTTACTATCCAATCTAAACCTTGCTACAACCTCCCTCGAAGTAGCTGTAGAAAGAAATAAGGTCTGCCCTGAGCCTCCTTTTCTCCAGGCTGAACAACCTCAGCTGAGCATTCAGCTACTCCTCATAAGACCTATTCTCTTTAGGTGTGTGTATTGGCATAGCACAGCCCAACATTAATTACCCATCTGAAGAAGCAACTCTTGACCTCACTGTATTCCAAACAGAGATTTGGCCCTGTTCTTTAAGGTGGTTTAAGCATTATTTTATAGACTCAACAGCCATGAAGTGCTGGAAGCTCTGTGGTACTTATAAGAAGCACAAATTTGTCCTTGAATGGGATCTGGGTTTGTTTTTAAAGGCTGAATATCAGGTGTTCCTTTCCACTCGAACTCCTTGAGCTGCAAGGCTCCTCCGCTGTCACCCAATGTATGGGCCACAGGGAGTAGGAGACTGTGTATAGGTTACACAGCCTCTCCCCATATAGGCTCTCAAAATGACAGGAGAGATTTCTACTCTTCCTCCCCATCACTCCTTTCCCTGGCTGGGGGAACTGTAACCGTTCTGATTTATTAATTCAAACTAAAGAAAATCTTGTCCATAATTTGCAAGGTCCGGATATTGAAACAAAAAATATTTTTAATTAATCCCTAAAGTTTCTTCAATTCCTCTTAGCTGCACAAAAATAACTATTTTACAAACCCCTTGTGAATCAAAAATAGAACATTTTGCCAGATCATACAGAGTATCAGGAAGAACAGTCAAAATAGTTGACAACCCAAACTGAAGTGTGGATATCTACAAGCAAAAATACTCATACAATACAGACATTGAAGAAGTTTTAACCAGGCTTACAAGTAAATTATTTCCAAGCCAGATATAAGTAAAAGTTGATACATCCTAAATTAGCCAGTCAGCTCCAGTCCTCGCAGGAGCCCTTTTTGTTCATTGTCTTGGGCTCCCTCTGACAGAAGATTGATATATGTTACAAGAGGTATTGCAGTGATTTTACTATCAAATAACATGTGTGGTAAAAAGTGCCTGTAGACTGTGGTGGCAAAGGCTCAGTCTGACAAGGACCTCTAGGGCAGCAAGAATATTATCATTGTCACCTGGCCAAGTTTTCACAGAACAGCAGTTCATTTCTCTCAGTAGTTTTTATCTAGAGCCATGTGTGAGCACCATTTCTGAGCTGGCTTTAGAGAAAACAAGGTATGCATGAGAAGAGTTGTCTGCTCTATGTTTCAATAACAGCTTAAGTTTTCATCATCTTAGCATCTATTCCTTTTAAGCCTCAAAAAATTACAGAGATAAAAAAGCCCACAAAATCTTAGGTGGAAGCATGATCATCTTTTGAAAGCTCTGACAACAGAATTATCAGCTTCTCTTTGACTCAGTGTCAATGAGTACCAGGTACCAAAACTTTAGAAACAATCCTATTTAGAGCCAATATTTTAGGCCCATCTTGGTTGTATAACATAGCAACACTTCTTGACTTTAGCATTGAACTAAAGGTTATGTTGTAATATGAATACTTGGAGTAACAGCTATCATTTTGTCAAATATGCTTGCATGATTAGTGAAAATATCTAATTCTCTTTCTAATCATCACATTAAAACACACGACCATAAAACCCTGATTTCTATTTACACGCATTGGGATTATGTTAACCAAGACAACAAACATCCACTACACAGAGGTATTGCATGTCAGTGTTATTATTAAAACCATAATATGAACTATGTTTTCTAATAAGTTGCATCCAATAAAATACCCTAATAATAGGAGTATTATTAAAATAATATTAGTGTTAATGCAAGAACTGGCACTGATGCCTAATCCTCTTTTATCCAGTATGAAACTGAGGCTGACTGACACAGCATGTAGCTCCTCTGACACAGCTTAGCACAAAATTGGTAGGGATTCACTGGTTTCCCATGTCTTACCATCACAGCTGTATTATCCCAGTATAAAGCAGAGCTTACAGGTGTTGGTATTGGTTGTTATCACCCTTGAGCCTTTACCAGGACAAAGAGAACAAGACATAAGTAAGACCTGGCTCTCTTGAGTTGCTATTTCTTTCTGCACATTTCTGTCACAGGTAAGGGTTTAGTCATGAGAACTTCTTTGCCTTTCTGACAACTTCTTCCCCTTTAGCTGGACCTGTTCTTTGTTAGACTACCTGCATATCACCAAAATCAATTTAGTAAGTGAACACTGCTGGCTACATGGCATTGGTAATTCTGATACATTTGGTATATTCAAGAATAAAGTACATGCAGCAGATTAGGAGTATTTAAACTTTACTTGCCTCCCTTCCCCCTTCCTTCCTGCTGCTTCTCAGGATGCTTCTGTTGAACATCTCATTCTCTTCATCCTAGAAATTACCTCTAGGAACTTCATTAAATCGTGTCCCCACATGTCACTATGATCCAATGAGATGACGGGACCTGATGGCCTAAGCCCTCCTCTTTCCCTTCCATGAAGTGGAACTGTGTCAGTGCTTCTCACACCTTCTCCAGATTGCACCCAGCCATGAGGTAATCATACAGCACCAATCCTGCATTTTTTATCAGAGGGATTATTCTAGAAAGACTGAAGTTATCTTTTTCAAATTAAATTGATATATCAAGTATATTTTTAAAACAACAAATATAAATAAACAATATACACAGGCATCTAAGTTTATGACACATAGATTCAAGATGGTTTATATTAATGCTAAAAAATCAAAGCACTCCAGAACAGTTACACTATAAAAGAATTTATGGATGCATTAATGCGGAAGTTTAACCCACTTCTGTGCTGGAAAACCCACTACACTAACATACAAGTGGTTCCTCTGGTGGAAAAAAAATAATCTAGTTCTAAACAAGATCCCCTAGCTACAAATCTGTGGTGGGAGCAAGATTTTAAATAAATCCCTGGTATAAGATGTTTTGCCTCAAACATCTTTTCTTGAAACAATCATTTTATAGCTAAATAATTTGTCTGAAAAACATTACTTGTAGGGTTGATTTTTTTAGTCTGTGTATTTTACTGTGTAATGTGCTAACAATCAGTTCCATATGGTGTCCAGACACTCAATGATTTAAGGTTTCTTTCAGAATTCCAAGTCAGAAAGTCTGTGGCTACCTGGGTGCACTGAGTAAACCTTCAAATGGAGAGAAAGCAGACTGTAGTGGGGAGAGAGGTGAGAGGGGAACCCCAGGTTTGCTCTGCCATTGCCACTACTTTAAAAAAGAGTGCTATATCCCAGCAGGGAGATTTTGACACTCTCAGAGGACTGCCCATCCCACCCTAAAACTGATTTAAGTGGGACTGCTAGAAGAGGGCTCTTTCTCACCTCATATCTCCAGGGAAACACATTTGGTGGTTTTGCCTATAGAATGATTTGTTGTAAACTAGGGACTAAACTTTCAGCTGCTGCTCCTCAAGGAGATGTTAGGGAGCCCATGTGCCTCCCTACCAAATAAAGAGCAAAGCAGAGTGCTGGGTCTGGCTGGGGCAGAAGTCACCACCAGGGTCACCCATGGTGGTACAACGAGGGTCCAACTGGTGCTACAGCATTTTCCTCTTTGGGCCCTTTCCCCACATCACAAATTATATTTCTTCTATATTTATTTTCAAGCTGACTCCTTTTTGGTTCAAAAAGTAATCAAAGTCTTTGTAATTGTTCAGCTACTTTTTAGTCTAGCTGACATTCATTGTCTTTAGTGTTAATATATTTGGGCAACCCATCCCAGATTTCTGTACTTGATCAATGCACACACTGTGTGCGCTGCCAAGCATAGCAAGTATTTTTACCAAGGACATTCAGCAAGGCTGGGCCATGTGAGCCAGTCATCCTCTCTTAGTGATCTTTCCCCATTCCCTTCCCAATCTTCTTCAGCAAGCTTCTTTTAATTCAGAATTTAAGCTATTTCCCATAAAGGCAGACCAAGAGGTCTTCTAGCCCAGTGGCAACAAGACATACTGCTTCAAAATGCATTCTTAGGAATTTTTCCCTGTCTCAGAAACTTATGAAATTTTTTTCTGAGCCTTTTCTGATTTCCTAATGCCAGGTTTAGGCTGCAGGTAAGAGGCTTGAGAATGGCTTTCAAGCAATGTTGCACAGCACCTGTGCAAGTCACTCAGCTACACCATTCTCCAAATGTAAGATTCAAGTAATTTTTCTTGAAATCTTGATTGTGACAGATCAGTAAACACAATAGAATACAAAGTTAGATGGATAAACATGTCCCAGTTTATGAACTCATTAATCTAGTATGGCTGAGATATTTATGACCCAGTGACACAAAACTGCACTGTCTGTGAACATGCTGAGAAAGTGAAGAACTGGTGCTGAATCAATGTAATGCTGCTGAATCAGCCTTGGAGGGGTTCAGCACATTGCATCATCCTTTATGATCAAAGAAAGTGAGGGGAGCTAACGAGCAGCCAGCATCGCCACCATCCCACACACATAAACCCTCCCACCACACACCACAGAGCAGACAGATAATATTCCATGGGAAACAACAAGTTTCTGCTCACCACAAGCAGCACTGTGATTAGTGGTAGTATCAGAAGAATCCCTGCCAGTGGATGAACTCCTGCTCTATACTCTTTCCTAAGCAGATTTTTTAAGTACCACTTAAACAAACAAACCACTGTTCCTGGTTTGTCAAATGAATAAGGGGAAATACTTCAAATATTATGCACACCAGCTTCATTCCTGGGATTGCATTTAAATGCATCCTAGCTTTGATGGCCACTTTTCTGTTCACCCACATCCATACCATTATCAACCAGAGGTTTTCTGCCCTACAAACTTCCTTTCCCAGATTCTGAGCAGGCAGCAGTAGCTCCGAGCCATCAGTTTAACTCTGCCACTTTTGTCCAAATTGTCTGTTATGGCAGCAAAGCAACAGCAAACTTAGAAAAAAACCTCTTCCTTCTAAAGCAAATTGTTGTTTTAGACATCATCATGCTCTGCTACTTCCTCCTGCCATGGATAGTGCTTCTGTACACAGAAAAGGGTGTGGAACCATGGCAGTGGAGTGAGTGGCAGGAGGAGGATGGGGAAGGTAAGAAATTGTCTGTGACTTGGAAGGAGTACAAGAATAAAGTAAAACTATAAGTCAGTGGCTGGGAGAGCATAGGATGCTGCTAGCAAGGCAGGAGCAAATTGGAAGATCTGAAATCAACATTCAGATTCAACATCAATCAAAGAACTCCTCAAGCTCTCCATGCAGAAGCTGGTGGGAGCTGGCTAATGAAGAGGATCAACAGAAGCACAAAAAGCAGGGACATAGATAAAATGGTAATCTAGGACTTAGTTTTACAAAAATAATGGCCAAAGACCCTCATTTTCAATGGACTAAGCAATCTTTTTGCTTGTATTGTTCCTTATTCTCTTACCTGGTTCCTGGGAAATTCTGTTCTTCTCATCTTCAGCATGTTCATTGGCTTTTGTGGTCCAGTCATGGAGGGGAATTGGAAGCTGCATGTGCATATCTGGTCCCAGCAATGACAAAAGACAAGTGCAAGGGGAGTCTCCATTTCCCACAGACTAGACCTAAAGCCTGTGCTGGACAGCACGCTCTTCATATTAAGGTCTATCAATGATTTGAGTGACAGACTTCAATGTAGTGCCTTGAGTCCCCCCACAACTGCATAATTGGCTAAAAGCTCAGTGGTGTTTGAAAAATTGGAATTCATTTGAAAGAAAGGTAAAAACATTGTTTCTCAGGTAATGTACTCTTGGTTCCACCCTGATCACTGTTACTCATGTTCCAGATGCTGAAAGAAAGCAAAAGTCTTTTCCCAGATAAAATAACCAGGGTAAAGTTTTCCTTATGACTGGATACACACTCTAAGTGCCAAAATTTGAAGCCAGTGCCACAGAGAAAAAATGCTGTTCCCAATAGACTTACAGTTGTTAGACTCTCTGAATTAATAACAATGGAACAATAAACTGTCAGACAGCAGCTAATCAGCACTTGGAAAAGCCTCCATTCCCAGACATGTCACAGGGGTGGCTACAGGTGTAGCTACGGAAAGAGCTGCTGCAACTACTATCATAGCAAACCCCAGCAAACCTCCAGCCATGCAAATACACAGCAAAACTCCCAAAGCTCCCATAAACAAGACAGGCAGAAGTGAGAAAGGAGAAAAAAAAAAACAAAACAAGCAAACAAACAAAAAAAAACCTGAAAAGGGAAAAACAAATAGGGAGGTGAAGTAATTTTCCTAAGAGCCAAGAATAAAATATGGAACTTCCAAGTTCCATACTAAAGCCTTTTCCACATTCCAGTAGGATTTTACTGTTTGCTGCAGTTAAATTCTAAAGCCCAGCCTTAGCTTGAATTTCTGAAAAAGGGCTGATTTTTCTTTTCTGTTACTAGCACCCGGAGCAACAGGCAACACCATTTGAAGTGAAGTATGTCCTATTATCACTTCCTGACCTGAGAAGGAGACCTGACACCCTGCAGCTTAGCATAAGAAAATTAATCCCCTCAAAGATTTTTAAGGGGGATACTTGCCAATTCCTTCTTGACAGGGAGAAATAAAAATAGTAAATATTTCAAGTCCCACAACCCATGTATCCTAAAGTATTGCTGGATTCTCTCTAATCTCCAGCCATAATTAGCATGATTAATTGCAATGGCAAGAACAGCAGATATTCCTCACCAAATCTCCTGCATGACAACGTTTTGTTATTGTGTGAGAATGAAGTACCAGCTGTTTATAGAGGAGTGACCATTCTTGTGCACATGTTCCAGCTGGGACCACACAATAAAGTTAAAACATGTAAGAACTCAACATTCTTGTCTATTTCCACATATGCTTTGTGTGTAACTTCACTCATTGTCTCTCTATATGTATATATAATACCTTTTGCCCTATTTCTCTTCTGCACACAGCTGTATGATTTTAACTCACACAACTAAGTGGAGAAGATTACTGATAGCAGTATTTTTATATACTTACCTGTTTTATTACTAGGAAATGAAAAGAGAAAATATCAAGAGTCTTCATTTAACCAGATGTTTGATTTCAATTGTCCTGGTCGTTGAGTCCTTAATAAGGTTCTCTTGCCTCTGATGGACAACTTGAGCCCTGAGTTCAACCCTCAGTATGGACTTCGTGCACTTCATGACCAATATATTTAAAATCTGCCCTGTTTCAGAACTCTTCTTTCTTCTGTGCCTTGACAGTTCCAAGGAAAGGAGGAATCTGTAACAAACAGACTCCATTTCAGTGAAATATTTGGTCAGTTATGCTAGAAGTCCAAAGGATATATAGCAGCCATCTACTACTCCCATCACCAGAAGTGAGGAGCTGGTATTCTAAACAGGATTTCAGTTTCCTCCAGATCCAGAGTCCTCCACACCACCTGGGCAACAGGTTGTGCAACCCTCTGACTACCTCCCACTGGCCTCCTGTGGCCCATGAAGCCTCTCCACTGTGTATTTGGAAAGTGTCTGCTCCACATTATTGTGTTGGCAGCTCACTCTCTTTGTGGGATGGCACATGGGGGTCTCTCAGAGATGGACAGAAGTCATCACCCTAATTGTCAACAGCTGCCAACAGTGCAGAGAGAGAGAAAAAGCCAAGGATAAGCAAGGAGAGGAGAGGATCAAGTCAGTACAGTCGAATTCCTTCAACACTAGTGGGTAAAGCCTGTCCCTGGCCTTGTGACTACACTTGCAGTAGTAAACTTAAACCAGTCAGGACACAGGTTTGAGTGATATCTTGTGGCCACCTTTACTACCAACTCCAAATAACAGTGCTGACCACAATAGAGAATTCATCCCAGTATACATTTTAGACCCACCTAATTTAATGGGAAGAGTTTAGACATATGCTCATGAGCCATACTGTGAGGACATGCCCAGGTCAGAGAACAGTCCTGATTTATTGTCTTAAGTAGCATAGGTGTGGCCAAACAATGAGAACACTGCATTCCTATCTGTTTTTCTTATAGCCTGCATCTAAAATGTATTTGAATTATTGCCTCTCTAGCTCTTCACAGAGCACACCATAAAAATACACTAAAGTAAATTGTCTTCGAATCCCTTCTGAAAGTGTATTTGTGATTAAAAGCTTGTTTGCAGAAGCACTGGACAGTCACATTCAGTTGATGCATTGGCATCATTTGCTCTCTTGAGAGCCCATGCACGCCCCAGCACATTGAATGTACACCAACAGCACATGTGCAGCTCACAGTGCCTCACTAGCAACCACAGCTGGGACACTTGGACGTTGCAGTCAGAGGTCCACTGAGAAGCTGACAAGGAGGGGGAAGTAGATCATGCCCACTTAAGGAGTCTGCTAAATCAGTGTTGAGCCCATGAGTGCTCTTCTGTATCTCACACGCCTCCATGTGGCATTCAAAGTGCAGATTATCTTTTCTGCTTCAGAAATGAAAGCTTCAGTAATCAGCAAGCCATTATTTGAAAAGGCATAAGATGAATTCCTGCAGCTGACTTTTCAAATCTCTAATTTCCTCCTTGGTAGCTTTCATAAATGATAGTGAGACTGAAATGGATAGGTACCCTTCCTTGGAGGTTATTAAAGTAAATATAGCATTAACTGGATTTGGTCCCAGTGGAAGTGTACTTTGATCTCCAGTCTAGGTAATATTTCTCTTCCTCTCTTCAGATGTACTCTATCTGCTCTCTTTAGAAGTGGCAATTGCAAGACCATCAGTTATTTAAAAGGTCTGTCACGGCAGGATTTTAAAAGCAGACTCCTATCCAAAAGCTGCTCTTTCTGAAGCTGAAGCTACACAACACCCACAACATTTCATTACACTAAGCATTGAAGATTTTCAAGAAAAAATAAGCTAGACCCCCTCAGTGTAGATAGCCTTTATCTACTCCTTCCTGGAAAAACAAGATTCAGGACTCTAAACTGAGCACAAAGGAAAATGAAGCACTGAGAAGATTCAAGGCTTTCAGTTTCAAAGAGAGACAGTGTAATGCTGTGTTCTCAAAAATATTTGGTATTTGTGAGCTAACCTTCACTAAATATTAAATAATTCTCATTAAATTAAGCAGTGTTCAGTGTTGGACATGAGGCTGATTGAAAGGTTAGGATTCAGCACCTCCCTAGTACCTTTATTCACAGACCATTCCTTCACATGAGCATCATGTTTCCTTGCATATAGTTTGTCTCATTGAGCCTCCTCTAAGTATTTTCCTATCACTTGAAAGATCACAGCTTTCAAATCTTGCCTAAGTGCATACGGTCTTAAAACCCTGATTTTCATAATGAAGGGGACACAAAATATTTCAGAAACACATCATAATATGCTATGGCAGTTCTTTTCCAAGACAGTGATTCTTTCCAACTCCATAAATATGGTGGAAGAACAAATTCATGACACAACATGTATGCAAATCAGCAGGCCAGTGAATGCAGGAAAGCAACTCATGGTGATGCCTTAAGATTTTAGCCTTTATATTTTTCAAATCCTGTGCTGCATTAGTGCATAACTCTAAACTTCATATAAAGTGTTAACCACTGTCTTCACACTTTGGTCAGACAAAACAATTCCTCTGGGCCTGGAACCCAAGGACACCCTGCAGCTTCAGCTCCCAAAAAGTATAAATAAAAGTGAACTAGGGGGAAAGCGAACTGGGGGAATATGACTTCATTACCTGAACCTGTAATTGGAGAATTAACCCCTGATATGCAAATAGACCAAATTTATTTCTGTCTGAAAAACTCGTGGCTGTTGTCCATCTTGGGTGTAGCCTCTGGGAGGATTTTGACTGCCCAAGGTGTATCTATTGAAGGCCTTTAATAAATACACACTTTATTCACGTTTTATTATCTTAATTTTATCTAGCCTCTGCTCTAGGTAGCCAATCCAAGGCATCAAAGGAAAGGCTTCTACATCTCATGAGTGTTTTAATGACCAGCTAAAATCAGTCAAGATACTGTCACCTTTTTCCATTTATCTCCCTGGGTGAAAAAGTCACAGATGTATATCAGGAAACATGATATTATGTTCAGCCAAATCATACAGCGCTGACATTCAGTTTGAGCCAGAAGGATGATGTGTCACATGTGCACAGCAGAAAAAGGAACTTTCCCCAAATCTTCAATGTGAAATTTTGTGCCCAGAGTTTAGAATAATTGCATTTTACAATGTTGCATTTCTGAGTGTCTCCGACTGGCAACAGATGATGTGAATTAAACAGTAGATTACGTCAATACTAATAGATGTTATGCTAACCATGGCTCTTTCCATTTAAGGAAAATTTGTGTCATGAAACAGGTCCTGACTTGCTTATTCAAACACTGATGATTACATAGCCATACTACGTATCTTGGGTCAGGAGTTTGAATTTTCTTTTCATCCAGAAGTACTGCAGATTTAAGTGGAGAAGAATATATGGAGTTTTCTACACTAGAAGAATGGGGACTTCCCAGAAAAGTATCTTGATAACAGCCAGGTCAGATGATATGGAAAGGTTGTTGCAAGCCAGACTGACCAGTCCTCCTCTGAATTTCCATGTGCTACTGCTTTTGTTTATCTGAAATTGATCATTGTGAGAATTTTTAACTTATTTAATATATTGTCCATTTTCTTCTCTTTCTGTATGGTGCCTTGCACGTGGGAGGGGGGAGTATCTACATGCTCCTAGGTTCAATTTATTAAAGTATTTCTATTCTTCAACACCAGTGGAGGACTGAGAGGAGAGGAGATTTCCTCTCCACACACAGCACGCACATGATCTCATAAAGAAAAATAGAATCCCAATACCCACCTGGTGATGTCCTCCATGGCAGCACTTATCCCAGTGGTGCTACATGAACTTACCTCATCTGGCCTAGTCTGTGAAGTGAAACAGAGCCCACAAAGGAGACAGAAAATTAAATCTGGAATGCATTTAGGTGGCATTACAGAAAGGAACTAAGCACAGCTGAAATGTAATGAGCACTCCAGAAAACCAGCCCAACAGCATTGATTAATTGCGCTCAGCCTTTTTAAAATGAGATCTTCAGAAAACCAGATCATCTCCAAATGGAGAGAAAACAACCAGCAATGAATAAAACAGCCAAGACAGTAGTAAGCTAACTTCTAGAAACTATTGGGATTTGAAAGAATTATGCATTAACTCTGCTATTTAAGTGATTATTTTAACTGTGGCTCCCCATGGGTCTGATCCAAAGTCATCATCTGGAAACAAAGGCCTGTGGCTCCACTCTGGACTGGTGTGCCTTTGTGTAGTGAGCTCTGCTGTGTATGTGCCCTATAAATTACCTCTACACAGTTTTCTTACTAGCAAGAATGAGAATCATTACCAAGGCTGAAGCTTTGAGGAAGAAAAAATGTTGCTTATGGCTTTCCATTGATACAAAAAGATGCAACAGGGTAAAACCTAAGTCAAAAAAGTTTAGACTAAATCTCTTAAAAAAAAAATCATGCAATAGTGTGTGTCAGACTTTTAAATATCCTCCCCAGACCAGAGAGAAAAATTTCCCTAAGTACCTAAGTATTAAGAACCAGATTAGACAAGAAATTGGCCAATATGCTGCCAACAATACTTCTTCTCAATGGAGTAAATGGTCTGAATGGGTGCTTTACATCAAACTTTAGTGACGTGGTTATTTATAACACATCTCCCAGATGATCCCTCAAGAGAAACACACATCTTCTCCAAGGACTGCTGTCACCTCTAATTTTGGAGGCCAGTTTCAAGAATTTGCCTTCCCTGCTCACCATCTTACAGCACAGAGATGAAAATCTGCTGCTGCCCCTTTGCTGCTTCTTAGAGTAGTGAGCTCTAAGAAGCCCTGCACTTCGCTTACTACCATGTGCTCACATCACTGACTCATTAGCTAAGGTGCCATGCTGGCACACTAAAGCCTCACAACATTTTCCAGCACTACTAGCACAACTCAAGCCAACTTTGGCACTTAAGCTGCACACACCCCTTTGCTGGTGCACTGATAGAGGATGGAATAGTTATTTTTCTTCATAGTAGCTTATATGGTGCTATGTTTTAGATTTGTGCTTGAAAGCAGTGTTGATGACACCCTGATGTTTTTGTTATTGCTGAGCAGGGCTTACACAGCATCAAGGCCTTTTCTCTTCTCATGCTGCCCTGACAGCGAGGAGGCTGAGGGTACACCAGGAGTTGGGAGGGAGCACAGCCAAGAGAGCTGACCCAACTGACCAAAAGGATATTCCAAACCATACAGTGCCAAGCCCAGCATATAAACCTGGGGAAAGAGGGAGGAAAAAACGCAATGCTTAAAGGTATGGTATTTTGTCTTCCCAAGTAACCATTGCACATGATGCACATGCCCTGCACTCCTGCAAATGGCTAAACATGATTCTGTATGTGGGAAGTAGAAAAATAATTCCTTGATTTACTTTGCATTGCTTACTTGTATGCACAGCTTTTGCTTTACTTATGAAATTTCTTTATCTTAACTCATGAATTTTCTTACTTTTTCAATACTCTCCCTCAACACACTGAGGGAAGAGTGAGCAAGCAACTCTGTGGGGCTGAGCTGTCTACCAGCACTAAAACCCAATAACTGGTTACTCTGGCCTGACCCATAAAGGGTGTCATTCCACCCAATGAGCAGAGTCCCCTTCAGTGTCCTTAATGAACATTGCAGGAAATTAAAGAATATGAGAAAATTTGTTTTCTGGGAGAATACCAATTTTAAAATAGAAAGCAGATTATAAACTTCAAACATATGTGACAAGCTTGGTGAGAACAGGAAATCTTGGTAATGGCCATCAATACCATGGGTAGAAACTTCTATGTCACACAGACACAGCAGATTAGAAAAGAGGTAACAAAACAGAGCAATGCAGCAAGAGCTTTTAGGGGCCATTTCTATGCTTATCCTATCATGGAGCCCATAGCTCCTGTAATGAACATTAGACACAAAACTGTAGTGCCTATGCCAGCCCAAAAAAGAGAAGGCTTTGGGCTGACCTAATTGCAGCCTTCCAGAACATGGAAGACACATGGGGAGAGACTGTTTATAAGGGCATGCAGTGACAGGACAACAGGGAATGGCTTTACTCTGGAAGAGGGTAGGTTTAGATTAGATATTAGGAAGAAATATCTTCACCCTTAGAACTGTGAGGCACTGGAACACGTCACCCAGAGTAGTTGTAGATGCCCCATCCCTGGTAGTTTTCAAAGCCAGATTGGATGAGGTTCTGAAAAACCTGGTATAGTGGAAGAGATCTCTGATGATGGTAGAGGGCTTAGAACTAGAAGGGCTTTGTGGTCCCTTCCAAGCCATGAAATTTTTTTGATTCTATGGTACTTTCCCTCTCTAGTTACAGGAAAAGAGGCACCTTCAGTAGGAAAGTCATGCAATAGCAATCACCAATAGCATGCAATAGCAATCACTCTCCCTGGACTTATATGTCCATTTAGCATGTTAACTGGGGCACTACAACAAATATTTCAAGTTAGATGGCCAAAAGCACACCAGGAGGGCCAGGTAGGCTACTGTAGGCATTCAAGATGATGAACTCAAAAGAAAGAACTGTCCTTAGACCACTGAAAGGTGCTAGATATCTGTCAAAGTGAAGAAACATTCATGGCCATTTCATTAGGACCCTGCCCTCATGGTTAAGCCAGTGTCAACCACTACAACTCTCCAAAATTGATCACTTATGGTGGATATCATATAGGAACCACAGCTACTGAAAATGCAACTGTTTTGGACTTTGGGCCCATCAAGAGGATGTATGAAGATGTCCATATGCTGATGGAGATCACAGCTT
Source organism: Toxostoma redivivum (assembly GCA_013397375.1). Lineage (NCBI taxonomy): Eukaryota > Metazoa > Chordata > Aves > Passeriformes > Mimidae > Toxostoma > Toxostoma redivivum. The sequence goes on from VXBI01013812.1 coordinate 169,652, forward strand.
CCACTGCCTTCAGAGCAAGGAAGACTACTTTGGTCTTGCACAACTCCCCCTGCATATTGGTCATCAACATGGACTCACCATGTCTTTCTTGTGTTGAGGGTCTTGTGTTGAGTTGGACACGGTACTACAGGTGGGATATCACAAGAGCAGAGTAGAGGGGGAGACTCACCTCCTTCAACCATGATTGTTGGCTGTGAATCTTTCAATGCAGCCCAGGGTGCAGTTGCCTTTCTGGGCTGCAAGCATGCGTTGCCACTTCCTCCCATTCCCCATGTGCACACACAGAGCCCCACTTGCTCTGGTTTCAGCAGGTTTGCTAAAACATTGCTCTGTGATTTCCAGCTCATGCTCTGCATTGCATTAACAGACTCTACTCTAAACAACCAGCTTATTCTGCTTTCCCTCCTGGGAATCACTCTGTGGGTATATGAGGGTCTCACAGCCAGACAATTTATCATTTAAATGCAGTATTCCATAATCATGCCAGCAGTAAGTGAAACTATGATACGTAACTGTTGAAAAGACTCAGACCTTCATCTCACTACATTGGGTGAGAATTAATTCAAAGACTGTAAGCAATCAACATGTGGCATTGTTCTAATAAATATTCAAAATGACAACCATAAGGCCCAGCCAATGCCAGGAAAGCAAATGTCCATACAAATTTTCTGTGGTAAGCACTCTCCACACTTAATACATCCCTAGAGGCTAGTGTTGTCATTACTTCATGTTTCAGTTATTTTGAGTTTTTCCACTTCCATACACTTCTTCACTAAATCTCTGTGATTCACTGAAGCCCTGTGAACATATCTATCGACTGTACAACTTAAAGGGATGGCTAAGGCATAGATACACTGCACTCTATAATATCAGAGCAGCATTACAGGTTCATTCCTATTAGAGCACAGGCATTTTGCAGAAGAGTGTTTCTAGTTGTGTAGGATGTGCATAAGCATTTGGCACTCTTTTTTTGTTCCAATGATACCTGGGTAATGAATTCTTCTGGCTTTGAAATGGATCTTATTGACCATCTTAATTTTTTACCATCTGTAGCAGCAACATTAAGATTTGTAGAAAATTTGCAGCAAAAAGCCATAACGTCTCAGTGGGACAACATCTCAGCTCTCCTTCACGCTTGGGAACGGCAGTGTGTAATGCACTCACACAGAGAAATAAAAGGCTAGTCAGTTATTTAAATATTGAGAATCTCCAGTTGTTTTTCAAAGGTACATCCATTGAGATATCAATTGAACACAAGGAAAGATAAGCTAGAAGTTTAAACATCTTGTGAAACTTGGGAGATCTGGAGGAATAAATAAAGTTTCTAAGAACAAAAAATCCAATTCATCTGTAATCAAAGAACAGAAATAGCAGATGGACCTGTCCCCAAGCTTTTAGGTTTCATATGGAAATTGAGAATTGCACTGGAAGTCACAAAAAAAGAGTCCTCAAAAAGGAAGATACTATGCATCAAACTTTCTGTCTACTTACACAAGTGTGATTCAAGACTTCCCTGCTAAGTCTCTGTGAGTGCAATGGTGTGGCAGCAGCAGAAACAAGAGCAGATCAAAGCACTGGTTTTTATCCTAAATAGCCATGGCTTGAGTTTACCATGATATAGAGCAAGGGCAGATGAAAACTTGTACCAAGCTTTTTTCACAGACTTTCTTCTGGAAGAGAGAATAGTTAGTCTCTTCACAAATTGGAAACTAAGGATGCATTCTCAACTATATATTTGTACTTAAAATATCTGATACACACACCAGATATAGAATGAGATCACATGCACAAAGAATCTTTTGTGCATGATCCCATGCACAAAGAATTCTATCACATATAGGATAAATCCTGTAATATGACAAAACTTACAGTCAGCATGGAGAAAATAGGGCACAAAGATTGTATAAAGAACAGCAGTAATAAGGGCTATAGCAATTACAGATGTACCATTGCATGCCCAGAAAAAAAACCTGTAACTTTTCCAAAATACTCCAGATTTGCAAAACTCAAGGGTAGTCTCAGCAGCCTAGCTCTGAAAGCAGGGTTTTCCTTGGTATCACAAATGCCAAATAGTTTAGAGAAGTAAAATTATTTTCCGTAGGTGTCTGAACCAGAAAAATATTCCTCAGTCTTTTTTTCATTTGGATGATCTCCTAGTTCTACCCACACATTGTACTCTTAATCCTGCTGTGCAGTTTAGCTAAGGAGGCCACAGAGATTGCATTACATGGGGTAAACTCCAGAATATGTGGGGAAAGACATGAACTTTGCCATATTGGTGATGTGGGCTTGAACTTAAAATGAAGTTACTCTTGCTGTGGCACATTTCCTTTTTTTATCCATCACAACCATTTAAAAATAATTTTCTAAGACTCACAGAATCCATGTTTGCTATTTTAAAAGGATGCTTCTTTACACAAACTGAAGCAAGACCTATTTTTGAAAATACATCATTGTCCTTGAGTCTCTCTCTAAAAGTATCTGTCTGCACTAAGGCAGAAATTCTGCCCATACCACTGTTTATTACTGTGTGTTCATGGTTAAGCCAGGATGAAGACTTATCCTCCAGAGTAGTTTGTAAAAGCTTTTACTTTCACGCCATGAACTCAGCAATCTAGTTGTTCAGATCTAAGGATTTGAATCACAGATATTTGTACCAAAAAACACGTTCCCCAAAAAATGTCTTTCAGCTTTTATCTGTTGTGAAGCATGCCTGCACTGCTCTCTGCAGGCCTGGGTAAGGCAAGTCCTGATGCGAAGTTTGGCTCTGGACTAAGGCTGATTCAGGATCTTTCATTGTTGTCCTGGCCTGGGCAGCTGTAACCTCTCAATTAGGCAGACATAGATCAGCAGATGGTCTGGAAACCTACTTCAGATCATGAAAAGATGGCATGAGTTCTAGAAATGTTAAACTCAAAATAAACAGCCCAGTAGATTATGAAGAATCAATCTGGTTTAACTGCTTCAGCCTGTGAATTTGTGCTAAACCAAGCATGTGCTACTTTCTAACCTAAGCAAGCACCTAATTGACTTGGGTGTTTTCAAATAAACTTGGAGCTTCAGTAAGTTAATGCTGAACTACTCAGACAGCCACCTTAGACCATGGCCATGGCTATTTCAAACCAAAAAGGATCATGACCAGGTACCTCTTAGATGAGAAAAACTTGGGACCATGACATGCTTAGACTCAGACCAGCTCTAAAATGTATAAAATAAAACTATTTCTTTTCTGTGTCCACTGTAGCTAACATAAGGAACAGCAGACTTCAAAAATACAAGGAAATATAGTCTAGATATCACAAAGTATGTTATGACTTTGGGGCTACTTAAGACCTAGAATAAACTAGAGACTTAGCTATACAATGCAGGGAAAGTTGTGATATTAGCAGACCTCAGTGAAAACAACAACAACAACAAAACTCCAGAGGCAGCTAATCACACTCTGAAATAGTGTCTGTCAATATTTCATTAAAATCCAGCCTCTGGGCTACCTGAAACCACAGACCCCCACATCTGGTCCTTAGCAGTCACACTGAGGCTCCACTGTGGTGATAAACACCTGAACATCTGCAGTGGGCACCCATGGCTCCCACACAGGGGTTACTGATGCACAGGTCACTGGAGAAACAGGAAACAAATGACATAAACAAACTCCATTTCATTTTATGACTCCCAGTTGATTTGTATATTTGGGGTTCAAGCTTATTCTCCTTCCAGGTGTGCTCTGTCTCCAGGATCCAACCAAGTCTTTGAAGCAAGTGGAGACCTTACCTTTTCCTTGTTTTTCCTTTCCCCCATCCCAGTCTGTTAAGTATTACCCCGTGACCTTTCACTGATTGGCTTCAATTAAGGCCATGGATTTCCTCTTCCTGAACCAAAGTCAGGTTACAGTGCAAGAATAATAAAGGCAAAACGAATGCTTTGCAGTCATCCATGTACAGTCCCCTGACAGCATTTGGAGTAAAATTTTACTTGGAACTCCCACATTTCAAGAGCCTCAAGATACAAATTTGCTGATTTGGAAATCTCAGTGTTTCTCTGCAGAAAAAAAAAAATCTGGGTCTTTGTTTTTATTTTTCTTTTTTTTCTTCTCTTTCTTTTTCATTTTTTTTAATAAAAAGGCAATTCTGATGGAGGGACTATAAGGAAAAACTTTTTGGTTTTGCTTAAGCTCAAGCAAAACTGGGCAAATTTCGGACACTTTGATTAATATGAAGTTTTACAGCACATACCCTGTACATTTTGATCATAATGAAAGATTAGTTGCATTTCAGTAGTGACAAAAGGACCCAGGTGGGATCAGGGGCCTGCATTAGCTGTCAGCTGCTAAAAAATAAATACAAACCCTTGCTTCTTCACTGAAAATTATTCTTCACAAAATCTCCTAGCTTCCATTAATTTTTTACAAAAAATATATTGTCCTGAAGTGAAAGGGTTTTTTTTTATGAGGAAGACTGTGTTTTATTCTAGGTTCTATTTAATATGAAGTGGTGGCTGTATTTTGTTGATGCTGTTGAGATATCAACTTTTTACTTCATAGGAATTTTTATTTTGCTTTCTTTTTTATTTTTATTTTATTCACATTCTTCCTGGCAACATGCACCTCATGGCATGCCATAGTATTCATCCTTTATAAGAAAAATCTTTGGACCATGGCAATCTGTGCAGAGAAAATGCTCATGCACTGAAATGTATGACTAAAATTTGACAAGGAGATTTAGCTTGTAGTTCTCAAACCAAACCCCTCTCATCTTTTAGTACCAAAAGCCAACTTTTATGATTCTCTGTACTACTAGAAGATGTTTGTCTATAAACCTAAATGTTCTTTATAAAAATTTTCCTCAGCAAGTCAGAAAGCAGCTGCACATAAAGGCTCTCAGTCATTCTTTATTTAAGCACCACTCTCAGTATGCCTTTAATATAAGGAAGGTAGGTTTACAGCATAAAACATCACCATGCAGACTTCCTGCAACACTGAAGGTTGACCCAAGCATCACATTTCAGGGCTGAGGGCTAAAGGATTTCATTCATTTTCAAAAGACCATTGCTCTGTCTAACTGGAGGGCACTGAAATTTATATGACTTTCTCAAGTTGAAAGGCACGAGACGTCACAAGCGTCAGTCTGCATCTGACAACTACTGACATAACCAAAAGCCCTCATGAAAGCAAATCAAACAAATTATGGTTATTTGGAAAAGTGATTTAACTTAATCTTGCTCCACTGTAAAAATTGGATTATGTCCAAGTTGCTGGGGCTATGGTGGGTTCCACAATCACTCTTTTATGGGGCACAATCAACTTATCAAAAATGATCCTAACTAATTATTTATAATACTGGCTTTCAGATGGTGTTGGTTTTCCTTGGGTTTGAAACCCAGCCAACACCTATATTGCTTCCATCTACCACCAGGCTTCCTCTGCAGAGGGAATTTCATGCACTTTTGAATGGAGGAGACAAAACAGCTTCTCCTGAGCTCAGGAAAGGCCAGTGTCTTTTTAGATTAGTCTGCTCCACTTTAAACATTTCATCCAAGAAAATTTAAAGCCTGTTGTGAAATTTATGATGTCCTACTGGACAAATATTTTCCTTTACTTCATAAGGCACTGGCTACTGTAATATAACAAAGTGAAAATTGCTTTCCAGGGAAACATGTAGAGATTTATCAGAGATACCTCATTTAATCACAATCCAGTAAGACAGGCTCAGTCACTCATCTTTGGCAAGTCAAAGGGTGTGTATTAAATTATAATTTAAGCTGTTATCAGGGCTGTTATTAAAGACTTTTTGACAATGAAGTACCTGCATCATACCTCTAACAGGAAATGATGAAAATATTTATATGAGCTCTATGTGCACCTTGTAAGCATCAGAGAAATTGAAAAGTTCAGTGACAACAAAGTGCTGAATAGGTGCAACTCATTCTAGTTCTCAAGGAATATGCATAATTGGGAACTGCTGATCTTCAGCTATAAACATATTCTCTTCTGTTACACAGTCAGTTCAACAACCTGGCAAATAACCATACAGACTAGGAAAGTCAGGAACCTTCTGTAACCTTAAGCAGCAAAGCTCTCTGCACAGCAGAGGAGATCCTTGCACTGACAAGCCAGACCAACAGATGAGGGACAGTTTACACCAACTGGCCAGACATTCCACGTGCTGGAAAGTTGCAGGATGATCAAATACTGAGATGTCTGTGTTAGCTGAGAATGGGAGGAAAAGATAGGGGCCATTGCCCTTGAGTGTAAAGGTGGCAGCACTAATTGGCCATGAGGATGGGAACAGTGTTTTGGTAGGGAAGTAGTCAAGCTTGTTATTAAGTTCAAATCTTTAATAGCTCACTAATTCTTTTGAGTCTGCAGCCTGCTTTGTAATTACTTTTAAAATATCTATGTTTCTCTGCCTATTAGAGCAAGACCAACCTGCCAGGGCCACTCTCCCCAGCACACAAGCAAGATCAGCAGTTTTATCAGTTCCCTCTGTGACATAGAATTTAAAAAGAGCAAGACTGGTTCATTGGCTCAGAAGACAAGCATCACAGCATGACTTCCTCCTACAGTGGGAAACTCTCTCCTTTCCAAAATCAAGCCTTCATCCTTAAGGCCTGTGTAAGGAGAGCATCTGGACAGGGCACTGCCTCCAACCCTTCCTGGGCATCACTTGGACAATGCTAAAGGCACTGGCCAAAGCTCTCCTGGGGGGCATTGAGCAGGCAGAAAGGATGGTCCCAATGAGAGCTCAAAGCCCAGGCAGAAAGGATGGTCCCAATGAGAGCTCAAAGCCCATCTTAGGAGAGGCACATAGATGCAATCCCAGGCTCTGGGATGCAGCTTTGCATCCCAGCACGAGGAACAAACCAGGGCAGCACTCTGAGCCTGCACAGGTAAGGAGCTCAGCCCGCCCAGGTGTGTCTGCACCAGCACATCCAGCAGCACTGGCACCTCTGGGGGATGTTCAGGGGATCAGCTCAGTTCTGGACACTGTTAGAGGATCTGGAGTGCCACCTTCTGGCACCGTGTCCCTGCACATTCCCAGCATGAGCATGAATGCAGCCAGATATGTGGGGAGCTGAGGAACACACACACACACACACCCAGCAACATCCCCACCAGGCTCCTGCCTCTGTGCCACCCTGTCTGGGTGCAAAGTCACTCTCTAACCCAAGGACCACCATCTGCCTGCATGCAGAATGGAAGAGAGAACAGCTCTCAGACACTCCAGAATACAAAGAATGAGCTTGCCTTGCCAGCTCAGGTTCACACCCTTACATAGGTGTCAAAGCAAGAAACTTTGCAATAAACTACAGACATTTTCCCATAAAAGAAACACAAACAGGACCCAAAGCTCAAAACTATGAAAAGGAGTGAACAACCATTCACAATATTCAGGCCTTTCCCTGAATTTCACAGAAAATTGGCATAATTCCATCCTTTTCCAGTCACTGTAAGTGCAAGGCAATAGATGCTCTGTGCAGACAATCCATTTGTGGAAAATAATCTGTGATGCACAGCTTAGTGCTCTGTATGAACTCCTCAGCATCATATAACAGGAGCATTGACAGCTACCCACAATATGTAGTCATCTCCCTAGTAACAATTCATCCAGCTATAATCCCAGCCACCTACAGCTAATGTAAGGTAATTGGTTTGTACTACAAACAGTTCCTGAGAAAACAGGGGGGAAATGCAACTCAGAGAAAGATGAGCAATGACAAACAAAAGAGCAAATCCTTATGGACATTTCCTGAAACACTCCCTTCACGTTCCTACCACTGATCTGGGGAACAAGCCAGATGCAAAGTGGCATGTACAACTTCAGTTGTCTGATGTGAAGCAATTTTATGCCAACACCAAGATATCTAACATGATAAATTTTTATCTACTAGTCTAACAATTGGCTGTCTGTGTAGGGATATGTCCTTCCCCTTCTCCCAAGCTGTGTCTGCAGACTGAACTCTGAAGCTATAGACTTTTCTTCCCGCCACATTCAGGGAGTGCAGATCTATAGCAGAACTTGCTAAGGTTCACAGGAACCTGTTACTGGCACTTTCTACCACAAATGATGGACAACAAGGGTGGCTAACACAACAGAGGACAGCTGCTGGAGATTCTGCCTTTGTTCCTGAAGGGACTCAGCTCAGTTCCCAGCCCTCACACAAACGTATTAAGCTGGACAAGTCACTGAGGATGGCATTTGTCTGCTCTTGTGTAGCAGAGGCATGTATCTTCCTGGTAGGCTCAAAGCTGAAATGGTGATGCCCATGGTGATGTACAAAGTGAACCTGCCTCTTCTCACCACTGGTTGCTGGGACAACCCACACAGCCAGGTCATTGCTGAAGAGGATTGAAGGGATGGAGCATCTCTCCTGTGAGGAAAGGCTGAGTTGGGGCTGCTCAGCCTGGAGAAGAGAAGGCTCCCAAAAGACTTACTGCAGGGTTTGTAAGACAGGGGCAGACTTCTTAGCAGGGCCTGTTGCAATAAGACAAGAGGTAATGATTTTAAACTAAAAAAGGGTCAGTTTAGATTAGATATAAGAAAGATAGTTGGTTTGGTTTTGTTTTGTTTTTAAATGAATGTTGTAAAACATTGAAACAAATTGCCCAAGAATGTGGTGAATGCCTCATTCCTGGAAATATCCAGGGTCAGGCTGGATAGAACTCTGAGCAACCTTATCTGGCTAAAGACATCCCTGCTTATTGGAGGGAAGTTGGACTAGGTGACCTTTAAATGTCCCTTCCGATCTAAACTATTTTGTGATTATGTGGCAGGACACCCCACTTGTGGCTAAGTACAAAAGGGTGAGATGACTATCACCTTACATATCCATTCTGCATCTATCCTGCATGAAGAGACATCCCTTCTTTTGTCTTTTCTAGTTGATCATAAACTTAGTGGCAGCCAGAAGTGTCTTCAAGCACGCACACAGATAGAGAGGCACCCACAGAGGTGAGGTGGACATGTACCACAGTCAGAAAATGAATAACCATGGGCTTGCTCTTAACTTGCAGACTTTAGTCACAGCCCTTCAATGCAGCTAGTTAGCATGAGGAAACCTGCAAGTGTCATGTAAGATTCTGGATTTGACAAAGCCTGAGCTTTGAATTTGTAGATGTTAACTTGTGGAGACTAAATATCCTCCATTAATTCACAGGAACTGATAAGAACAGCCAGAGACATCTGATAAAGTCTGTGAAATATTTTACATCTTCACTCTCCTTTTATGAAAACAGGAAAACTGCTACCTACTACACCATCCCATTTCCAGACCTCCTCTAGAAAAGGCATGCTTATAAAGGTACTCCAACATCAAGTCATCATTATCATATCTTGCCATTGTGAAAAGAAAGAAATCTTTACTAAAGGCTCAAACTTGCAAAATGCTGATGGCCTTCACATCTCACTGACAGCAGGTCATACTCTGAGAAATGGCCAAAACTTCCAGTGGTACCATGAAATGCCCTCCCACTGCCTCTTCCCTTGCATCTTTTCAACACCTGCATCTTTATTCAGCCCTTGACAATCTTCCTCTGCTCCCAGCAGAGTAATCAATTTTCTGTGGGTTGTCTGGCTTTAGCAGACAGCCCTTAAAAATTTAACAGCCAGCTACTGACATTATTTGAATGGCCCTGTCCACAAAATGAAGAGTGCTCTTTTTGCCTTGTCCAGTTGCATCAGTTGGTCTAATATTAGATATTTACTGTCCTTGCAGTTGAAAAAGAGTTATTCATCATAAAATAGTATTAATTTTAATAATTGGCTCCAGACTTTTACCCAAATTTCTTACCCAGCAATAAAAGTTCAAGATTTCAGCAGCACCTCTAATTACCAGCAACGTAAAGAACATCTTTTTCTTAGTCGATTGAGTCCCTGCCTCTATGTTTTTATACTGCAAGCAACTATGCAAACACCAGCCCACCCTAGAGAAATTTGGGGAGTACTGGAAACTTCACAGCCTTTCACAGCAGTTCAGCACAATGCTATTTCACTCACCCTTTCCTGTCATTTGATACAGGGTAAATATTCTGTGTTCAGTGGCCTCCACACACACATTTCCACCTGTGTGGCAGGCCAGTGCTTGCCTGCTGGTTTATAACGTAAAACATGTGGGAATACTGAAGGTCTCAAGAGGTCTGTCTTACACTTCCTGTTCTTTATTTACCTTGCTGTGTTCAGTTTGTTTTTCCATTTATATTTAGCACAGATAAAAGCAGGGCAACCAAGCTCATATGTCTTAGTGAAATAATGGGAAGAGCTGAACACAAAATCCATTAAAAGGCAGGATGGGGCACCTCCACCACCCAAACAAAGGACTAAACTTTAAGCCAGCTTTGAACCATAATGTGTACTACCAAGTGCTTTTTCCAAGCCTGCATAAGCAGGTGAAAATCTCTCACGCATTCACTCCTCACAGGTTGAATAGGTTTGTTATTTTCAGTCAAAGTGTTGGGGAGCTGCATGATTAGGAGACTGCTTTGATCACACCGTGCAAAATCCTGTTCTCAGAGCTGGGCAATTACAGACTGCCCCTCGCAGAGGACTTGAGGCAAAGCTACCTGCAAGCCCCTCAAATGTTCATTCAGAGCCAGAATCAGTACCAGCTCCAGTTCAATTTGTCCAAATGAAGTATGACATGACTATTAAAGGACCTTTGTCTGTATTTGCATAATCTGTGTGCTCATTATTTCACAACTCTATCCACATGTAAAGCCTTGTTGCCTTCCATCATGCTCTGTCTCCTCCACATTACAAGCACTGGCCCCCAGATGGTGAACAGACTTGGGATGAAAATGCCAAAAGTTTTGAAAAGAAGCACAACAAAGCCTGAACCTATATGTTCAAAAAGCACATCAATAGGTCAGCAAAGCCCAATGCATAGTCAGCTGGACACATGCACCAGGCTCAGTGAGACACTTGTAAATACAATAAGTATCTAAAATTCTAAAATAGGGAGGAAACAAAAAAGCCCCCACCCAAAAGAAATACACAACCCAGCTAACTCTTTGGAAAAGCTCAAAAAACTGTATAACTGTAAAAAATAGAGCAAGGGAGTAAAAGGAAAAGCATTTCTTAATTCAAAAATGCAGTTGTTAGAGACACCACCTTAATGCTCCCAGGCACTGGCCACCAGAAAAACAAAACAAGATGACAATGTTTGATTTACTTCCACTGTTGCAACAATGAAGCTTTGGAATCATATGTTCATTTTCCAAAAATAATCACAGTGGTCTGGCAGCACTTCAAGACTGAAATCATAAATGTCAATGTAAACACATATTTATGTCAGGGTGATAGGTAAGAGGCACTTATTTTGGGGACCTTATGCATGCAAATCCATCAGGACTTGGTATCATTCTGTGACACTGCAGGTCTCTCCCACGATCATAAACCACTCTGCAACAGCTTAGCCAACCTGCCCAGTGAAAGCAAAGCTGGGCTGACAGTGAGACTGCAGGATGGATCAGAGCCTGAGGCTGCCACAACACACAGTTTACTGTACTCCAGCCCAGCAATCTCTTGGGCACACGCAGGAGTGGGTGTAACCATGATGGGAACAGATCTAAGATGCCATCACACATCACAGAAACCACAGGGGCTGCTGGTCAGGAGTGGGGACAGCAGCACCAACAGCAATGTTTACTCTGGTTCATACCACGTTGTGATTTACTTCTACCACAACAAAAATCAACTGTATGTGTTTTAGAGTGCATTTTGGTGTACTGGCTACCAGCCATAATCATCTTGTGAACAACTTCTTATCTTTCTTCACATAAGAGCAGGAGTTTGAGACTTTAAGAGAATGGCTTTGATAGACAGAGCACAGAGTGGACACTAAGTGTAAAACTATCATGAAAAACTAGCACAGGATGGGATGTGACACACCCAGGCACCAGGGCTAGGGACAGTGAACTACAATGGTAACACTCTAGAATGAATCTCACAATGAGCTCTGCACACAGCACAGTGACTTTCCTTCACCTCTCTCTCCTTTTCAAAGGAAATTAATACCTTTCAAGAGAATACTTATTTCCAACAAATAACCTCAGGATTTCTCCACGGGAATTCGCCACTAAGTATTTCCTGAGACTATCTAGAATTACTGACCAAAAATAAAGTCAATAAGAATAGGTTCCAAGTAAAAAGATGGTTGAGCACCACTAAGACACTAAATATCCCCAGAATACTAATTTTTGTAGATGCAATGCTTTAAGAGAAAGCACTGACAACTTAAAGAAAGCACTACCATTTGAAGAAAGAGGGACTCAGTAACAGCAATGACTCTACTCTGCCTCACAAGACCCTATGACAGCTTCTACCCATTAGGGCCTGTGCATCCAGGGGCAGATTTGTCCACTAATTTCAGCTTCTCTTTGAGCTTTTATTTGCCAAGATATTCAGCACTTCTGCTTTTGGTTATTGTCACACCCAAAGACACAACCCACCAGCAGCAACCTGTAAGGTTTACTGGTAGGGTATTCAGTTTGAGGTCATTCCTGTCCCAGATGTCACCAGAGGTAGTTTTATGGTGTTTCATGAACAGAGCAGAATGGGGCTTTTTACAAGGTGTGTGTTGGCTTTCTGTCAAACCCTGACTGGAGCATTCCTTTACTGGGGCAAGGGGAAAATGTGCTAAACCCTAGAGCACTGTGGTAACTTATAGGTCTGGCTGTGCCTTCTGTGGAAGGTAAAGGGCAATCAACAGCTTTTTGTGGCGGGCAGAGATCCCACAGCTCTCAGATCTCCCCATATTGTTGCCCTATCGTGAGGCTTAGCTCATCAAGTATGTGCACTGCCATGGGAAAGTAGGCATTTGGGAGGATTGATCCCTCTACCTCTCCTCACTTTCTGGGGGAAGGGACAACTTGGAATGACTCTTTCACATCAGTTTTGCTGTGCCCAGCAAACCTGTACCAAGGAGCATGGCCAAGTAGGAGTCAGCAGGGGGGTGGCGAGGACCAAGAGTGCCTACGAGCAATGCACATGGCAAGACCCACATACACCTGCTCTGGTTCTGGGTTCAATTGTCTAACTCCAGCAAATCCAGTTCAAGGGAAAATCCCATGTTCACATCATCCAGCAGCAGCCACTTGGCTGGGATAGCATTTCCCTCCTGGGCTCTGTGTGTTTGCTGTGAGCTGCACTCACGATTGCAGAAGTCACCAGAGAAAAGGCTTTGTGTGCCACCAGCAGAAACGATTTTCAGGAAAGTGTCCCATCCACATCATACCCCAGTGTGAACACACAGCAAGGAGCAATTCTGCCTGTGCTGCAGGTCTCTGCTTGTGAACCAGGACTGGCACAGCAATTGTTCAGAGGTCTTCATAAAGTGGAGTGGAGCATGGAGCTGTGGGGATTTCCTTTGAACCCCTGAGTCACGCTACACTTGGCTCAAGTCAATGACTCACTCCAGTGAATGCTAAAGTCATTCATGATTTCTTTTTCTTAGACAACAAAAGTAGCATTTTATGTGTCGAGAAAGGGTAATAAAATGTAATGGACACTCTGTGGGCCTAAATCCAAACCCAGTGAAGGCAATGGAAGGAGCTCTGTGGCTTACACACACTTTCAATCATGCCGCCTTCAGTTTTTCTTCAGGAGATCTTTCCATTTAGCAAGGAGGAAAGATCTTTCTTTTATAACACTAATCTTCACCTTTCTTTGAAGCAGTCTCATTTGTCACAGTGTTCTTTAGAGCAAGAAGAAAAGAAAAAAAAAGAAAAGAAAAAAGAAAAGAAAAGAAAAGAAAAGAAAAGAAAAGAAAAGAAAAGAAAAGAAAAGAAAAGAAAAGAAAAGAAAAGAAAAGAAAAGAAAAGAAAAAGAAAAGGATTCCTTCTTTTTCTCTTCGTGTAAAATGAAGTAATATCTTAACTCTGGGCTTCAAAATAGTGTACTAACATCACCAAGAGGTCTTAGGGAAAAAAATCAGATCCAAACCTGGGAGGTAAAGATTACCCAAGGCATGGAAGGAAGAAGAAGAGTCTTCATCTTAATGACAAATTCTTTTCCAATCAGTAATGTTTACATATTATTAAGCATAGGACATTTTTACCTTCTTTTGGGATGTCACATTGCAAAAAAGAATCCCACAGAATTAGAAAAAAAAGAAACATTAAAGGCTCATGAGAACAGTCAGGTCTCACTGAGTTATCCAAGTAATAGTTATTTATATGCATTGTTAAACTTGTTAGTAAGCACTTGGGGCCAAAGCTTTCCTTACTGTAAATAGGAAAGTTGTGCAGCAGTACAAGATGTCCCTAACACATATGTTCCAGATATGCCTCAGCTAAGCTACTTGCATAGACAAATATAACATTTCAGGCAACCTATACATTGAAAAAAAATCTCTTTTTGTGGACACCATTTCTAAAAGGAATGAGGTACATAAATGTCTAAGAAAAAAACCCACAACGTTAAGACATATGTCCTTGAATTTGGAAAGGAGCTACTAAATTCATAATTGAGCAGTACTGGATGCTACCAACACCTTTCTCTGTTCAGTTCCATCTTGCTGCAATCCAGGTCCTTTCAGTCAGGGCTGGAATTTCACAAAGACTTCTGCAAGGGTGTGAAGAATTCACTAAATTTTAACAAACTGTAATGAGGGGAGGTGCCTACGAAGAGCTTCTCAGCCAGCAGGACGGAGTAAGGGATCCCTTTCCAAAATGTGACTTTGACAGGACCACAGTCATTTACATACCTACTCCAGAATGCCTCTTACTCACAAGCTGCACACAGGTTACAGCTCTCTCCCTCAGCTGTGAAAGAGCATAATGTTGGTTAGCCATCCCTAACTTCATAATAACTACTCTTTAAGCTATATTCCTTATTCATCTAGCTCAAGGCAGTGTTGGGTTAACAACTTTATAATTAACATGTAACATCATTATACATAATTAGAGTCAACCCCAGCATCTGACCCAGCCTTGAATCCATTACTCTGGCCGGCAGCTTTAAAAAGGATTATTCCCTTTTCTTTGGGAGATGTCCCTCTTCTTTTCTTTCTTTAAAGCTGGGTTTTATCAGGGCAGCTTTCCAGTCTGCGTGGCTTCCCTTCCAGACTTTTTCAAAACAGTCTTTTAGTCCCTTGCTCTGTGGTTTCTTTCACATTTAAGACAAGCACTGTTCTAAAACCCACACATTAGAATTTGGGATTAAAAATAGCCATTGCAGACTGGTTAGCATGAAGCAGCCATTCATGGCACACAATAGCCACAGCCGTGCCAGTTCTCAGCACAGCTCCAGCAATGGGCACAGTGCTGGGCTGGTGCCCTTCCCAGGCAGCCCCAGCCCTTCTGTCTCTTCCCATCTGACAGCCTTGCAAAGCTCCCAGGGTATGTCAGCCCTTCCAGAGGAGAGCCACAGCACTCAGAAACCTCCACAAGTCTTGTGTTCAGTAACCACAAGCAAATTTCTAGGATAAGTTCCTCAAGCCAGCATTAAACACTGACTTGCAATGTGCATAATCTGATAATACAGCATACTTCCCAAGATCCCTGTGAAACTCTGCAACGTGCCATTACATATGAATAGCTCTAGCAAATTTAGAGGAACATCTATGATTACTAAAAACTGATATGCAAAAAGAACAGAAGTCCTTCTTCCCAATTGCCTAAATACTAGCTTGAGGCTGGAAAGTCTTTTACACACCTTAAACCCTTCCGTTTTCTCACATGATTGTTTCAGAGTTATGGTTTTCCTATTTATGCTTCATGCACACCCCACCTCTTTATAGTTATGTCTCATTTATTTACTTCTTAATCCCTTCCCCTGGCCAGGTCTCACCCCCTTCACTTCATTGCCTCTCCCACCTTATGCAGCCTCTTCTCCCTGCTTCAAAAGCCATTAGCACTTCAGTAAAACTTCGTCTCCCAGCCTGACAATCTGTTGCCATGATTTGCAAAATCATATTTCATATATCACTCTGTCCAATTACAATAAAATAATTTTAGAGTAATTTTACACATGAGCAAGAGGAACAGCAAAAACTTCATTGAGTTAGAAGGTGAAGCTGGAAAAGCTTCCAGTCCTTCAGCTGGCAGGGCCTTAGTACTTTAAGTAGTAAGTGCAAGACCAGTAAGTGCAAGATCAAAACCCAGCTTTCCTGTCAAAGTACAGCTACTGCTAATGCTGGGTCAGGTGTGCTACAGCTCCAAAGCCTCCAAGGATGGTACTCTCTGGGTCTCTGCTCCACTGCTTTCCTGCTGGACCAGTGTTTTGCTCATAAGTGATGTGAACTCCCACCAAGGCTGTGTTGGGCATTCCTCATGCTGTATCAGAGAGCAGTTTGGCTCTGTCATCCCTGTAACTCCTCCTGGAGCCGCTGTGGTCTGCTGGCTGATCAGCCTGAAGCCACCACTGCATCAAACAGGCTCAGCTCATAAGTCCCAGCCTCTCCTCAAAGCCTCTACCACCTAGGGAGCTCTGCTCTGGAGCCTCTCCAGTTCATCCAAATCCCTCTTGAGCTGGGGAGCCCACAGATCTGTGTCTAGTGCTAAACAAATGTGAACTTGGATTCCCCTGGATCTGCTGGCCACACTACCACTGGTGGAACCAAGTGGGCAGCTTGCCTTATTCCCAGTGTGTGATTTTGACTGGTATATTCCATGTGGTGTCCATCACAGCCCTGGGTCCTTTCTCACAGAGTGCCTTTTCAGTCAGGTCAGCTGGTACAGGGGATCATGCTATTCCATGTGTAATTTCTACCCCTCTGTTGAACTTTTTGAAACCTCACAATCATTTGCATTCTTCTGGAATCTTTCCCATTAAGCAAATCAATCCCTCCTTCTAATTTTGTGCTATCTCCATTCTTCCTAAATTTGCACTCCATTTCCTCATGCAGAGCTCAGAAAATATGACCAGCATCAGGGTCAGTGTGAATCCCCAAGTTGCTTCTATGAAGTTCTTTGTGTCTTACTGATCAAGTCTGTGCTTCATGCTTTATTAACCAAATGGACTTTGAGACATTGATTAAGACCCAGTGATCCCGGTGGTCCATCATGTTTTTCACCCATCCAACAGTCCATTTTCCCAGATGGAAACAGGTAGACTCCTTTTTCCCTCTGCAAATCTTATTTCAGGCAGTGCAAAAAATGGCTTTTAGTAATGTGATGCTATGCATTTTAGTCAAAATTAATAGTTCCATAAACCCAGAATTAAAAAAAAAATAAGAGCATGGTGAAAATGGATGCTTTTTTCACTATATTAAGTTGCATCCACTGAGATTGCCTTGGTTTGACTAAAGCTAAGGAACATCTTTTGCATTGCACAGAGAGGAGGGAGTTGGCAACACAGAGATTGAGAAGAGCCAACCCCCCTGCTCCCACAAGCTACACAACAACAGCTTCATATGGCACAAAGCCACTAGGCACAAAGCACCATACACAGCCTTGCAGAAGTCAAACCTCTTGGAGGAGGTCGCAGGCAGGAGGCACCAGGATCCTGTCAGAGACCCACCACTCCATTACAGAGCAAAACTGGCTTCCAGCTGGCTTCCAGGGAGAGCTGGCTCTATCTCCCTTCAGTTGAGCAATTTTCTGATTTCATTGTTGAGATCTTTGCCCCTCATTTTGAACTAATAGCTCTGTTCATTCAACTTTACTTATACAATGGAATAATAAACTTCTGGAGGGAAAGCCAAACATTTCAATCTCTACTGCACAAAACACAAAAATAAAATAACAGTGCATGACTGTTCTTTAGTGGCTTTTAAATTCTCAGGAAATGAGCTCTCCATGTGCAGGTAAGGTAGGGGGTTTTGATGATGTCTTATAAATCAGATGACACACGAGGGAAGCAAGGGAAAGGGAGAAAAATATTCTTGTAATCTGTTCTCAAACAAATTGTTGAAATGTGCTCCTGCTGAAGCCAAGTATTTTACAATTTAAATGACTGGGTACAAATCTGGTTCCAGTAAGAACTGACAACATGTGAACCCCTGAGGGCTAAAACACAGTGGACAGCACCAAGAGCCAGCACTGGATCTCTGCCACAGCCATCATCCAGGTGAGAACAAATGAGCCAAGAGAATGAGACTCTGCACCTTCTTCTGCTCACACAAACAAGCTTTCAAAAATCAAATTCCAAAAAGGCATTTAGTCCTAGAAGACAGCAGTCACCAAAGCAAAAAAGATCAAATTCACAACACTTGTCTTTCTCTGCAATGACAAGGGACATTGAATCCATCCCATGATAGTTAAGTGGCCTTGACACACCATAGTTACTAAAAAGATTAAATTAATATCCAGGTATTATATAAGAATTGGAAAAAAAACCCCAAACGTTTAATTTAAGGGTTTGGCTGCTAACCTTCCACATGAGAAAGAGAAATGTCCCAGGGGCAAGACCACTTTCCACAGGACCTGTGGACCCTGCAAGTGACCTCACTGACCTCAGGGATCAGGGAGGGAGGAACACTCACCCTTCTGCAGTCAGTGGCTGAGCATCCCCTCTGCTCACATGGACCAGAACTCCCAAAGGCAGCAGCTGTGGAGAGCCTCAGGATCACCATGAGGTGTCACAATCCCGAGCCAAATCCTGTGGGTCCCCAAGCACCCTCCATCCCATGCTGGGCACTCATAACATGCACAGGCTTCACCTCATTGTAAAATAGCACCTGGACCAGCAAATGGCACCACATTAACTTGTGACCTGCAGGTTGCAGCTCAGTCTAGCTCAGTCTTTGTTGGTCAGCTTTGCATTGCACATGTCTGGACAGTAGTAGAAGCTCACAGATATGAAATATTAAAATTAAGAAAACATTTTCTACATGATCTCTCTTCAGAAAAATAACCTAAGTACAATGGAAACACATTCAGTGATGAAGCCCACAATTCTTTCTCAGGTCACCAGAAATCACTGAGTTTTCTCTATTTTAATTTCCTTTCCTCCTCCTCCATCAGTACATTATTATTAAAGACTGTTTTTCTATAAGTACTCATTCACTTAATTTTCATTCATGCCTGTCTGTGACACAAAGATACAGAGAACAGTTCATTAGAAGACATGAATACTAAAATCAGATTCAATTCCTCTGGTGTGGCTTCAGATGTGAAAAATTGAAGCCTCCCTTTGGGAAATTTTCATGGTGAATATTGTTATAGTAAATGATTAAGTGGTGGAGTGGTTACTTGATACCTGTGGAGACAGAATGCATCTGTCAGATTGCTTGTGAAAATGGTGGACTTTTTTCATATATAAATGGGTGTTCATGGGCACTGAGCTTCAAACATCCCCAAAGTGCAATATAACCACGTGATTTATGGCAGCACAGAGCTGTTAGCAGGGGAGACTTTGTTGACATTTGAGATCAGCTGTGCAAAGAAAAGTTCTTCTAACATGAAATGAAACAAGTGTTAAAAAGAGATGCCAAAACTGAGAGAATGTACAATTCTTACAATCCCACCTGATCTTCCACTGTGTGAAAGAGACTTTAAAGATTATGGCAAATTTTCCAGAGAAATAATTTGATTTGTTCAGTAAATCTGCTCACTTGATTCATAATCCCTCAGATATCTCTCAGATGAGGGACCTCCCAGAGGCAGCACTGTGCTTTTGTTTGCCCTGCTGTTTGAACTGACAGCCCAACTGAGAGCCAGTACTCAAATGGTAACAAGAAGATCTTATTTCCACTCTAACAGAAACTAATTTCACCATGTGATAAGAATAAAATAATAGAAATATCACAGGCTTGTTAAACCTTTTGTAAAAGGACCTACTTTAAAAAACCTGGTTTGTAATTCCCTTAAACCCTTCTACAGTCCTGTAGTAGAGACACAATCATTTTTAATCTTTCCAGGGATTGAAACTCTCCAGAAAAAAATCACAGCCATTACACTCAAATCAGCTTTCCTTTTTCCTCACAACACTGACTTGTGTTTGGACATTGCTCTGCTGTTTGCTGAAGAGGAGGGCACCACGAGGGCAACAGAAAGCTGATGATGTTTTTATTGGCTCACTCAGAACAAAATGACAAGCAGAGAGTTTACCCTCTTGATGGTTATGATACTGGCATGAAAAATGACCTTTTTCAATTAAAGTAATTTGGCATCAATCATCCAGTGCCAGGCTGATAATACAATGCAGGAAATATCCTTCCCCAGATGCTGCCAGTGTGCCCCAGCTCTGCCCAAGTGGTGGTCCTGGTTGTTTTCCATAGGAAAGTGTCAGTCAGGACAAACGTCTGGAGGACTCTGCAAGAAAGCATGCAAAGACCAAAAAAAAGTTAGATAGTCACAGTATCACAGCCAAGCTAGGTCTCCCAAAGGAGTCCAATAGCAATCATTTCTTCTTTTTGTTTTTACCAGTATTGGTGATAGGTAATTGGACTAGGTACCAGTCATAGAGGTGCTATCACCACTTCTAATTGGGCCAGCCTTGGCCATCTTTGGAGCCATCAGGGATTGGCTCTGCTGGACATAGTGGAAGCTTCTAGCAACTTCTCACAGAAACCATCTCTGTGTGCCCCCCTCCATCCCCCCCCAAAAAAACAGGCCATGCAAACCCAATTCATTGGCACCGGAAACATGACGAGATCCACCAAAAAGAGAAGCAGCACAATTTCCTCTAAGTGACAATTAGAAATGCATTAGATTCAAATACTCCGTGCAATTGCTGATGTCTCTGGGCTATTTGCAGACAGTTTTCAACCTGTATTACTCACATTTCACTGCATGACCTCCCACCAGCTGCCCTCCCAGAGCCTTTGGTTATCTCACACAAGAGGCATTTGAGACCACCACCAGTGGTAAGATAAAGATTATGCCGATTTCAGGCTTGCTGCTGCCTGGAAATGCTGTAATCAGTGGCATGAATTAAATCTTCTCCAAGGATTTCAGAATCCCTGGGCTCCAGAGTTACTTGTTCCCGCTTTTCCTCTAAGCAGTGCTGGCCAAGTTCTTTATGCAACCACCCTGTGTTTTCCTCTGGCGAACACCTGGTTCTTCCCTCTCATGGACACCTGGCTCTTGCCAGCTCCAAGTGAGCTCACCTCTTCCCAGTGAAGTAGAGCCAGCAGGGCCACTGGTATTTCTGGATAGCAGAATGTCAGCCAGGTCTCATTTTAGCCCATAAGCATGATAAAAGCATCACCTGAGTCTCACTTAAATTTCCTTCCAACAATTTGTAAGGCTTGTTAACTATCCTGAGAGGCCTGTGTTGAAACAAGGTTTTGCAAAAGCTACACTTTTTTTAAAAAGGCAGGTTTTCACTGTGTATTCCCTAATAGTAAATTCCTTATCTGGGTATTTTGCGGCAAAGACTAATCATACTGTGTCGCTCGAATGTTGTCCTGCCTTTATGCAGCTTTCACGAGTGAGCAGACTGATCTATTGTGAGTTGTGTCCACAGTTTGCAGAAACACTCACTGCATGGGCTCTTCACTAATATCTGGTTGCCACAGGAAAATGATGCAGAGGTCTTCCCAGAGGGAGCTCTGAAAATCATACTGCGTGCAGCATGATCTGAGGTTGTTACTGTGAGTTTCTGAAGTTTTTGTAAGAGAACAAAACCACATTGTGAAACACTGAGCCTTTCTTACTGAACCCCAACAAAACTTTCATTTTGGAACTGCTCCCAGAACTATCTCATCAGGTCTAGAAAGCAAAGGAAACAATTGCTAAACATAACATCCCAGAACTGTATAGTACTGATCTCCTTCCTACAAGCTGGATTTTCCAAGCACATCATGAAAATGCAGGTGGATGTGATGGGGTCTTGATGAACTACTAATCTGGATGCCATTAACACAGCTCTTCTGGGGGGCCCTCTCAGCTGAGGGACAGCACATCCAGGCATTCTGCACCCATACCAATCTTAGCCTTTCTATTACAACTGCCTGAAAAAAAATAAATGGGCAGAGGTAAAGTAATCTTTCTTTACATAGAAAAATTACTGCAAAATCATCTGGCAGATAAAAATAAGCAAAAAGTCATCTGAGGCATGCAGCAAAGCCTAACTTGCAGAAAAAGGGGGGAAAATGAAGTATTTGAATTTAAAATAATTTTGTGTGGAAACTCCTCTTTCAACAGGAAGTTTTGAAGAGTAGAATGCAGATTATAGACAAAAAGATTAGGAAGGGAGCTTATATTGCTGAGTCAAAGCAAAGAAGAATGCAAAAGGGAGTGACCTAATTTTATAATAAATGTTATCATTAATTGAATAGTTTAAACTGTTTTGCTCATTTTCCAAATGCATGTTTTTTCCTTTTATATACAAGAAAGGCAAAGTTGGGGAACTTTGTTGGGGAACATAGCCTGGTAAGGGATGTGATGATCGTGTGTGTTCACAGAGCTTATTTTAGACTTTGGACAGCCCATTAAATAATTATATCTCCTCTTTTACCAAGAGCTGCTGGAAATCATAGAGGATTTTTTCCAAAGTTGCTGGGACAAACTGATTAATAGATTTTTAAATAACATAATCCTTATGATCTGAATTATAGCAATCCTGTACAAGAATGGAAGGAACATAATGTTGTGAACAATTTTTCCACTATACTAGAAAACTAGTATAGCTTTTTCAAAACCAGGGTGGATTCATCTCACCTTAGAAGAGATAGCTACCTTTAGGCCTCTGAAGTTGGATAAGACATTGAAAGTGCAATTAAGTTTGTCAATAATGACATCTTTACAGTCAGCAACACGCATCCTGTATGAATTTATTCTTTCTTCTGTCCAAGTGAAACCACAGAAGAGAATGCAGGGAATATCTCAAGAAAAAAAATAGAACAAAAGGGAAGGAATAAATTTTAGAAAGTCAGGACAGAAAGAACAGAAGATTTTAAGTCCCAACTGCTTGTGAGGTAGCATATTTGAAAAAGCAGAAGACAGCCAATGTCCTGGAGACAGCACTGGTGATCAGTACATGATGCCAAGACACAAATTTACAAGAGAAGAGCCAAGTAAAGTGTGATTTTGATTGAGAGGAAAGAAATTTTGCCTTGAAGAAAGATCAGAGTAGGATGGCTGGTCTAAAGAGGGAACAGGAGAGTTTGAGAGCAGCAGCAGGAAAGGTTACACAAGTCTTTAGATGAGAGGGAAAGTACATAATAGAAAGCACATGACAAGAGAACAGTCCCAGAAGGAGATGAGGTATTAATCAAAATATAAGCATGTGTATCTCTACCTGCTGCATGCAGACAGAATCTCTGTGTGTTTATGATCCTGCATATATAGGAACGAACAAAAATGTAAAAGTTGAAGTTCTGAACAAAGAATATAAAGAGAATGTCCAGGTATAATCTACATTTTGAAAGCACATTTCTCTGAATGTCTTCCTCTTTCAGTTTAAAGTTCCCCCATTAGTCAGCTTGCATTGATATTTGCAGTATAACCAGCTGTGTTTTATCAATTCAAAAGGGAGGAATCCATGTTGAACTTGTGGAGAAGGGAAAGCTATGAGCAAATCATATCACAGGAGTCAAAGAAGGGGGTAAACTTGCTCTTTTTTCTGGCTTTAAAGAGACCTAGACATTATGAACACAAAATGTGCACCAAGCATTGTTAGAAAGGGAAAAAATATAAGTAGGGAATGCCCCACTTGTTAATGCTATACAAAATGATTAGAAGAGGTAATACATTATGGACAGATTAGCCCTTTTTGGAAAATACAAATTATAGAGAAATCTTGTTTAAGTAGATAGGAAATCTGCAGAGCAACATTTCAGCTGCCTGAAGAGTTCTGCTGGTGGAGATGTGTCAATACTTCCTTCATGAATTTTGTTTTTCACCTAAAATTGTGAGGATTTGTATTTTTTACATCAGATGAGGTTCACATTCAGTACACAAATTTATCCCACCAGTTTTTTTCTATGAGGAGGAGAAGCTAGTAAACAATGGTGCAATTGGTAGTAGCACTCCTTCACACTCCTGGTGAGAGCACTATGTCAGGGCAGAAGCCAAGTGAAGAGCAATCCTGTGTTGGCAGGGTGTGTACAAGATGGCATTTAATGTCATTTATGAGATTTAATGCTGGTAATGATGGCCAGAAGCATTGCAGATTATTTTGGTTTTTATTTTTGGATAAAGGAAATGTTATTCACCATTCCCTCCTTGTGTCACGCAGTTCAGAGACACTTTTCAACTCAATTAGCCACAACTGTTGACACAGTCTTCATAAATGTCTCAAACTTAAGGGAAAAAAACCTAGGAATTAATTGTGTTCATTATTGTTCTGATTGATTTGCCAGCTTTCACGGATATAAAAAACATGTTCTCATCTTTTCTTATGTTTGTATTTTCTTCTCATAGCCTTTTATCCAATTCTTTGCTGGTGTAGATAGCAGCATTGTATAAACCATTTCAGAAACTACCATCTCCATCTTAAGAGTCATAAGGTTTTTAATGATTTCTCAGAGTTCAGCACCTCTTAGGCTTAGGAATTCACTCCCATTTTCCAGGAAAAATATATTCATTGTACTCACTTGACCCCCATTTTCATGCCTTTAGCAACGCTGTTTAGGTTTTTTTTCAATCTCTGTTATGAATTGTCCTCTCCTAGGCTTTCAGTGTTTCATACTAAGCAGGACAATTTCTTTTAGCTTTTTTTGCATAAGATGCTCCTTTACTCAATTATCTTTAGCAATCCTCCTCTACAGCTCAGCTCTGAATGTCCATGGCCAGAAGTGAACATCCCACCTAGAGGTCTCTTTATCATCTTCTGTTGTGATTCTGTGTGCATAGTAAGTCAGTTGAAAATTTTTCCCCTAATGCCTTTTAGGACAAGTATTATCTGCACATGAGCATCCTATAAGTGATATACGAACCCACACGTGTAACAAATTCACAGTTTATGAGCAGAAGTTTCACTTAGTTTGCAAGGACAAAGGTTTGAATTTTGTCTAGTTGAGTGGTTGAGTGTTACTTCTTCTGTAACTCCAGTCTGCCAGGACACCCAGCTCTTCTCCAAGGTAACAATGTGCCCTGCAACCCTGGACATACCTCCCAGCTTCAAGAAACCTCAAAATGTCACCAGCACATCCTAATTTTTTATCCTCTTGTCATTAATACAAATACATTGCACGGTGTCACTGCCTAGGCACTGCCCTTTCTGTGAGTGCTCCCTCCTCTCTTGCCTGCCTGAGTGCTCACCTACCCTGGAAACCCTCTGCTCATCCCTCCATCCTGCAGCATGCCTGTGTTTCCCAGATAGATCCCTAAGAAACCTGAAATCTGGGACATACTGCATTTCTTCTTTTTAAAAAAGGAGCCTATCCATTCAGACAACTGCTACACACCCTTACAAATCCATTTATAAAGCTGCTACTGCCATTTCTCCCATCCTCAGTATTATCAGAGCTGTAGTTTTTTTAGTAGTAAAACTTACCTTGTTTTCTTTCCCATTGGCTGTTATATTTTACCTCATCATCAGTGCCATAGTTATTGAAAACTTAATCCAAGTAATCATTTAATTTTGGTGTCACATTTTGTGTCCTTAACCCTTGTAAAATTCTCACTTCATAGCAGAGTCATTTCTCTTCCTATACCACTAAAGAACTTTCTGTATTTGTTTTAATGTCCTTTTCTGGTGTGTTAGGTGTGTTTGGCAATTTACACTTCATTCCACCCCATTTTGACCTCTATGACTGCTGATGGCCCTTTTTCACACTTTGAAATCTCTCATCTATTTAAGGCAGTTATTTATCTTACTGAACCTGGAGAGTTTCTCTGTAAGATTTTCCTCGTGTCTGGAATGGAGAATTCTGCCACTTCAACAGAGGAATTTGTGGCCACTCACACCCTGGAATACCTGGGTGCTGCTGTCATCAGTACCACTTGTCCTTCAGCCTATTCCAGACGAATTAGGGTATCTCACAATGTTTAACATAATCCCCAGTAATCTGCATCTCCTTAACACTGTTACAACATCTACACATACCTCTTGCTATCCCTGATACCCTTCTCTCACCCTTAAGACCCAGGGGTAAGACTAATTAAAGATCCCTGTCAGTCATAATTGGTATTTGGGAACCCTAAAATCAATCTTCTTTCAAAGGCAGGATTTGTTCTTTGTTTGCCTCTGCACCAGTTTAGTATTTGGTGTGGTACATCCCTCCTCTGACAGTTCTTTTTTCCTATGTTGTCTATATATCTCCTGTATTGTCTCTGCAGTCATTTCACTTCCTTTCCCTGCAGCCTTTCCTGTGCTACTACAGTATAGGAAACTTAGTAACATTTAACATTTCTGTAAAGCTCAACACACTTAGGCACAGCATTCACATGTACATGAACAGAATCCTATCTGGAAACATGGGTTTGATTTTAAATGACCATATGCCAGGCTTTCTCATAATTTTTCCGTTCCATGACATCATCTAAAGAAATAATAAGACAGTATTTTAATTCAGTAACAAAGCAAAGATAAAACATGGTTATTTCACTGAGACAACCGAAAAATATTGTTATTATGGAACACAAGCCAAAACTCATATGAGAAATGTAACTTCCATAATATGCCAACTACTCTTCTCAAAACAAGAAACCCTTCTCCAATACATGAACTGCCACTGTATTTTTACTAAACTCTCAACAAAGCAGCCCGATTCCAAAGTTACCAGAGCAAGTTTGATCAGACAATGGTTTTGTCTTTTAAATCCTCTATAGCTACAGCTGAGAAAATGAGGAATTAAAAAAAGGAAAATGAAAACTTATGAGAATTACATCATATTTTTAAAGAGACAGTAATAATCTCAGTCATATTCCCTGGGTAAATTAACATAGAATCTCCCCTCCTTCTTTCATTTTTCTTCACTTGACACCTCTTCACAATGCTGATTTCACCATCTGGCTGTGGTTTTCTAATCAAGTCTTATGTTAAAAACTCAAATTAAAAAAGAACAGGGAGTGGGAGACACCAGTATAAAGAATTCTAAGAGATTTCTCAAGCAACTACACTTTTTTTTTTCCATCGGCTCCTAAGTTTTCCCTGTAGGAGAGATTTCTCATCTAAACTTTATTACTTCCATAACCCTACAGGTAAGCCAGAGGTTATAGGCACCACTTTGAAGGGTGCCCGTTTCCCTAGAAGCTGCCTGTGCTCTCCAGGCACTGCTGTCTCTGCTGCTGGGCACCTTGCTACCTCTCACCCAGATTTGCTCAGGCAGGAGTGAACCCCAGCAACAGCTGCCCACAGCCCTGCCCTTTGCATCCCAAAGGACATGTTCCTCTGGCCAAGGAGTAACAGCTCCTCACTCTGCCTGATTTTTCATCCTTCCTTGTGCTTCTCTCTGGAGCAAAGGTAAGTGCCTTCATCTCCCACAAGCCTAGAAGTAAATCTAAGCAAAACCGGAAGGCAAACAAAGGAATTGCATGGAAGGAATAAAGTACAGCTACCCTAATTCTTCTGAAAAAATAAATTTAAATAGTTGTAAATGTGTTATTCTTACTACTGGGATAACAGCTCCAAGAACAGATCTGGGAAAATGGCTGAAGCATGGAAAAACAAACCATCAGACACAGACTTAGGTAAGAGAGAAAGCTCACACAGCTACCTCTACCTGTTCCCAAACAACTTTGTATGAGCACCATGAGCTCCAACAGCAATTCCCAAAGATTTTGGACTTCCTGCCCTGGAGCAATGGCCATTTTTGGTCACAAGGTCTGAGTAGAGCTTCAAGGCTTTACTATTTAAGAAATTTGACAAGACTTACTTTCACCTTCAAAGACAGCCCTGAAATTAGTACAGGGGTTCATTCCTGTCAGCCCCCTTGCTCTCTTTATAGGCCACAACTGCTCAAATTGCCAAATACAGAAAGAATAAGAGCAGCCACAGCATGCTCCCATTTTTGTAAGCTCTGGTGGTTACAAGCATCTTAACAAATCAATGAAAACACCTTAAAAAAATATGTACACAAGTTTGTAAAAAAAAAAAAAAGGATGTGAGTAGGACAATCTTTTGGTAGAGTGAATATCATCAGAGTAATGCAGGAAACTCGCACTATATAATATACCCAAAGACAGAAAATGTAGACATCTACATGTAGATGCCTACCAGGTGCAACTTTGAAGGAGTCTTGGGATCATGCAGGATAGAGCTTCAGCTGATCAGTTCATCAAAGTGATAATTTAATTGCATTAGTAACAACCTCCATGAGGAATAAGAGCTGAGGATGGAAACTTCCTCAGATGTTTAACAAAGTTCTGATAGCTCAAAGCTTACAGACAAGCTAGAAAAGAAATACACAGATTTTTCACCAGAAAAGCAAGTAGCTATTGAAAAACTAAGTTTACTGGGTTTTTTCATTGGGAATATTTCCATTATGATTTGTCTTTCCCAAAAGAGATGAGGGAAAATGAGAATGAATTCAAGGAAGTCCTGCAATGTGTGTTACGTATGACATCAGTCTAGATCAGCACTATTGTGCCTTCCAAACTTGTAATCTATGAATCTCAAGGAAAAAAGTAAAAAAAAACCCAAGACACTCTAAAGTCAGTGATTTTCTGACAAACATAGTTATCAACATTTCCAAACAAATAAATCCAGTTGTTCTTTTCTGCCCTGGAAATGTTCATTAAGCTGATATTTGTTTGTGCAACAAAGAGCCCCAGTGACCTGAAGCACTCAGCTGTTTCATGTTGCTGTGTGGGCATCCAGTGGAGACATCAGCTGTAGAAATGCCCCACTCTGACCAATGCCAGAGAAAATACAATTGGAAAAGCACTGAGCTCATCCATTCTCCCAAGGCCCTGGTTGGATTACATCATGTGTGCTTTGTATAAAGGTGACTACAGTAGAGATTTGATAGGTAAAATTGAGAGTCTGAACATGGTGACCTAACTCCCAAAGTATGTCTCCTTCAGTTACCTTTTCTCCTTCTCCCAGTTGTCAAACTGACTACTTACAAAACCTTTTGTAATCTTCCCCTTCCCATTTTAACATATTTTTATCTGAAACCCACCATGGAGAAATATTTGTTGTGTTTCTTATAGGTGGCATTGTGGCACTTTACTACTGACCAAGATGACAAGGCTACAACTTAGAATCCAGGAAACTATACATACACACACACAAAATAAAATAATATTAATATAATAAATTTTGGAAGGGACATCTACAGATCATTTAGTCCATCACCTGCCTGAAAAATGGGGCTAAATTCAAATTTGAATTCAGACAACTCTCCAGTCATGTTCTGAATACCTCCAGAGGCTAGAAAACCCAGAGTCTCTCTAGAATCTACATCTTCCAAAACCACCACATATTTGCAGTAACTCCTCCAGGATGTGCACATTTCCATCTGACACATCACTTTTTGGGAATCTCTATGTTGGCTTGGCATCAGCTTGTGATCCTCATTAAAACAGCTCCTCAGCCCTTGACCATTTGGCCCACATCACTTCCTGGCTTATTGGAAATCAGGAAGAAAAGCTGGACCCCGAATCAGTAGTTTCTGTCTTCAGGCAGGAGGCAATCACATGTTACTGATTGGATCATAGGTTTTGGAAGTCTTCCATGGAAATCTCACAGCACAGTGGATTGTTCTGGCACCTTACAATCTCAGCCTTTCTGAATCAATGCTCTAGCTTTCTTGTATCAAATATTTTCCAGAGAAATCTTATTAAAATTTTTTATATGCTTTCAAAACTTTATCACATGCATCTTATTTGTACCATGGCACAACCCTTTCTAGCTATACCAATCCCCCCATTATCTCTGTCCATGAAGCAGTTGTGGCAGCTCATAAAGTTTTGAGTATATTTGGATTGCCTGCTAAGTGGGGAAAAACAGGTTTCTAGTTTGTACTGGAGACAGACTGTGCTTTTTTCACCCTGATGAAAAGTTGTTATGATGATAGTTACAGGAAAATGTACAGCACTTGGGCAGCTGAAAGAAGGTGCTATGGAAAATCAAGTAGAAAGCCAAAGATCTGAAAGCGACCACAATCTTCTGATTTCCTTATTGGAACAGAACTGGAATTAATCAGTTCTAAGCCATGATTTTAGCATGATCTTAGCATCAGACTCATGACACTGGCAGCTGGAATATGCCTACCTATTAAGCTGTTTGGAATAAAACAATGGCCAGGATTTTAAATACAGACACTCAGCACACACACATCTTCCTTTAGACCTATACATGTAGGTAAAACCCTCTCTTTGTCTTAGGAGCTGGGCACTCAAAACCATCAACCCTAAACATAACTGCTGGGAGCCATTCAGCATTATTTCATACCTATTTATTTATTAACCTAAATAAAAATGTCAGAGCCAAATATTAATCTCCCAATTATGGAAACTTTTGGCTTGTGCCTTTTTCATTTCATTAGCATTTCAACAAAGAAATAAATCAGTCTCACAACTCAAAGCTTTCTGATTGTATCAGACTTGGGATACCATCAGGTAACAGGGAAAAACAGTCTGAAAGGAAACTCGCACCCAGGATCATGTGTAGGAAACCACTGTCAGCTCCAGAAGAGTCAAAGCCTATGCATTGTCATGTAGAGGAAAATACAGGAGTGTATTTATTTTCAGGGTACAGGTAGTGAGGAATGGCAGACTCCCTCCAAATTTCCACAAAACTTCGAAAAATATTTTGTTTGTTTGTCGAAGTCAGCTGAAGTGCAACTGGTGCCAAAGGGAACCAGCTTTAAAAATCAGTAATGGCTTGATGCCTTACTCCTGTGCAAGAGTTCAAGCATAGAATTAGGAGAGTGAATGCCAACTGGAAGCAGGAAACTGTCCAAAACATTGCTGGAATTCATTCACTGATTGTTACAGCCCTGGCACCTCCACTAAACTGACAAGTGTGCATTGTATGTAATGGCCCAGGCTGAAAAAGTCATTAGATGATGTTGGTTTTATAATATCTTCTTGGAAAAAACAGAATCTCAGTACCAGATGCAGGAAAATATTTATTCTATTATGGAAGAGAAGCTATCATATGACACAAGGAAGAGAGAAAATAAAAAGAGAATAAGTAGTTGTTCTCCCTATCTTATCTTTCCCTCATCACATCCTTTCTGGTATTTCTAGACTTATTTTGAATAAAAGTGCCCTTAAGTTACTTAATTTCACCTATTCATATTCACTGATGTGCTAAAGAGCTTACTGACTGTATTTCCACCCTAAATCTCAGCTCCATGTCCTTTTCTTCTGCAACAACTCTACAGGCCGAAGCAGCATCTGCTGCTGTGACACCCTCCAGTCCATACCTGCCACCTTGCTACCCAGGTGCTGCCAAGCAGAAAAGACCCTGACTGAGCTCTTCAGATTTTATCGGGATCAAATTAGCTCAGGACTTCAGGAATTACAGACAGACAGTGTAATTACACAGCCTTTTCCTCCTATAATAACAACTTGCATAGAACACTTCAACAAAACAAAAATAACCTAAGATCCCAAAAAATCATCTGGGATAATCAGACAGCCTGTAGCTTACTCTCAAATTGTGTGTGGATGGAAAAGATGCAAGGATCTGGCATAAAGGTGATTGAATGCTAGATCTACAAAGATTTTGGTGATTTAACAAATTTTCTGTAAACCGTGCCTGCTGTGGAAGATTTTGGGATGCTGTACCCAAAAGGCTGCTTTATGCTTCAGCCACAGCATTAATTCCCTGAAGAGAAAGAGCATTCAGGTGCATACAAGGTACTGGCTAGAGCTAGCTCTGCTTCAACATTGAACCCCATGAAATAAAAAATACCCATGAAATAAAAAATAAAAAAAAAATAAAAAAAAAAAAAGACACTGGCAGCACTGTCCTAATGGATGATACATTGATCCCACAAAACCAGATATACCTGACTGGAAGCATCTCATGGAGTACCTCTCTCCCCATCCCTCCTACATTTACAACAGTGCCCAGCTCCAGCAGGGTTTGGCACCTGAAAAAATCAAGCTAATTCAAATCACCAAGCAGAGGCCAAAAGGAAAAAATTTCTTCCCATTGCAAAGCTACCCAAGCAGCAAGCAAAACCACCTGGCTCCATACCAGTTCGTGCTCTTGGATAGGTCTCCAGACTCTCTTTTCCTTCTCCTTTCATGTGCACACAGTAGCCAGAATTTGTCACCTTGCAGGTATGTAATAGTTACCCATTCTCACAACACCTTTCTGTGAATGTTTTTAATTTTTTTCTTTTACAATCCAATAGATCTACAAAATATGATCAAAACCAGGGGGTTCCTTAGAAGTTTTCTCTGGAAAAAAAAAAAAAAAAGAGGAAAAAAGCAATGAGTTATAGTTATTAAAATAAGATGTAGTACTGTCTTGCAGACAATCTCTGGCTTTGTTATTTCAGGCACTCAGCCAACAGAGAGGGAAAGCAATGAGCAAATCTGCAGAGTGCAAAGTCTAATTTGAAGAATAATTATTATTATTATATTGTGAGACCATGTTCCCTCTCTGGGACCAGCATGAGGAGTTTCAGCCTCCAACTAACATTTGGCAGTAGGTTCAGAAGGTAGGGATCTGCAAGGGCCTTGCAAAAGTTACCAGTTGCAAAAGAGACAGAGAAGAAGGAGGGAGATCTCTGGCTTTCAAACAGTATGTGGAAGACACTGAGGGTCACCCTGTCTCCAAGGAGCATGAAAAATGAGAGCTGTCACTGGAGCAGGGCAGGAGCAGAGGGTGTTTATGGAAATGATGACAGTCCATATTCCACCTCCAGGCAAGTCTGGCAAAATACTTGCTAACTTTGCAAAATTGCAGTTTCATCCTGCTAGAGTGCCTTCAGATTTTTCTGTTTGTAAAGAAGAAGGGCTTCAAATCCAGTTAAGCACCACTTCTGTGAGAGATCCTGAGTCCAGGCTGGGCAAGCTGTCTTGTGTGCCACCCTCCTGGGCACACATTGCCCATCCTGGGCAATACCACGCTGCCAGAGGACAATCCCCAGGGTGACACCCAGCATCAATGCTGAGTACTCAGGCAGGCCCTATAAGGCTGGATATCTAGGCATGTCAAAAGCTGATAGGAGGCATTAAATTTAGGGCAAAGTGTAAATCCCCCTCTCCCACTCTTATATGGAGCACAGGACTTGAGTCTTTTCTAAGAACTGAAGCACCATAGAACTGGTTTCACAAGATGTGTTATAACCAGTAGGAGTCAGGTTTTGGGTACATTTGGAAATCCTATCTGTTTAGGCACTCAGACCAAAGTGATGGAGACATTGAGGTGAGTCTGACACTTGCAGCTTGCACTGAGCTCCTTTGTCCACATCACAGGATTCATTTAAATTGTATTTAACACCCTCAAAACAGGAATGCCAGCCCTTGTGCACAGAGGGCTCCTCTTATTTTAAATTCTGGCAAAAGTAAAACCCAAAGAAAACAAGAGGGCAATCCCACAAAGCAATGCAGTATAATTGTACTGCAACAGCAACTCATCTGTATCAACAGTTGATAGGAAAAAAGATATATGTTGGCCACAGGCACCAGGGGTTACAAGAAAAAAAACTGTACAAAAACTGCAATAACAATAAAATAGTAATATTATTAACAATAATTTTTAAAATTATATCTTTTAAAAGACAAGAGCCATGGAAGGAATGAAGTAATATTCCTCTTTAACACTGACCAGAAAAGATACAAGCTGTAAATAAAATCATTTCAGGAGCCTGGTCTGAGCTGCCACACTGAGCCCTGCTCAGATAGATGGAAGAGTAAATGGGTAAGTCTGGTAAGTGGGTCACTTTGGGAAGGCTTGAGCTTTGTAGAAGTGTCCATGAGCTTTGACATATCCTTGACACATGTCCACACATCCTCAAAGCACCTGGGCAGAGACAAATGCATGGCTCTGAATACTCCCAGTGACCTCATTATCCGAGGGTCACTGACTGGGGCGGCTCCATCAGCCTGGGGAAGTTTTAACCCATGACTGCTCATGTGGTCTGAAATGTTGAAGACAAAGGATTCCTCTCAGGCATTTAATTGAAAGCAGTCAAAGCCAGAAGCTTTGAGATTTTCGCTTGTTCTGAATGAAGCAGTATGAATGGGCAAAGCCAAAAAATTCACAGTATAGCTGTCCAGGCCAGAGAGCAGGAGAGGAAAACTTGCCACCCCACTGCCCGAGCAGTGAGGCAGTGGGACTCCTGCATCTCACTTCTTATGGCCCTTTCATCTCTGGCCTTAAACCCCACTAAGCCACCTGCTATCAGTGACTGAGAGAGCAGCATGTTGATAAGAAGCCACAACCACAGCAGCTCCTGGGAAAACAGTGTGCTCAGTGAGGGCAGCTTCCTTTCGAAGCGGAAGAGGCACTGGTTCATCCTGGGCAGCTGACAGATGATAAGCAGCAACCCCCTCCCATGCCCAGCACTTCTACTGAGAGGTGCTGGCAGAGCTCGTGGGACAGGGACAGAAATAGCTGTGTCCAACTGCAGCAAAAGCTGCAGGAGCTGAGGTTTGTGCTAGCACGTGGATGCCAAGGCAGAGAGCACCACACAGCAGCCAAAACACAGCCACCAAGGCAAGGTCTGGCACCCAACAGCAACCTGTTTCAGTGGAGAAACCTGTAAAAAGGCTGGATGAAACAGAAATCAAACCAAAGCCAGGAATTGCACTAAATCACATACTCTTGTTTCCCTTGGGTGGCACAGGTGAAGACCCACATACATGTGAGCTGCAGAGCAGCCTGCTGGCCAGCTCCTACTTTCAGCCTCCCTTGTTCCTTTCTCCTTCCCCAAAGCAGCTGTAGTATTTGATTACTTACAAAAATAGTATTATTTTTATATGAATATATATAAAATATATAAAATTTATAAAATCTAGAGAAAACGCACTGTAATGGTCCTATTTATGGGTTTATCTAGCCCATTCATTTCAGCAATTTCCCCAAAGCTGGACTTTAGAGGAAAAGTCTCCACTTTTTCAGCACTTCAACATCTGAAATTTGCATGATGCCTTGCAGTTTGACATTGGTTTCCCCTGAACTTGCTGCTATCTATAAACTGAAACTGCTGGAATTCATGGACCTGAAATGCCTGTGAAACAGTAAGATAGCACCAGATCATGGAGAGGTGATCCCTGGCAGGTGGGGTAGGACAACAACTGTCAGGAAAGGTCCTCCCCTAAAGTGTGGTTCAGCAGTGGGTGACAATAGTCTAGAAGTGCTGTCAGTAAAAAAAAAAGGGTCAAAGAAAGAAAAATGCTCAAGTTATCAATGTACCTGGCTATGTTCTGTTAAATTTTCCTCTGTGCTTCTCTAAGAAAGAATATAATTCTGAAGGCAATGAAGAACAGCACTGCTACCATATCCTGGGCTGACAGTGGCATCAGCCCAAGCAAGAGAACAGTTAAGATCTTCCAGAAAATTGCCCAAGTTACTCTATGTTTGGCACAGTCTCCAAGTGAATTCCTCTCTAAAGTTACAAAGAGATTTGCTATTAACCTCATCCAGGCCAAAGTTTTACCCAATATTTGGATTACGAAGACCTCCTTTATTGCAGTATTCTGAATATAACATTACTTTATCTTGGCTTCTGGGCCCCACAAAACCCCGTTATAATTAATCTTACTTCTGCAATAACTCTGGCTCAAAGGATGCTGTCATAATGACCATGAATATAATTGCCTCACCATGCTGCAAGCTGTAGTAAATCATCAGCCACCATAGAAGAGATCAAAGTAGGCTAATTAAACTGTATCCTCAGCTGTCTGCTGCAGACATTTCAAACTGCTTTGGCTCCCAGCTGGAAATCAGTTCTTCAGAAGAGCTAAAGCAACTCTGAACAAAGACCAAGAAAAATATATACTTCTACTTAAACAGCTGTTTAGTTTGTCAAACTGCAATAAAATGCTGAAAATGCAACTGGTAGATAATGAATAATACAGTCAAAAGCATCTATAAGAACATCCAACTAGTGAGAAACAGGAAAGTAGGTACATAATGTATTGAATGGTCTTGATTTCAGTCATGTAGAAATAGCACACCCTAATTTTCTTAATTAGAAAAGTGTAAAACATAGAAGCTCTTGGCAAACCTCCTTGGGTTATCGACAAATGTAACTAGTTTCCCAATGAAGAAATTACAGTGTTTTCTAAGGACATTAGTAATTTTAGAACAACAGGGATTGTACTAAAGAGCTGATCCTTGATCCCTCTACCTGGAGCTAGGAGTCAGATTAACTTGAAGGAAATTATCCCTCTCTCCCAAAGACTTCCTAAATTAACAAAAATGAAGAGCAGATAAACTCGCAGTTTTAACTAATTCACAAAGAGACTTGGATTTTAAAAGTGAGTTATCCCATCATAGAATTTGTTCCATGTCAATGCAAAATATCTGATGTTTCTAAGGAATTAGGATCTGGCACGAAAATGCTCTTTGGGCTTTTTGGTGTTGAGATTAATTCTGGCTGGCCACCAAAAACTGCAGTAGATTGGCCATACAAAATATGTTTCTGATTGGTATCAGTGACTGATGCAGATAAAGCTGCCCTGACTGACTCACCAGAGTTCAGTATAAATCTCAAAAAGTCTGTGGAGTTCTAAGAACTGTTGTTATTCTGCATTTTTCTTCACAGAAAAATGAAGGAGGTTCACCACTTCATTACTGCAGAAAGAATCATTGTTTCAATGTGACAGGAATAATCTTTGACACAGACTCCTGCTCAGCCCCAGAAAGAGCTGTGGTGCCTTCCCCATTATTGAAAGTGTAGAAGCCCCTATTATGAATGATGACCTGAAAATGGAGCTAGAGAAAAAAGGGGAAAAATGCATACTTCTGAAATAGTGATTAAAAAATTAAATACTTTGGTGAAGAATGAATATTTTATTTACAAAAGCAATCTTGATGCAGCTTGATCCTCATCCTATGAATTTCTTTTAATAACACATTTTTCTACATGCACAACAGCCTCCATCACTCACAGTGACCTGCTTTCTCCCCTCCCCTCCTCATATTCAGGGGGGCAATGCCACAGACCTTGCAGGGAGTGGTGAGGAAAGAGAGAGCCCAGCAGGGGAGCTCAGCTCAAAAGAAAAAGAAAAACTATGCTTTTCAGCTACAAAATCTGAAAAGACAACAAAGCAGCATTCCTAAATCAATGTATTTCTGGGTTTGGAAATAATCCAAAATACTTTTTTTTAACTCCAGGAAGTGGAATTTATGAAAAAATTGTTTTCCAGAAAACATAACTCTAAAACACTGTATAAAAATATTTTCCTTCCAAAGATAAACCCCATATTCATATCAGGGTTTAATTTGTTTACTCTAAAAATTCTAGATGAAGGACTCTTTCATCTAATTTCATAAGATACGAGCAAAACAAATTTTTGGCAAATTTTATTTTACTTATACCCCCAAAAATATTGCTTTTTGTGTTGAAAGTCAGTAGGATTCAAAGTATGTCAAAGTATGTCTCTATTTCCATGCCATAGGCAGAACCAGAAAATCCAGGGAAAAGTTGCTGTTATCAGTTGATCTCAACTCTTAAGAATCCTTCCAGAGCTTCACCCTTTTCCCTTAATTGTGCACTTGCAGGGGCTCCTGAGTGACAATTAAAACATCTACACATGAAGTAGGGCACAAAGGAGGCATCAAGGATATCACATGAAGATTGAGTCCCCAGTACGGCAATCAATTTATCATGAGAAGCAAAAGCAGAAAGGAAGACATTACCATTGTAATAACAGCTACTTCCCACAGGAAAATTAATGTCTGAAAGAAAGTAAAAGTTTGGGACATTTTTTCTATTTGATGTGGTGATTAAGCCCAAACTATCACCTCAGTATGGTTCAGCCCAAATACTATTTTATTGTTATTAAGAGAAATTAAATTAGAAAAGTGAGCTTTGGGCCAAATAAAAATCATTGCTCAGCCTAAATCAGAACCTGATTTTCTTTTCAGGCTATTTCACTCCTTTAATAAACCTTTCTATATATGAAATGGAAATACTGCCTAAAAATGGCAAGCCCAAAAATTAAATTTTCAACACATGGAAAGGAATCTTGGTGCCATTTTCTATGACCATTTTATCTTGTCTCTCCCTACTTTTGCTATATCCAATGCACACAGTTGACTCAGTCCTGAGGGTAGAGATTTCTCTGGCCAAGCTATAGGCACGCCTCAGGCAGACTTCTCCATCTCCATAAGGCTCAACCCAGCAGAAGAGTGGGAAGTACTGTGGACAAATTACACCTCAGAAGCACCTATTTCTCCCACTGACTATAAAAGGCCTCTAAGCAACTAGCTCAGATGGCTCCTTCCAGCATGCCAGGGTTACAAGGCAGGTGAGCTAAACACCACCCCTGTAACCTGCCCTTACTACAGTATTTGTGTTTCTGCATCAAGAGGAGCTGCCCAGCTGCACTGCAGCACCTTTGAGCAATGGCTGACATGTATGGCCTTTGTGGTCTGGATTATTCCAGATTAATTTCCACTCCAACTGAATAAACTTTCTTTAGTTCAGCTCTAGTTATTCCAGTTTTGGCCATAAAACAGGAGTGTCCCTTAAGTGGCTCTTTGTTCTTTACACAGCATTAGTAATAAGAGCTGTGCTTATTAACTCTTTGGACAAAAAATTCAAGGCTGAGATATTCAAGGCTGAGTATACTATTCAAGGCTAGGAAGTAGGAAACTTTCCCAGTTATCAGTACAACAAAATATCATTCTTTTATAATGGATTAAAACAACATCTAGATGTTTCTCCGAGCAGAGCAACCTCAGAGAGTATCCTAGGAGTAAAAGACAAAACAAATACAGTGTCTATTCTTTAGTGATGTCTGTATATCAATTCTCACCTGTCCTCATGTCCCAGCCTCTATATTTTCCCTGTGACATGCACAGGAGAGTTGGACCTGGGGGGAGTGAGCAGGAGAGGGAGAAGTACTCAGAGCCAGGTGGAAATGGAGGAGTAATTCCTGGGGCCACAGGCACTATTGGAGTACAATAAACATCCTTTAGAGTGCAGTGCTTTGCTTGTAGCAGCAGAATTAGGGAATGCTGCTAGGAAAAGCTCTGGACATTTTCTGCAGGGCACTGCTCTTGCATACTGCCAGTGTCCAGGGTCACTGGATTAGGGACGATGGAAGATACAGCCTTGACCATTCCCTGTAATATCCATTTTGTCCATAAATTCATCTAAGCCTTCATTCTCCTTCCAGACACCGTGTGCCCTCCAATGGCATCATGTTCCTGAGGTCCACTGTACAGCCTGTAAAATTTGCCTCCCTATTTTTTTTCCAAGAGGTACATCAGATTTATTAAATGCTGGAAGTATTCCTTTCTCTCCAGTAACTTGAAAGGGCACTTGCATGCATTGTTCAGATGATTAAGGAAGGTGAGTCAGTGTTCATTTCTTAAAGATATTTCTTAAGCTTGTGATTGCATACAACAGTATTTTTAACTGTTTCTCTTTAATTACTAGCTAAAAATTCAAAGCCAAACATTCCCACATATCTATGTACAGACCTATGTAGGGAGGCATGTTTTCCTCTTTGTGTTTCCACCAGATCTTACATGAGTCATGTCCTTCTTCCTATATCAAGAACATTCATAAAACTAAGTGCAGCCATAAGAACCTCTGTGTCCAGAAGTTTTTTTGTATCTGACAATCTAACCTCCCATCTTGCAGTCCACAAATCTGAATTAACTTTCCAGAACTTCGTATGGAGATTGCTGGCACTAACCTCAGGGAGTGCGTGCATGGCTGTGGTGGTTTAGGTACAGCTGACTTCCAGGGGCCACCCAACCCCCAGTGCTCTCTCACTGCCCCTCCTCAGCAGGAGAAGATTTAAAGATTAAAAAGCTCATGGCTTGAGATAAGGACAGGGATATCATTTACCAATTATTGTCACATTAAAAAAAAATATTAAAATAAATTTTAAAACCCTGACTTAATTTGGGGAAAAATAGTTCGATACATTGTCAATTTAAAAATAGGGCAGGATAGTGAGAAACAAAAGCAAAACTAAAACCACCTTTCTTCTTGCTCCCCTTCTTCCAGCCTCAGCTTCACTCCTTCATTCCCAGCTCTTCTGCTTCCTCCTAAAAATGGCTCTGTCAGTCTTAGAAAGCACTTGACTGCATTTTAGTTCATGGATTTTACATTTCAAATCCGTATATCTCATGTATTCCACTTCAAGACAGTTCTTGATAGTTTCACTCATGCTGGACATTACTTTCTCTTAGCTACATTAACAGGCCTTTTTGAGTAAGCTCTTTATGAGAGAAGAGTGAGAGGAGACCTGCTGGCTTTTAAACTGAGCCTTCAAGTCAGAGAAAAACAGTAAACATAAGTTTGAACTGTTCCACTCTTCTCCCCACCTTAAATAAATACAACTACAACAGGGGGAAAAAGCAGATTCCTAGAGTTCGAAGATGAGATTCCCTTTAACCTTTTAATGGACTGCATCCTGAGGTCTGTCAGTAGCATCACACACACATCCCCATTATCCACCATGAAAGATCAAGCAGAGAATGGGGGAGAGAATTGATTTCCTGCCCACGGAGTGGCAGCTCCAGCACAAGTCAATGTTATCTGGAGCACTAAAGTGGAACAGGGCACTTTAGGATAAAGGCTTAATGCTTTATCTGCTCACATAAATACTTTCAGATAAAAGAAATTGGATTGAAATAACATTCCAGCTGTGACACCAACTGACAGGAGTCAGGGAGTGCCCAAGATAAGGCCACATCCTTTACCCTCTGCAAAAAAAAAGGAAAGAAAAGGCTGTGTTCAAGTTAAGACTGAAACATCAGCTTCATCTGTGAGTTATCACCCCATGAGCCTTGTGTACAGATCCACATGGACATGTGAAGGCAGGAGGCAGAGTCATAGATCAACA
Organism: Toxostoma redivivum; assembly: GCA_013397375.1. Taxonomy (NCBI): domain Eukaryota; kingdom Metazoa; phylum Chordata; class Aves; order Passeriformes; family Mimidae; genus Toxostoma; species Toxostoma redivivum. Next base: position 210,363 of record VXBI01013812.1, read on the forward strand.
CCATTGAATTTTGTTGATCTGGGCTCTTCCTTCAAAAACATCAGCATAGGTACCAGCTGAGCAAGATGCCTGAGCAGACCCTTCAAATGCTCTGCTGCATGCACAGTTTGTGAAACCACACTCACAACCTCTAAGTTTTGACTTGAGGAACAGGCTCTTCTTCTTCCAAATTTGCTCCTTCAGGTTGCCTCTCTGGGAGCATGGTTCCATTTCTCCTCCCACTGCCCATTTCACTCAGACAAATCTGTATGAGTTCAGTTCCTGCTGAAAAAATTTCCAGCTGGCTTTACTTGAGTTTTTTGACTTAAAAAGAAGGAACAGATCCCCAGTTTTTATCCCTGCATCATCTGGAAAATGTCAAATTGTCGTTCGCTGAGAATTTGCACAAGGGAAGATTTTATTAAGCTTAAATGAGAAAAAGGAAGAACACATCAATTTGTTCCCAAAACTTACCATGGATTTTGGCTGGATGTTGTGAGATTCTGCTCCCCTTGACCCCCTAGACCAAGAAAACTCAAAAAATGCAGCAGGTAGGGGTAACTTTCAAAAGATGAGGGTAGAGAGGACTCTACTTTGAACATGCTTTTATGACCAAATACCAAGGATGCAGACAGCCAGAGGAAGGACAAATTGCCTTACGTAATGTAAATATTGCATAATTATTTATATTACATAAATGCATAGGGATCAACTTAGATATGATCATAAGTCATTTTCAGTAACTCCCAAAGGTTGTCCCTGACAGCTCTCCAAGCAAAGACTGATTCAGAAGAACACCTGAGCACATGCATAACCCTTAGTGGGTGGCTGGTCCTGTTGAAATAAATAGCTGACTAAATAGCTTTAATGAACTGGAATCAGTAGCTGTGTGAAATAAATACAGAATGCTCATAACCAGCAAGCACTACAACAAATAAACCCTGAAACAACCCAGACAATTTGTCCAACTTCTCTTACATTTGAAAGGTAACATTAAAGGCATAAACTTTATCACTGCAAGATAAATGCTCCATTTCTAAGATTACACCCAGATCCTGTCAAGTCAAAATGAAAAATGGGTGCAGACAAAAATTAGGAGGGACTTGATACAAATTGCAAGTGTATATCTCAACTAAGTGCTTTGTGACTCAGAGTTACCACTCAGAGTTTCACAACATTAACAAAGGTTCCACTCAAATATTTCTAAAATAAAAGCATTCATGCTTTTTCCTTTTATCATTGGGGGGGAGGGGGGAAGTAATCCAAATCACAAAGATAACACTTCCTTTAAATGTTATTCTTTTCCTGGAACATGAAAAAACAGCAAACCCTTGCACAACAGATAGATTATGCGCACTCCAGCTTCCTACAGAGCCTGGCACCCTAAGTCTGTAACCATCTAGAGGTCAGAAGACACATTTGAAATATTAATTTTAAATGCTAGTAAATAATATCTAAAAACATAATTGTTAAGGTGTCAGCTGACTACAGGGTCTTAATAAATGTTTTTCAGTCATTTTGGTACAGACTGTGATACGTAAACTTCACAAATGCAATAGACAAATTTGTAGAAATCAGGTCCATAAAGTGAAACTAAAAAGACTAACCAGGATATTGAAATGTCTAGACTTAAATGCTCTCCCAATTAACCATATTCTTTGCCACTGCTGGAGACTAAATACTAGACTAGAATGACCATTGGTCTAAACAGTATGGTGTTTCTTATAATTTATAGCCATTTGTGGTTAGTTAAGTCTAGCAAAATAGTTCCATGCTGCAAAAACCTCTGTCTTCAAAAGTTTGTCATGGGAAAGTCTACAGCATGCACACCCACACACTCTGGTGTCTAAAATTTCAATACAAGTTTTGTAAGCACTTCAACATGTGGAGCCCTACTGAATCTCCAGTGTTGTTGCAGAGAATTTCAAAAGTTCACGTACCTGTTCAGCTTTCTGGCATACATATACCTGTTTCATTAAATCATCTTTTGCAGACCTGTCAAGACCAATCTACAGATTAACATGCACCTCAGATTGACAAACAGCATACCTTGGGAGAATGAGACTCAGAAACTGACCCTCTGGGAAAGTTGCAGTTCAAGAATAAGACCCCACATTTCTGAATAGAGATACTTACTTGTGAGCCAGCAATTCCATTACAGGGAGAAACAGTTATCAGTTCAGTTGCCTAAACACTGGGGTTTTCTGCCATCAAAGGCCCCTATATCTGGGCCCATGTGGGCTTGGAGAGTCAACACAAAGTTTATAGGAGACCCCTACTTGTTTGGAGCAACAGATAGAGCTAGAAAAATTCAGGATGCCTGAGATCATGTTAAATGACACTGAATGCCTGAAACAACTGAGTCAGTTTAGAGAGCAGTTACAGGTAAGGAGAACCTTCTCAGTAAGAGACAGCTACTGGCTAGGGAGCTGAATGGTGCCTGAAGTCTAATGACAGAGTTGAGTCAGTTGGTGATTCAGTTGCCCAAGCAGAAGTATCTGGTGCCACTGGAGCTGTCCAGAGTGTCTGAGACATCCACACAGGGCTGATGAACAGATAAGTGTCTATCCAGAGTACCAGCCATACACCAAGAGTACCCTGGACATCTCAGGTATGCTTAGAAGAAGCAACTGACTCCTGCTTTCAGTCTCCTATAACAGTAGTTGGACACTTCACTTACAAATACACATCAAAGCCTAAATACTTTCACACTGAGAAGAAACCTGCCCACAGAATTGTTTCTTGGTGATGAATGTACACCCAAAGAAACAGCAACTGTGATCCACAGGCTTCTACTGTTCCTAAATGGAACATGTCTCCTCCCAATGTATTTTAAATGTGGTGTTTACAGGCAAGAAAGCACTGCCTCCATCTCACAAAGGCACCTTCCATTGGCAGCATCAAGTGATAGATAAGATGGGGCACTGGGGCTTTGAGGAGGAGATAACACCTACATGTGAGCAGATTTCCATGCATATATAAGAATGGGTGCATATTTATCAATAGAGTTTGATCAGTCTGTCTGATTGCACTGAGTTAGCGTACTGCATCTTTATTTTTGACTGTGCTGTACTACAGCAGTAAGCTGCCACTGCACAACAGTTCTGGTTTCAGGTTAAGCACAATTTAGTCACAGCCAAATTTTTCAAGATAACTTCAGAAGAAGATTTAGTGCCACAATCTGTCATAGGAAATCAAGCCTAAATCCATAATATATAAGCCAAGGCCCAGTCTTTACCATATGCAGTATCATTCAGAGTGTGATCGGTTTAGCAAAGATTTTCATTCTCTACTGCCCTGTCCTTTTCTGTTGATTGCATTAACTGTGGCTGTGTCACTGAAGGCTCAGCTGTCCTAATTTTTTTTTCACTTCTCTGCTTCCATTAGCTGCTTCTCCGAAGAGAAACAATTTAGCCTAACACAGCACTAGCTTTTGTTTTACATCCATTTTCCGCCGTGGAAAACAAATAATAAGAGTTTTCTATCAAAGAGGATGAACACTGCACATTATGTTCCATCATCTTTAAAATGGGCCACAATTTCTGACTGTCTCAGTCTCGCCTCTTCCATGGTATTGTTCCATGGGAAGAGAAATAGAGGGAAGATTGACCTTGTGAGGCTCCAAATGCAAGAGTGTTTGTAGAAAAGGAGCAGTTGCTTATTATGACTTTCCTGATCTGTCAGAGAAGAGCACATGGCCAGAACAAGGAAAGTCTAGCTAGGCAATAAATATGGAGTGAAAAAATACATTAACACACTCACTTACCACACACAATGTCACATAAATCATGTGGAGTACCATTCTCTCTGGCTGAACTGTAGCTGAGTGCAGTGAGTGTGGCTTTCTAGTCCTTAAGACTGTTTGCACATCTAAGAGCCTGTTAAGAGCTGAGATGTGAAGCTGACCTCTTTTCTATACAGATCTCTACTGAGGGCAGAAACAGCCATATTTTAACACAGTGCTGGGCAGAGGGTTGTAGACAAGGCACACTTAAATTCTGAGCTCTCATTTGCACATCATGCCCTATTTTCTAGATTTGTTTCTTCCTGCATGATAATTTATGTAGGTTGAAAATAATTATTTATTCTTTCTGTTTATGGAAACTCAGCACCAGGACTCTGCAGACACTGTTTCTTTCTGACCGTAGAAGGCAGTAAGAGCCAGTGCAGTTAAGTAAGAAAGGTTCCCTTGCTTGTGCTTGGTAGTAAACTTGTCTATTATGGCTCCAGCCAAAATCCTGCTTTCATTCACAACCACGATTATTTTTTATTTTGAATTCTCCTTCCTTCTTTTTTCCCCTAAACAAGTCAGACCTCCTGTTCATTCTGTCTTTGAACAGAGAAAGGATGGCTGAAGCTTCCTTTTTCTTAACATCTCTTCTATTGCTTTATATCCTCTCTGTAAAGCACCCTTGTGGTACATCAACAGACATTTCCCATTTTATGGAGGAAAGCATCCTTAAAAACTAATATCTGAAAACTACTAGTGTCAATGAGCCATGAGATCACTCTCAAAAATATATCAGCAATATATATGGATGTTACAACTTAAACCTAATGCCCTAGAGCTTCTGCTTGTTCTAAGGAATCTTAGCCTTCCCTTTACTGTGGTTAAATCTTACTAAGCCACCATCTGCCACATACAGTTTTGTTTCTGACTTCTCTAAGTGGAAATTTGGAAAAAATCACCTGGAACTAAATAAGTTCTCCCTTATGTTCAGTGAAAGCATAAAGACCAAAGAAGAGCAATAGAACTATGAGTAAGATATGATTAAAAATGCTTTAATGACCTTTTTCTCGAGGGTGAAGGAAAGTTGAGAGGAAAAGAAGCTCTGACAATTTATTTTTGCATGCACCCTGCCTGTATTTATACATAATCTGAATTTCTGGGTGGCTACAAATGTGTGCTGTTAAGAACACAGAGGTAGGCTCAGAATAAAATGCATAGGGCACCATTAAGATTCATGCAGCCTCTGCTTCCTGATGTTCTGTATCTCCAACCTATACCTATGCAATTCCTGTTTGCATTCCCAAAACACAATCCTACTCTTTTTAGACTTAAATTATAATGGGTTGAGTTATTACACAAATGACTGAGGCTTCTAGGAATATGTCTTTAAAAATCATAGTAAATGCATTATGGTACATGCATAATACCATGCTATTTAGTGACAGACCATAATCCTCATCCCAAATCATTATGGTCTATCACATCAATTGAGCCTTAAAGCCTTGGGAATGAAGAGACCACAGCGGTTTCCCTGGAGCCAGTCTGTACTACTGCAAAATACAGCTGTTACATGAAGACAACTTCAGCCCAGATATTCATAATTGCTGAATTTTTTTTGGAAAGCAATCACTGAAAAAAATATAGTAAGCATCCTTGTGAAAGAATAACTGCATGTTTTTATATAAACACATCATTTCAATAGCCTATCTCATGGAATAATGGGATTTAAGACTCATAAAATCCAAAGGATATTTGCTGCAATTTTTTTTGCATAGGTATCCAAATTATATTTGAATGCAGTTTCCCTTGCAAAAATTTGGGGCCTGATTTTGATGTTTGGCAGTATTTCATGGTACAACTTTATAAAGTGTTGTAAGTGCTTGCTTGTCCTTAGGGATGAGGATAGCCTTAATTTTGCAAGGCAAAACTGCCCAGCATGCAATCATTGTAAAGCTGAATTTGGCAACTATACTTTAGAAACAGAAATGTGATTATAAAATCTGATGATTGATCACTATACCCAGATGTCTGTATCAGTAAAATCAAGTTCTAAAATTCATTGATTTTTCTCATGGAACTCACAGAAACAATAGTCCATCACTACAATATAGCATAGTAATATACAAGTTCTTAGCTTCAGCACATCTGTACATGTGTGTTAATACATGCATCCCTGAAACTTAAATTCACTGAGCGTTGATCCATCAAGTGACAGCACACACAGAATTTAAGATTTATTTTTCTGAAAGTCATAATTCTTACATTTCAACTGCTTATTAAGCAAATGTTATGTACCACTGCATCCTAGCACTTCCAGATTCCTTCTATTTCCTAACAAGTTGTCCGTATTCCTGATGATTACAGTCCCTGTGATTGTGCCAGGAGCATGTCTTGCAATGAGGCACCCTGGCTAGGCTTGGTTTCACAAAGAAATTTATTTCCTCATTTTACAGCCTTGTTTATCATTCTTCATTTTACAAGCAGGGTGGAGACCCCCAGAAGATGAGATGGGCATCTCAGGAGGAGGCTCTCCCAATGAGCAGTGTTTGCAAATAAATAAATCACCCAGAGCTCAGAGGTTTGCTTTGCAGATACACGAGTGCACACACGTGCTCACAGCTCCTCCTTCCTTCTAAGGCTTTCTTAGTTCTCATCATTTCTCAGGGAGTGCAGTATATCAGTTCCTAGCCAGGCTTTCCACCCACTAAATCATGAGAGGTTGTTTTCTCTCAACCTTCAGGAACCTCACAAACAGTGACTTCTTCCTTTATTGTGTGGTAGGTTTAGTGGTTTTTTTACTGTTCATAACCAGAGACAAGTAATGAGAAGGAAATCAAAGAAAAACAACATCCACCATTGAAAAACACAGCTTTTACTATCATTACGAAACAACAGAAAACCTGTCAGTATGCTCATATTCAATGTGTTAGTTCAGGCCTGTTTTCCTAAACTTGACTTTTCCATAGCTACATATTTTACCTAGAAAAATGGCAATAAGCTCCCAGGTTTCCCAAAGTAAATCCCCACACACACCTGCTGGTGTCTTTCCACATGGGCTGTGAAACTTGGGCATCACAGGCCCATCACAGCCCCATCCCCCTGCAGATACGTGGAGCTTTTCTCTTCCCAAGCATCACAGAAGTGCTGGATTCTGAGCTAACACTTGTCTGACAGCAGACTAGACTATGAATATCCAAGAGGAAGAAAATACTGCTCATTTGTCACAGTGCAATCACTTTAGGGTGCCTAAAGAAGCAGCAAGCACCAGGCTTAAAAAAAACCCAAAGAAAGATCTTTTATCTTGAAAACATGCAATGTGGGATTCCTACCAAAGAGCACTGTGGAGCCTGAAAGCACTAACTGGATCCTCAAAAGAAATGCTTCAGACTTCCTAAATCTATCCATGACTGCTAATACCCATCCTTTCTTGGATGGGGGAATCTCCAAACTCCTGCTCATGAGAAGTGGGGAGGATAAACTGCAGAAATAATCACATAAAAGAATAGTCAAGAACTAACTTTCTCTAGTGCAGCAGCTGCTTCTGTCATCAGTGGTGGTGGGAGTTATATGTTCCATGTTATTTTTAATCCTTTCATTACCAGCAAAATCCCAAAACTTTAAAATCAAGTTATGGCTGGTAAGTAAAGGCACAGTTTCAGTTATTTAGCTTTTAAGTCCTCTAATAGAATGTATTCTACTTCAGTTCTCAATTCCCTAAAAAAAACCCATATAATCTTCAACAGAACTATTTATCAGCAACAGTTTAAGAAGTTTATTTATGTATGTGTATGCTTTTTTTTGCAAAGATTTTAGAATGTTCTTTTTCTTAGAATTAGCTAATACTTTACTAAGTTTATTAGACTAATAACTTATAGAGATCTCTGAACAAAAAAACTGCACAAACAAGAACAAAAAGTCTGTGAAATTTTTCATCATTAATCTTTTTTTTCCTGATTGCATTTCTTGGTCCAAAAAGAGATTTTGCACTGGCTAACTTACCATAATTCCTGTCTTCATTTTCATACTTTGGTTTTCTACTTGTCATGGGAATGTGATTCCCATTTTCTGAAATATGATTAATGAGTGAAAAGTATTGCTTTCATACTACATCATGCATCATTTGAATCACAAAAATATGAAAATATCGCTGACCAAGATCTCAGACAGACTGTACTGCTAATCAGATTCTCCCTGCCCTGGAGGTGGGCCCAAACCAAAATCTCAGCTTCAGACAATATGAGACTTTTGGAAATTTGCAAAGCAGAGTTAAACACCATCATTTAAACTCACTTCTAATTATAACAGCCTGGACTTACAATGCAAATGTACTGTATATCCTGAATCTACATTGTGTGAGTCAATGGCAAAAGTCCCACTGACTCCCACAAGATCCAGCACCATCTTCAGAATTAAATCAACAAAAATAGTTACACATTTGGGCTTATTTTCATTTAAATGGAAACCTGAAAATCCTTTCTATGTTTCCTAGCAAAGTAAAAGATTTTTAATACATAATCAATCCTATAGTTCTTAATCCACAAATAGTAGCAATGTCAAAAACCTGCAGCTTCCTTTTACCGCAATAACAATTTCCTTCTACTTTTCAATTTCTGTATGAGGCTTGTTTCACTTCTTCTGAGCTCTAGAAGATGCCTTGGCATTTGCTATCACAAGTAAACCCATAACAAGCTGGACAGGTATGAGCATTCTTAAAGCTCACAGCTAACACTGATTTTGTTAGCTTTCTGTAGCGACATGTAGGGAAAGTAGAAAGTCTTCTGCACTCAGGGAAAGCCTCGGATACACTTAGTTGTTAACTCAGTGCCCACATTTATTTCAATCCATATCCCAATGTCTGGGCATGAGTCTATCATACCACTGAATTCCCATTCTCTTTCCTGCCTTCTCAGTCTTTATAGTATCTCCCAATAAGCAGATTTTACCCATCCTTTTAACAAGCCCACGGTGTATATGGAAAAATATACATAATTTTCCAGTATTATAATGTCCCAGTACACAATCCAAGAAATGTACATCTTGAAGCTTTAAAGGATTACATCTATTTTGACAGTTACTGTAAGTACAAAGGAATTCCACAAAATTTAAAACTACAGTGCAGTTTAACAAGCCTTCAGGTTAAGGTCATGTTCCCCCCTTTCAGTTCAGACTGTATGATCCTTTTAAGAGGGAAAGATTGTTCACAAACCAAGTGGTAAGCATGGCATTACTAACTGTCTGTAATGCATCTTCAGTGTTTCCTAAATGCACCTGTGCCTTCTCAGACTTCCAAAAGTATGGGCTTTGTAAAGTGACTAAACTGAATGGGAAGAAGTCTAGAACCATGAACACTGACTTCATAGCTGACTGCTGGAAACTGGGTCATAGGGTTTGTAAAATATTGATGGAAAGTTTTTGTACTTGAAGTTTGAACGTCTTAATGAAATTCCATTAGCATCCATTTCCATTAGCTAATAATTATCACATTCTGGATGTTAAGGTTAGGGAGAATATATTTGACCTAAAATTCATATGTGTGAATTCTGTAAGAAACTGCAAAAGAGAAAGTTGTGCCCTCAAACAGCACATGGAAACTAGGTTGAATTGAGCAGAAAACAACAATATATCAGAGCTTTACAGCCTAGAGTGGGGAAATAACCCATACCCATTGGCAAAACTGGAGTTCTGTAAAGGTGGAAGATCTCTTCCTCCTCGTGCTGTGGTTTAAAATTCACCTTCTGTAAACCCACCAAGTATCCAGTGCTACTCCAATAACCATGCTGGAAGAGGTGAAAACCAAAGACACTGTGAGAGAAGAATGAGAGTGTTGAAACCAAATTAGTGGCTGATTTTCCATGGGGAAAATCCATTTTAGCATGTGCTATTGTAATAGGCAATGTCAACAGTGAATTTATGGTAAATTTTAAAGACATCTAACATACTTGCCAAGTATTGAAGCACAGGGTTTTGCAGCTAAACTCAAGATACAATTTTTTTGGCAAAAACAATTGGAAAAATTTCTCAGCAATTCTAACAGTTTCTTTCAGCATTTTTTGATTAGCCTTTTTTAACTCTTTACTGTTGAATATTGTTCTAATTCCAGCAATAGCCTAATTTTTTTTCATGGGTTTTTGAAGAAGGGAAAATCCAGGAGGTTTTCTTATATACTTCATATTTGCCATATTCCATACTTTTTTTTTTTTTTTATCTAAAAAGATAAGGGCACAGCAATGAAATTTAAAAAATACAGTCAAAATTCAGTCATTTACACATCTCAGTCAATAGCAAGATTATCACTTAGGGGCTTAGTTCATCCCAACTCAGACGTTAATTGCCTAACCAGAAGTATAGCAGTGGTCCTAAGTAATTTTAATTGGGATTACTCAATCTTTAGCATTATACACATAGTGAAGAAATTTTCTTTAAAAGACAAGATATTTTAAAAGTATAATTAGGCTTAAAAAATTGAGTTCCCTTGGTACTTTTAAATACTAGTTTTAGTAAAGGTACAATCCACCTTAATTAATAGAGGTTGGGAATATTCCACTCCTTCCAGGTACATCACAATAGAGGGAAAAAAAAACAAACAAAAACCAGCAAAACAAGCAAGCAAAACAAAACAAATCCAAAACACAACAAAACACCTCAGCCATTACATCAAATTGCTGAAATTGAAAGGAAAAAAGGAAACATTGCAGAATCAGGAAGTTGAAAGCACAGTTTTAAATTTGCTTCCCAGTGCTACATCTAATAAAATAGCTTTTGTTTTCAGATCATTCTAAAGTCAATATCAACTCAAACAGGATAGAATTGCTTTTAAAACTTTGCATACTGTTAATTTAATTTTAAAAACACTAGGAAATAACAACAACTTCTAATTCAGCTTTAATGGCTAGACTAGATATCTTTTAATTTTTTTCAACCATGTCAATCAATAATTTCTCCAGGATGTTGTGGATTGCTCTGTTGAAATCAATGGACTTTTTCACCACAGGCAGACGTTCCTGTGTGGCATTTCCATGACATGGTTTTGTGAATGGCTCTAATATGACATTTTCATGGGGAACATACAAGAAAATTCTTATTAGCATGTGAAAGGGACATTTCACAATTGGTTGAAGAAGTTCATTCAAATGCTCTAAAAAACATACCATTTGGCCAACCTTTGGTGTGTTTTTCCATTGCAACACTGCTAGAAAGGCATAAGCTACTCAAAGTAGAATAAGCCTTTGCCAAGATCCCTGCAAGAGGATTAAATGACATTTTACTCTCCTTGGTTGTCTTTCTAGGCACCTAAATTTGTGGTGGAGAAAGAGCAATGAGTTTGAGGCACAAGTATTAGCCCTCTGTCTTCTTCCTCTTGGGCCATCAAAGCTGCACAAACACCTCTGGGTCTAAATTCTCCTTTCAGGCAACTTTTTTAAACTAGTCTAATGACTGTAAGACAACCTGTTGTTCTGCATCATGTGGGTTATACCCACTTGGGGTAAATGGGAGGGGCAATTTACTCCTCAGCCCTGCCTTCCCTCTCTTTTCTCTCTTTTTCCCGGGTTCTTCTTGTAGCTCCCATTGAGCTCTCCTGGCCCAGAGATGCCTTGTTGCTTCCATTTGTGATTTTGTGCAGCAGCTCTGGAGGTGTGGAGGTTATCCAAAGGTTGTCTGTGGGTGCAGGTTATGTGATCACTTACTTACAATTGTAGGCCCTTTAGAATAGGGGGTCATTTGCAATGTCTGATCCCCACCCTGGTGAAGTCAAGGACCTTTGGTTTCCTATCTGATGGCTGCAGCTCTCCAAAATACTTTTATCTGACTCCCTGTTGGTTCAGTTTAGTTCATCCAGTGCTACATCTTTGATGCATGCCTAGTGACTGTCTCCAGGTTGGAAAACATGGGATTTGGGAATTAAAGCCATGACTGTACAAGGGATATGAGCAGAGAAAAAAAATAGTGGTCCCTGCTCCACTTGCTTCCTCAGTTCTTTTTCAGAGCCAATGAATACTCCACTAGCCAGGGCAGTGGCAGAGCAGGAGGCAGCCCCTTGGTGCAGCCCTGCACCCCAGGGTAAGCTGCCATTAAAAGGAGTGCTACAACCTGTACTGAGCTCTTTGGCATCTGCCAAGGACTAAGTGAGCAACCAGGTCAGAATCTAAGAAGCAGAAACCTTCCTCCTCAAGTGGCCTAATTTAGCTTCTGGCTACTTTAAAAGTCACAGGAGGAGGAGTCTCCCTCTCAAAGGGAAGCACTGCACATATCATTACTAAACAGCCTCCAAAATAATGTTGTTTCTTCTTTCTTGTGAGGGCCAGCTCAGATGCCTGGCTGAGTTCTCTTCCCTTCAGCTTAGATTTCTAAAGAAAACAAGGCAACTCTCTTTGAACCAGGAAGGTAAGGATCCACACGGTTGTCATTTAATCAGTATGACTGGAAAGAGGCATTCCAGCCGTGGTTTAGATGCATAAATAAATCTAGAGACAAAGAACAGCCATGTTGGTTGGTTCTGTCTGTACCTAGACTCATCCTTGACAACTGCCTCCACCAGCCTGGGGATGGGAGTGCTCCATGCAGGGCTGCTGTGGGATCCCACCAAGAGCTTTCTCACACAGACTTGTGTGGCACTTAGCCATCTGACAATCCCTTTGCAAAGGAGCCCTCCCTCCCTCCATCCTTCCTCCCTCCATCCCTCCATCCTCCCTCCCTCCATCCTCCCTCCCTCTATCCTCCCTCCCCCCCTCCATCCCTCCCTCCATCCCTCCATCTGTCCATCCATCNGGTCACCTCTATGCATTGTCTGGAGGCCCCTCGCCATCTGGACCACCTAGGAGAAAATGTTTTCCTAAAGAGGGGAAGATTAGGGAACAGGGATTTACACCTCTGTCCCCAAGGTAATTACCAGATGGCAAATGGCTTGTTTTCACTTGATGAATCAGAGTGACTGAATCAGGCCTACCGAAGTGGCTTGGATTTCATTCCCAACCAATCCCTTTGCTTTACAGGCTGAAGAGGTTTTTTTCTCACCCTTTAGATAATGATTTTAAGGTAAAGCTAACATTAAAGCAAAAGCCTGCCATTAGGAGGGTGGATTTCAGTGCGCTGGGACTTCAGCCACACCATTTCTCTCAATATATTAACCCTTTGCTTGCCACTGCTGGGTCTTGCCAACAGCTTATGACAAGAGTTTATTCACCTGAGTAAACAAAATGAAATAAAGCCATGTCTCCCAGGGCTTCAGAAAGAGACTATAAACTTGAGGACTATCAGCAGTCTTTTGCTTCAAACATTCTATCTGGTAAGAAAGATTAAATTAATGCCATTGCCTTTTGAGGAATTACATCTTTGCCTTTTATTTTTTCCTTTTCAAAAACAGCTGTAGAAATAAGCAGTATTTGAACTGAGCATTAACAATACAAAAAGTAACAGAACAAACATATTCAATGGAAACTTATAGTCTGTGCTTTGCTTTGTTTTGTTTCCTTCAAAAATAGACAGCAAGAAATTTAAACAAACCTAAAATGAATGCTCTATTTAAGGTCTTCTTGTAAATACATGCTCCCACTCCTGAACTGAAGTAATATGACATTTAAATATCATCTTCAAAACACTAAAGCCAACTAAACTACAAGTCTTACTTGGCATTCATAATGTTCCTAAATCTTCTGCTGACTTTCTATATATTAGCTGGAATAAAGAGCAGTCTTTGCTTTGTTTGTTTGGATTTTTTCTTGCTTTCTGTTCAAAGAGTTTTTTGAAATTAACAACAAATGCAGGCAATCAGCAAACAGAAGGACAAGTAGGGACCTTCTTTAGTTTCACTTAGCACGGTTTCCTTATGAATTTACTTTAGCAATTGACCTAGCCATTTACTCAATTGTCCTATGGCCTTTTCTCATGCACTGTCCTGCCTCACAACTATGGAAAAATTGGATTGTATTATGGGTTTTTCCCTTTACTCTGGTTTACAGTGCTCCTTTTGTCTCTTTGATGGATTTTATATCTATCAATGGTTTAGATGTTTCTGGTTTAATTTCAAGATTTCAAACTGCCTTCTTCCATGTGCTGGAAAGTTCCTATTACCCTATCTTATCCATGGAAGCTTATGAATGAAAATACTTCTTTTCTTTTACACACATTTCTAAGCATAGTTCTGCCTCTGGAATGATATTTTTAATCAATAATAGTGTCTAAATACAAGGACTAACTTTCTAACTGAGAAAGACCTTTTTAGTGCTGCCCCTAAACTAAGCTTTTATGGTCTAACACTCCACAGCTGTTTGTAGCAGAATAGAAGGCATGGAAAAGCCTTTAACCAGGAAATGGCTTTACAGTGGCATGGGGTCCAGACAGCGTCCACCAATCTATACACGCATCTTTTGCTTGTAAAAATTTGGGGTTAGGTGGACCAGCAAAAGGACCCAATCCACCTAACCCAGGCAAGACTAGGAGGACAAAATGATGATTCCTTGTAAAGGGGTGGCTCCCTGATGGGAGAGGCAGAGGCCCTTGGCTATTGACTGACCAGTCCTGAAACAAATTCTTGAGCTGTCAGAGAGTAAGACAAAGCCATGCAAGATAAGTAGAACTAAAAACGAGAAAGAAATATCTGGGCTTGTGACAAGAAGAAAAAAATATAAAGCACTGAGAAAAGAGCAAATAAATGATGAATAAATGATGCCTGGATAACAACAACCCAAAAAGCTGGTATTTGGATTCAGCAGAGCACAATACATTTCTCCTGCCTCTCTGCACATGGCATGAATCAGCCTCTAGAGGTGATAACTGGACTGGAAAGTTGGACTGAGAACCTACCATTTAGGTGATCAAATTTACATGAGATTTATCTTACCCTCTGTGCAAATGTACTGGAAACTGTAGTTCTATATTGCATCTTTATTAAACTGTGACTTTTTACACTTGCCAGTCAGATGCTGGATAGATGCAAATAACTCTCCTATTCCATTTACCTCCTCAGGAGACCAATGTAAAAGGGTATTATAGTGATAGTTTAATCTTAACCACCACAAGACAAGTGGGCAGCACAATACTAATTATGCTGATCTGTTAGTAAAATATAGATCATATGCTATTATTGATGGAGTTCTGCTTTAGGTGCAAGTTTGATTATACCAGACTGCTCATTGCATCTGGGAATCTCCTGACAACACAAATTGTTCTAGGTTTGTTTGACAAAGAATGTGGTATTCCACCTAGTTTCATTAAATACCACATAACACTGAGGCTGAGAAAGTCAAAAAAGAGCCTGACTCATGCTCCACAGATTGCAACTGTCTGCTTCTTAGGCATCAAAAGCTACATCTAAACAAATTAAAACAATGCACAAGAGCTGTTTTCTGGCATTGCATGCAGTAGCATAACACAGTTTGCATCCATATGGCTACAGTGTTCCCACTCCCCCTCCAAAAAAAAAAGAAAGAAAAAAAAAAAAAGAGTGAAATTAATCCAAATTTCCCATTACAAACAGTGCCTGACCTGTTCCTGAACCACACCAGGGTTCTGTCTGGAAGAACATTAGCTTGCATGGGCCAACACCATACCAACAAGCATGCCAACAAATACACAATATAGGCTATTGAAGGACAGTCCTCATCCTATGCTCCAGGCTTGTTTAGTTTAGTTACTAGTATAGACACAGACAAAATAGCCAGAATATAAGGCAATGATTTTCCCTAAACACAAAAGCTGAAAAATTCAACTCAGCCTTTGTTTGTAGACTACATTATTTACAGGATCTTTAACATCCCCTAGCAACAGACACCAGGAAGGCTGGTTGAAACTTAGCAGTAACAGGAGCAGCATGTACTGGCAGGGAGAACATAGGCAATGATAGAGCATGTCTCTCCATCCTTGTCCTACCTGTCAAGAGCTGCCCAGCCCTGAAGTCAATGCCCTCCATAGCATGAGCTCCAGGCAGGCATAACAGGCTTGTCAGCCTCTGAAGAGCACCCCTGGGCTCCTCAGGGCCCACAAAAAAAGGTGATTTTTCTTTTTTTTCACTCTTTCCTTGTCAAACAAACGTCCCCACATATGCAACAATACTGTGTGTCCACAGCTAGGCAGGATGCTGCACAGTACATCTCATGATGTCCAACATGCCAAACCTGAATGATGTCAATGGGACACTCAAAATCAAAAAGTACCTCTGGGACTTTTACTGTCAGCACCACTGACAGTAGAAAGCTCCTCTGTTAGGCAGAAAAGATACAGTGAGACCTGATATTTGGCAGAAGTCAGGACTAGAAAACATTATGGCAGTACAGACAATGATAATGTAAAGGACACGCAAGTCCTTTTTTTTGTTTCCGTGCTTTAGGAAGAAGACTGGGTTTATAATGTCTAATATAGGTTTAATTGTTCCTATGCCTTTTAGAATACCTTCTATTATACATACATTTTTTATTTAGGTATAAATATTAACTCCCTCAACCCCACTAGACCAAGGAAGAAGACTGTGGCAGAAACTGGGGCCCTGAAGGCTGTATCTTCATTTGACAAAAGAAAACAGCAATATTCATTCTGGATTTGAAGAATGACCTCTAATGAATGTTATGTTTGCTAATGATAGACACTTTGGAGGCCTTCAAGAGACAGGGATTACTCTGCTATCCAAACCAAATAATCATAAACCAGATTTTTTGAAAATAATGCTGATAATAAACAGAAGGGAATAATTTATTCAGTACTGCATACATGGTTGGTTTCTTCCTCCAGTTCAGAGGAAAGCTGAAATTCAGAACTTGAAGTTTACCTTCTTCTTGTTGCAAATCTCTCTGTCTACATTTGTGTACATTTCATTGGAAATCAAACCTTCAAAATTTGGCTATCAGTGCGTTGCAACATTATTCATTCTATTTCATCCAATTTAAGCAATGGTTATTTTAGAGTGGTTTATACTATGCTATTATCATCTATTCTCCTTAATAACTTATGAGTCTAAGAGCCAAATTGCACAGAAGGAAAAAAATCTCAAAACTGTTCCATTTCTACAATATTTGTGTGACTAGACAGGCATGACCCCACAGTGGTATCTCTTGACCCACTGCCACCAGATAACCACAGGGAGCAGCCTGTGCTTAATATTACTGTGTCAGGTGACATTAATAGGGGTTTGACTATGGGGTTTAGAGCACAGGATGAGAGTTATCTTTTTTACAATCTTTTGTATAGCAGGCCATATCCCCATCCTGTGAATTCCCTTTGACCACTGTCCTGGTTTACAATTCAAAATGTATTCTATCACCCTCTGTTGAAACAAGAGAAGNCCTGCTATCTCCTTAAAAATTCCCATTGGTGTTTATCAGACCTGAGCCTTCTTCATGAGGTAGGTGAGCAACTCTATGAAAACACAAGAGGAGTTGAACGAGATCTGCTTGGTTCCCTGGCAGTCTAGAGCTCAGTTGAGATGCTTGCGTGATACTTTCACAGCTGGATTTGATTTCTTCCAAATCTGTAAGAACACAGCTGGTCTTCACTGCTTATCTCCTTAATTTTGAAAAATAGCTTGGTCAGGTTTTGTCTCCTTATAAAGTACTAAATGCAATTTGAAAAGGTCCAGTCATATTCTAGCCTTTCATGTCTCAAATGGCACTTCTGTATTTAGGGACTTTTGGACAAAGGTTCACCTGCATTAAATGGGAACAGGCTGCCTGGGACACTGAGGTGCTGCTGCTGCATCCTACAATTACTGGAGCTTTTTCAGATTGTGGAAATTAGTTGCTTGAGACAGAATAATTTGCCAAACACAGCAGTGGAAATAATTATATTTACTATTGATCTTGATGCATATTCACTGTTCATCATGAATCTAAAATAGTTTGTATTTCTGGACCAATATGTCATTCAAATCCCTACCAGTAGGGCTCAGTAGGAAAACAGCATTATTAAAGTCAGGCGTGCAGGCCTTATTTCAGGCTATGTAACACCACTGCCTCCAGCAGAAAACATTTCATGACTGGGATGCAGAAGGCAAAGGCAAAGATGCATTTCAAGCTTTGTTCCTGTAGCTATTACTTACAGAACCAGACCTGTCTGGACCAATAATATACCAAGTGTTTTTGGTAGATTTTGTCTTCATGCTTCATTTGGAAACTTAGAATAGCTAGAGAGAGACTTGAAATTCACAGAGGATTCAGTCCATGAAGAATCTAACTACATATAATATGCTAGAAGCACTTCATATACACAGGAAGAGCAGAATCCAGTCCCAAACTACTTTTGTTTAAAATACAGTGCAGCTTATATCCTAATAAACAATTTACAGTGCCGTTTCCTTTATATGAGTTTTGGATATCTGAATCACCTTTTTTCAGATGGAACTGGATCATGTTCTGTATTGCCTGTTAATTACTTTAAAATATCTCAGCCTTTTTTAAATACCTAATTGTCTGAATTCATATCAGCTTCTCTTAGAGATTTGGTTAATATGATTTGTACCACATACTAGTTTATTATCAGCGTGTATACCGAAAATGCAGAGCAAGATAATGATGATAATGAATCTCAGGCAAGTTCTGTGTTTGCTGTTTCTTCTCCCCAGCTGGTTCACCCAGCTCAAAACCTTAAAAATACATAATACCATTCCTTAGAGTAAACATACTGTAACTCGATTTTCTTCCCCCAAGCAAGCAACCAGATGAATGGCCTTGGTGGATTATTCTGTAACAGAAACACTCATAAGGGGTCTGTGATAAGCAAGTGAATGGAAATAGAGAAGTGCCCTGTTTAAAATCATCCAAACATTTTCTCTTAACATGAAACATTTGAAAATGTGTAGCTCAGTGTTTGATGAAACACAGGACCCTGTTGTCTGTAGCTCTGTTGTAGTCCCTTCTTTAAATCTTTTATCCAAGTCACATGTGTTTTCAATAACTTCACATGTGGATGCAGTTACACCAGAAAACTGATTCACAAGTACTTTAGAGGCTCCTCTATCTTTCAGACCCACCTAAAGTTTCTTTCCATTTTTTTAAATATTTTTTTAGAAAGCATATGAAGGGAAATAATCAGTTTTGCTTGCTTACAACACAACTTCCCTGGTCTGAATCATAAGTACAGCATTGTTCAAAGGAACAGCTGGTACCGACTCCAGAAGTTTAAGCACTCTCCTCCAAAAAAAAACTCTGTTGAGTCTGTTAGTCATCATTTCCCACAGGTATTGATTCAAGGCTACAGTTCTGCCTATTCCTGCCATGGCTAAAAACATTTGTTACAAGGTTTTGGAAAGGAAAATTTTCATGCACAAGCAAACATACAACTATTTCTTTCTTGTCTGCTAATCTCCATGATTATTGTACCTTCTTCAAACATTTTTAACCACATAAAGGGCACTCACACTCTAATGGCAACAATAGAGAACTAAAAAGTTATTTCTGTGGAAAAGCGCATACAAAGATAGTTTTGCCCTCGGGCACTGCAACTATATGAACAGACAACTTCCCTATAAATCTGAATCAATTCTGCCAGCTTTTTCCATCAGGAAACACAGTTTTAGGGATTGGATCTGTTTGAAATATATTCTCAGGGACTGAACTCCTATTGCACCTTATTTTCAAAGCAAGCTTACCACAGGTTACCCCCTCACTTCCAGGAGTGTAGTTTTACTGCTCCTTCTGAGCTATACTGGAGGTGGGAGCTCTAAAAAGCACTTTAACCACATTGGGAATTGTAGTTACATGGTGCTTTCAAGAAACTTCTGCTAACAAGCAAATGGCAAACTTTAAACTTCCCTGGCAGTTTTCTAGGACATCTCCTTGACAGAGAGTTTCCAAAGAGTTTGTATTCAGTTATGGTACTTATTGCCTTTATTCATATCATGGCCCATTTTGTCCTGGAATACACAGGTATTCAAAAACAGAAGTTTGCATATAAATCCCTTCATAGCCTGTGGACTGGTAGTTTGAGCCTACATACCAAGGTAATGTAGCTTCTTCAGTTTAGCATAGGAACCTCTAACATCATAAGGAAATCAAGAAGGACATGAGGATTTAGATGCCATGCTTACAAGCCTGAGTTTGGTGTAACATGAATATTTCATCTGTAACTGAGAATTAGAAGCTGTAAGGGAGGGGGAGCTTTAGGAAAAGATTTTGAGTTCCAGCCACCTTACTACAATCATAGACATTTCCTAGAGAATGTAGAAGGCGTTATTTTTGATAGGTACAGGAAAGTTGAGGTTGCCCAAATCTTTTCAGTCAGAGAGCTGTATTCACATATCATGTCTGGACTTGAAAAAAAGGTATTCTTAGATCTTTGTCTGGTCTTTCTACCATAAAATAACAGGCAAATAAATACCAAGATGTTTCTAATATGTGTTTATTACTTGTCAGTCTCAGTATCATCCAGGTCTTTTTGCCTCAGTGAGAACACTCCTTCATTCCCACGAGATCCAATGCCAAGTGAAGGGCTGTCTCTCATACTGTGGGTTGAGATTTACTGCCTGGTTGTGCCACTGGGCAGCTCTGGGAATGGCAGCAGGACACCACATCACTCAACACAACACCAGGGCACAGATGGGTGAATTTCAGCCCTGACCACTGCATGTTTTTGACTCTTCTGCAGCCTGAGTAAAACCCATGTGCGGTCTCAAAAATGATCGGTGTGGTACAGGCAGAGGGGTGAAGTGTGTCTGTCCTTTCAGGGGACTAACTTTCCAAAGTCCACATCATCCTCTTTGACCTCTCCTGAGTGACTCATGCCAGAAGCTGAGGTTCATCACAGCTAAAGTTGTATCAACAATATACATATTAATGACAGAACATGAGTTCAGACTTTCAAAGTCTGAGCATTGTGGGCAGGATCCAGGAAAATGCTTAAATGCATGTATACATTCTATTCATGTAGAATCTGTGGGACAAAAATTCTTGAGCAAGTTAATGTGCATGTACTTCATTGAGGGCAGAGTGTTTGTGCTTTGGAGGATCAGACTTCACATAGCACAGCCTTGTTCCCAAAGCTCCAGACATACCTTACAGTAAAAAACAGAAAGCACAGCATGATGGCAGCGTCAAGGTCAAAACCTGGGGACAGAGTCTCCAGAACAAGACCAAGGGACACAGAACCCATGCTCCTCACAGGGGGCTGGCATCAAAGAGGACTGTCAGCCCATCAACAGTCTTAGATTGTTAATTAAAGTGTTTATTCTGTTGTCCAAGGATTTTTTCACATTGTTGAGAAAATTATAAACTTTTAAATTATGGGTGTTACCTTAAAATATGCCTGCCTGAATTAGTCTAATTTAGCCTTTTGCTAAGTGCATTTATATGAAGAATTAATGGGGGAAAAATTTATAAAATTACAAAGTTAATCAGAAGTCAACTGTAATTTTCTCTCATACAGTTTTGTTGGACATTTCAGGCAGATTTAAATATTTGACAGGACAACTTTATCTTTTGTGGAATTATAGTGGTAGAAGCTATCTGAATGCCCTTGTCTTTCATTGCATGCAACCTATGCTTCCTCTTAGTTGAAGGCCCCACTCTGTTCAAATGTAAAGTTTCTATGCAATTGCATTTATGACATAAAATTCAGAAGACACAAATTAAGTCTATTTATTACAGTCAAGGAAAAATGAGCAAAATCTGCGTAACAATAACCCTGAGGTCTATTAGAAAACAGCTTCCAGATCTTGTGCTTTAAAATATCAGCATCGGACTAGAAGTTCATTTAACCTGAGTTTTGAAAGATTTATAACCACTGTAGTTATTTCGTGGAGTAAATCTACACAATAAATTTCATTACAGTCATATTCAACTTATCCAGTGCAAATCCAAAATACTTAAAGTGAATCACAAATTTCATAGATGTGGATGGAGATATAAAATGTTAGGGTTTCAGTGCAAATGCTGTGGTTTTAAACTGAAATAACAAAACAGGATCTGGTCTGGAGAACACAGGTCCCATGGAAATCTTTATGAAATATTCTGAAGGAGTATAGGTTACATGTCAAGTATGATCAGAAATTGTATAAATGCTGAAGTGGTAGTAGTCAGCAGGATCTTGAGCTCATTTATCCCCCAGTGACGGCAAAAAAAGCCAGTACTGGACATGCTGAGGAACACAAAGTAGAAACTAAAATGAGAAATTAAGATGAAGTAAGCCAGTCTGCTCTCTTGGTTGAAATTCTTCTTATTCTTCAGAGATGAGGAGATATTGACTTCATTACAGAGGCTGAGGCTTTTCTCATTCCATGCTATTCAGCAGTCATGGTGGTATAAAAAGGGAAACTGCTGCCTTACACAGTAAAAACAGTTTCACTGTCTCAGTGTCCTATTACTCCTCACACACTAGAGGCAATCAGACAGTGGAACTTTCTGGCAAGGGACTTCAGCTGCAAGAGCAACTCATCCTCTGGGGAGAAAAAGACTCTTATGTAAACCTTTATCAAGGGAAATACTTCCAAAAATGGAGAAGACTGTCAAAATGAGCATGTCTATTTGTAAAGGGTGGTCAGAAGTACAGAAAACTAGAAAAATACAGTGTGGTATCACCAGTAATTTAGTTCTTATTGGGGAAAGTTAGCTGAACTCTTCCTCTGCTCTTCTCAGCCTCAGCCATGTCTGGTTCTCTGGTTTAAAATTCAGTTCAGTACCTCCCAGACGGGGAATATGATTTCCTCCCTTCTTTATAGATTTCTCTGGTTTACATTACCATACAATAAATATATTACAAAATGTTATTTCCCTCTGTCCACAGCTTTTGAGTCGTTGCAGTGATCTAAAAGATATCACAAATTAAATTACTGGATCCCACTCCAAACTCATCAGGGCACATTGAGGAAGAGAAAAATTGAGCCATCTCATTGCATCTGGAGCTCAGTGTTTATGCATTTCAGCAACACACATTCCATTGTGCTAATATCCTTCTTGAAAACAATCAGTGAGAAAGAAACTGTCCAGTTAACTGCATGGACCAATGCTGTTCTCCCAGCCAGCCTGGCAGTCAACACTGTGCTTGAGGGATTTTAATGTACACAGACGTGGTTTTGATTTGGTGACCTTAATTTTTTAGCAGGAACTTCTTCTGAAGTTGGTCCATGTAAATGACCAGAATCTGGAATGAAATCTAAGAACTATATGCATTACTTGTACCCAAGATCATTAGTAAATTCAAATAAGGGTAGCAGGAGAAAAGGGATAGTCTCATACAGGAATGTATTTTTAAGGTTAAACATATTCTGCAGAAACAAATAAAGAAAATCAATTCAGTATTTATTGTCAGCAGGTATTTAAGAGCACCATTGATTGCACAAAGACCGTGTAACTGCAGAGCCAATTCTATGAGACACTTCAGACATCAAATCACCCCCTAAATGATACCCTCACCAAAAAAAAGTGTCCACTGTAGCAACATTCCCTCACTGCATTTGTGTTTCTACCACAGGGCAGATACTCTAGGGCCAGGACCATGTGAGCCATTCCTGGAATGTTCCTGATGGGGATGATGATGGGTCTGAAAGGAGCACAAGCACTTCAGAGGGGAAACTTCCCAAACAAGTGGTCAAAACTGCTAAAAATAAATGGATATTAAAGTAGGGTCAGAAGTAAACCCACAGTTGCAACCATCTGTGTCACCTCAGGACAGCTTAGGCATCTGTTTGGACTCAGTCATTTCACCCAGCTTTCCCATGATCCATCCCAAAGCTGGGATGGGAATGCAAAATATGAAAATTGTTATTGGAGAGTGGCCTGGAATATTTCAAAACTAAGATTTTTTTATTTGTATGGGATTTCTTGTGAGATCAATGGTGGCACACTCACTGACGTTACCAAAGAGTCACCCAAGATTAGCAGTAAAAATACAAGCTGTGTAAATTAAAAGGAGGCCAGTAGTATTCTGTTACATTTGT
Organism: Toxostoma redivivum; assembly: GCA_013397375.1. Taxonomy (NCBI): domain Eukaryota; kingdom Metazoa; phylum Chordata; class Aves; order Passeriformes; family Mimidae; genus Toxostoma; species Toxostoma redivivum. The sequence continues at coordinate 233,924 of VXBI01013812.1, forward strand.
TTATTTCTGTGAGTCCATTTAAAACAATAGGCATTTCTCTTGTCCATCCTATTGTTCTAGTGTTAATCTCCATCTGTATTCCTTGTTTCCTTATCAAGAACAAGCTTTGTCTCCTTGCTTTGAAAGTTCTCCAAAGCACTGTCCTGTCCTATGAGCCAAATCCATTACCACAAGATCAACTAAAATCCAGGCTTTGCCAATTGCAAGAGCCCCATCCCATTTTCTCCAGGAAGCCCTTTAGTGCATCACTACATTGAGATGTTCAGAACCACTACCCCTAAAGGTGCTATTTCTTTCTGTGCAGGGTGTTAAAATAACTCTGTGGCCACTTGAGCCATAAACTCTCTGTCTTATATACTCTCCCACCTTGTCATTAACAAGCAGGGAAAGTGTGCAATAAAAATGTGCAATGTAACCCCCAACCATCCCTTCAACATGCACCCAGCAGCCTTTAACCAAGTAAGCAGGTGTGCAGAGTTGTGGAACAGAACTGCTATTAAAGCAATGAGGGTTCTGTGCATCCCTTTAGACTTACCTAATGATTTGTGTCACAAACCCCAGGCCAGATAATCTGCTTGATCCAGCTATTACAACTAATCTTTTATCTGGGAAAACCTCTGTGGAGGGCATTTGACAACACCAGCACAAACAAACATGCTTAACTGAAATCTTAATGCACCATCAAAATACATAGGATCTTAGACTTCTAGGAGAATTCATGTTGGAAGGCACTTTAGCAGGTTTCTAGCCCAAATTCCTGCTCAAAACAGGGACACTTATGAGACCAGACAAGACCAGGTTGCTCAGTGTTTTATCCAGCTTGGAGATGGCACAACCTCTCTTGGGAAACCTGCTCCCATGTCTGATTGTCTTCGTGCTGAAAATATTTTTGTTTTATTCAAGTCAGAACCTCAGTGTTTCAACTTCAGAGTTCATTTCATGAAAATATATATAATAACTATTTTTAAAGTATTAATATTACATAATGATACAGGGCTTTTCACTCAGCTTTGCCCTCAAAACTTAAGGAGTGTATAAATCTGTTAGCCCATCTTAAAAGTACACCAGCTGTTGCTTGTTTAATGTCCTGGGGAGCAACATACATTCAGAGCTATTCTATAATTAGATAGGATATCTTGAATTTAAATGTTCCTTACAGCAGAAGAGATCCCACACACACTTAAACATATATCAAATAACCTGCATTAACTAGCGGTTGTTTCTTTGGTAAAGCCCGGCAGCAGTTTAAGCACAAGCAGAAAATTAGGAAAAAGTGGTTCAGGATAAGGCATGGGAAGTACTGCAGGAATGTGCCTTGTCCTTTTGCATTGATATTTCACTAGGAAGAGTCGTTGTCAGCGTTTCTGTCAGAAAAGTTGCCTGGAAAGAAACTCCTAATTCATTCCAGTACACCTAAATAGCCCAGCTCAGCAACTTCAAGTGATGCTACTAGAAACTCTTGGTTTCTCAATGTGATTGGGAAGGAGAAAAATTGCTTTTAGTTAATGAAATCTGTATTTAGAGACCTCAAAGAAAGTTGCTGTAATTCAAAAATTTCTTTATTCAGTTTAAAGTTCTGATCTATGACATATCACTTCACTAAACTGAACAGGGGCTACATGACAAATGAAAATACAGTGAAGCACAGCCTGCTTCTTGAAATGGGGTCTGACATGGTGTCCCTTGCAATATGCCTCAGGATATCTTCATTGGGCTGGAGTGATGAACACAGCCCTGCACCACTTCAAAAGCAGTCACACTCCCTGCACATGGTCAGAGCTAGAATGTTTTAACCTGCTAATGAGCCATCAGCAGCAAGGGTTGTTCTTTGCTCCAGAGGATGTTCAAATTCTTGTCTTGAAAACATGCCTTTCCAGTGCATGCTCAGTTATCTCAGCCTCTGCTAAAGGAAAAGAATAGGTACAGAAAATGGTAAACAAACCTCAAGCTCTGTTTTACCTTCACATTATCTGGATGAGTTACAACAACAAAGAAGATATTTTTTCCCCACCAGGATTGTTTAATTCCACATGTTATTGCTCATATTTTCTGGCAAGGTATTCAGCTGCAATTAAGCACTTTTAACAAGAAACTATATTGTACAACTCATCAGTACCTTTCTCTACCATCCCTAGAAAGTGTGCTGGAAGAAGAAATCAGTGTAACAGATTTGGATGGGTTCTTTTGCTTTCATGGACAATTTATCACAATGAGATAGAGCAAGATATGGAAACAATGAACATCAACTTACATAAATAGCACAGAGAATCAACCTGGTGACAGGATGAGCAGAGAGGCTTCAATGATTGTTCTTTGACATTTCAAGTTAATTTCTCTCCAATGGTGGAAGGGACAATTTTGTCTTCAGAGCAATTTGCAGCACCCACTAAATAATACAATAATGTCACACATTGCCAATATCTTTCAGGAGTAAATCCATTTTCCCCACCAAACTCACACCACACTGACTATGAGAGAGAATCTCCATAGTCCATGGCCTGGCCAACCTTCAGAAGGCTGGGCCATTGCTTAAAGCAAAAGAGGGGTCCAGAAATCAGGTTCCCCCCAAAACTCTTGTGCCTGGGAGATGAGACCTACCCACGCTTATTCAAGATGCCACAACTGAAGTGGTGTAAAATTTTCACAAAAATCTTTGCCAAAATTATCCACATTCCTAAAGAACAAAGATCTAAGTGGTATCCGCCAGAAACTCCACCTTACTCTCATAAATAGCAGCCATTTGGCTTTTTTCCCCTCCTTGAACAAAGCAAAACTGCAAAGATAGACTTTTGTGCCCAGATGAAAAGAGTATTATAATAATAAAAGTAAATGAATACACTATACTGAGCACAAAAGAAAAAGTGTCTCTTGCTGATAATGCACCAATCCAGCAGCAACATCCAGATGATGATTTCAGGGAAGCTCCCTGCTGCACAGCACCCCAGACTTGTGATCCTGAAAACAACCTGTAAAGAGCTGAACCCAGTGGCAAGGAGACCATAAAATACCATAAAATAAAATAAAATATAGGGAATTTAGAGGTGATTCCAAATATTCAATCCAGAGCACCTAAATAGCAGATTCTAATCTTCAGTTTAAAAGTCTGCAGTTCTTCCCTGTGTCCTATAAGTTATTTTTTTCTTCTTCTCTGCTTGATATATTAGATTACTGTTTCACAAATAAAAGAGTTCCTTATTACCAAAGTTAAGTCACATATAATCAGGAACACAGAAAATATTTCAGTAGGCAAAAAGCTAATTCTGCTAATGCCCCATGAATGAAATGTTATCTGTCAATTAAAGAATAAATACTTCCTCTTCTTTTTAATGCCAGAGAGCAGAATTAATGTCACAGCCCAATTTCTATCATACAATGTAATAATACAATTATGAAGCTGAGAAAATCCTAAAACTTATTTTGCTTGGCTTCTAGCCTGACAATTTTCAGAACTGTATGCAATGCACAGATTTGTTTCCCATTAAAAAATTATTTGTTAAGTTCCATTCATTCAAGATGCAGGAAGAGAAAACTCAATGGCTTATCAATTTAATCTGAACATCACTTGACTCTTCTGCTTGGCCTGTACTCACATTACAGTTTCCCTAAGTAGTTTCAACAGCCCATATTGAAATAGAGTTTTGTACCAGACGACAATAAATTACAGGCTTGCCAAGTCTCTTGTGCCAAGCATGGTGCTCCCACACCCTCCCCTCCACAGCTGGGCTGCTCCCTTGGACATTTTCTGTGCAGCATCATACCAAGGTGATCCAGCCTGGGCCCTGCAAATCCACTTCATCTAGCACAAAGGAGGAGATCCAGCTCCAGGCTGGAACACCTAAAGATAAATGTCCTCATGTGGCTACAGGTGCAGTAGGCATCTTCAGTCAGGAATGATCTAGGGCTGACTTTGCTGCCATCAGAAATGCCCTGAGATCCCACATGACGTTCAGGCACCACTGCAGAACAGCCTGAGTCTCTCCTAGGACAATGCTTTGCAGATCCATCCAAACATCTTGAGTATTTGAAAGTATCTCACATGTTATGAAACCAAGCCTTGCCCTTCACCTTGACATAATCCCATGCAGAAGCATGAATGATCAGAGCTTTCAGCTAGAGAAGGAACCCAAACTGCACCTGGCAATGCTCATTTTCCTAGGAGAAAAGGATTCATTACACCTCATAGGACTGTGTTCATATACATACACAAGAGAGAGAGAGAAAAGGAAGGGGCTTGTGCTGTAAGCTAGTCACATTCAGAGCTGGCTCAGCATTTGGAACTCTTCAGGACTGAAGTCTGTATGGCTCTGGAATGCTGCCTCACTCCCATGCAAAGATGGGGTCTTTTGAAAAACCAGAAATTAGACATAGGTTCATAATACTGCTAAAATTGTGGGAATGTTGGAATATAAGGATTGGGCCAGACCTGTTTCCCAGTATTATAAAAATATTAAAGACAGAATTCATAAACAGAAAAATCTGTTCAATGAGGTGCATAGAAAATCAGTAATAATAAATGAGCTGCTGTATTTGAAACAGCTCATTTTTTTTTTCCAAAGTTGCTCAGTTTATCTCCATTTTGGCTGCTGTGCTGCCCCATTGAGCATGATTTGTGATTAAAGCTTCTTGTGGTACTTGTCTTCAGGCCAACGCTTCTGGTGTGGCCATTTACAGTACAGCTTATTTTCATTGACACATGGACCCCAACACTGGCTTAAACCAAACAGCAAAGACTTTAACTGGGGGAGCAGGGTGGGTCCGGGCCATGTTGGGATTTCAGGGCACAGTCTGGGATGAGGACAGAAGCAGAACCAGTGAGGAAAACCAGAGATGTTCAGAATGGCACAGCTCTGGAATTGCTGGACAGGGCCATAGGTATGGGAATGGGGTCCATGGTTGGGCAGGGAAGAGCAGGGCTGTTGCAGAGGTGGAGAACAGCATCCTCCAGCACTGATGTAGGTCCAGTCCCTATCTGGACATCAGTTCAGCTGCCTACACACAGGGATCTTGGATAAGGGAGTTGCCATAGAACACATGAGATATCTGCAAACTGCAAGCAGATGTGATAGAGGACCAAGAGTGAAAATGCAGATGAAGACCAGGAGCAATTCCCTGAAGTATCAGGTGCCTCTCAGGAGCTATGTATGGGCTCTTGAAGGGAGATCCCGACAACATACTCAGTTGAGTGACTCAGTTCAACAGAGGGTGCCTAATTTAAAGGATACAGAATCATTGGTTCTTAGAGAATGAATGACCCCTGGGAGCCAGAATGCAGTGACACCTGAGCACAGCTGAATAAGCAGGGTCAAAGGAAAAGGTGTTTAGCAAAAGAAGATGCATGGCCATTCTGTTTAAGGCAGTCTGATGTGTAACAGACATGGGTGGAGGTCAGAAGAGAGGCAGCATGAAGGCAGAAGTAGGACATGGTAAAACCAGTAGGTGCAACACCCTTGATGCTGAGATGAGGGGGAAGAAACACCAGGAGATATCCAAAGAATTTTACCAGTGGCAGCCAAAACAACTCCTGGAGCTGGTAAAAAGGCATAAAAGCTCTAGCAGCAGAAGTTTAAGTTCTTCTTTCTTTTTTCCTTTCTCCATGACTCCCATGGATTTTCCTCAGTAAATCTGAGTGAGAGCTTGCTGACTGCTCAGTACACATCCACAGTCATGAATGGTGTGTTGGTATCTTTCATTAACTCTTTTGAGACAGCAACACTCTCCAATTGTAATATCCAACCACTGACTGGTGGATGACCCTTACTAGTAGCTTTTTTTTTGTTTCCCTTCTGGTTTGCATTTATTTCGTCTAATTAATATTCAATCTGAGGAGTTCACTTTCCACTTACTCAGAAAAAATGAAGCAGAAATCAGAGAAAAGAGGGCTTTTCTTATGTATGCAATGATGGATCTTCAAATGTGCAAGTCTTGCTATCTTAGGTGAGAGATAGCTCATCTATCAGTAATTAATAGAGGGGGTAAAGTACCAGCACTTCTGGGTCCATTGCAAGGTGCTGCATGGACACAGACCACAAACCTTTTTTTTTAATTAAGGATTCACTGTCCAAGCATAGGCATAGGAGAATCTGGGGATCTGGCTTCTATTCCCAGCTCTGTTGCACCATGGTGGGATTAAGCTGCTGTTCCTAAATTTTCCAGCAAATCAATCCACCTCATCTTCATCTGCACATGTTCATAGGCTAAAGTGCCTAGCAAAAATTTGGCCACATTTGGGCATCAGGTAACATTAGCCCTATCTAAACACTGTATGTTTTAGTCCTTGCCTGATGCAGGGCCAGCAGCATGGATGCTCTCTGGATCCATGGCACTGACCCAAGCAGGCTGCTGCCCTGACACTTTGGATAACACCAGAAAGGGGCCCCAGTGCTCCCTTCTCCCCTCCTGCATCCCATCGTCCTGGATGAAGGAAGCAGAGTTTTCAGTTTTCTCAAGCAGCAGGAAGACCTGACCCCCAGGATCCCAGCCCCTGGCAAACAATCAGCCACCTCTGGCACCAGCAGCAGGTGCCAGTGCCTCCCCCCACTGCAGAAAGCTCAGCTCAGTGCTACGTGTGCCTGGATGCTGGACAAGGGTCCAAATCTTCAGGGTGGTATTTGAGTGCATTGAACACTTTCTGCCTCTGAAATCCCTTTATTTTCTCTCTCCACACCTTCCAAATTTTGCAGCTAATGAGGCTGGGACCCTACACACAATAGCCTTAGTCCTATATTATCTCAATATTTTTCAACATACACACTGCACAGACCAAGGACTCTGTGAAAGAAATAATATACAACAGGATATAATCTTTTTCTGCTAATTATCCCTATCCCAAGATTAGTTCTCCTTTATTATTGGTCCTTTGTCAGCCAGTCCAGCAAACAATAGCTGTATTACTGTGAGTTTAAATAATTATGCACATCTATCCTAATAAGAGAAAACATGATTTGTATTTTGTAACAGATGATCTTGTGGACTTTAAGTCTGCTATGTCACTGCAGTTGGCCATAATTCTCAGCTGACTAGTTTTATTATAAATTTAAATTACTAAAATCTCATTAAGTTCTGAGCTTTCACTGTGCCACATGCATTTTACAGATCTTATTTACCTGTTTGTCACATTTCTATGGGCTAAACATGAGAATGTCCTCCTGATCAAAGTACATGCTGTTATTCCAGGTAACAAAGCATTGCAATGCCAAACAAAATTTTATCAATCCAAACATACTTCCCAGGAGAATTCTTCCTGCATCATCCAAAGGCTGGCAATATTAGCACTGAGCTGGTACTTCCCACACATTTAAGAGGTTGGCTCTCAAAGAGTTTAGGCTGCTCTTTACTAAAATATGGAAAATGCCTCTGGCAATGTCTGAGTTGAAAGATTAGTACTTTTAAAATTATTTAACCACTATGCTTGAATCTACAGAAATTTCTGGACAAATAGGCAGTGCATGTATAATGCTTAATTGATCTAAGCCCACAGACTCAAACATTTGGGTTGAGCCAACTGCTGTTAGCCTCACCATTTCCAGGGGAAAAGTAATAGATGTGTGGATATGAAAACTGGGATACTTTCAGAACTTTGGAGGTACGTATGAGCTGAGTAAAGTCCTGAACTGTTGTTGTTGAATCTCATTTCTCTTTGGTACCTTACAATTGAGTGATTGCAAAGGTTTACAGTAATCAACATATTCTAGCACAATACAAGACTATAAAACTGCTTTATTTTCCTGCCAATTATGTGGTGAGAAATATATGGCTGACACATCTTGCCACATAGGGGGAGAAAATCATTTCCCAATTATCTCTGTATATTTTTGGCTAAGAAGTTTTCTCATGAGTCACAAATCATTTTCTCATGGCACCAGTAGCCTTATTACATATGCAACTAATTTCATTCTGTAATCTAAAGCAGCAACAAAATTTCTGATATCTCTCCTGGCATTCAGTTATGAGAAGCTGCAATGATCTTTCTTTATCTATGAATAGCAGTAGGTAAAAAGGATCTCAAAACCAGGAATACCATTGTGCTTTTGGTTGGCAATAAGGAATAAAATGAACAGCATATACAATGGTCCAGCACATCAGTCACCATTGACTGTTTTCTGTCAAAGCTTGAAAACAATGCCAGCTCAAAAACCATTTTCAAAGAACTCTTCTTTTACTTATTTATCACATGGAATTAATATTAGCCTCACTCTATTCTCAGTAAGATCAAGAGAAAGTTCTAAATTGATTTCAGCAAAGGAGAAATTAAAGATTCCTCTTTCATTTGCTGACCCTTGAAAAAGAGACAATCCTAGTAACCACATTAAATAAAAGCCAACATAACTACTTGGCAATCAACAACATGATAAATATGTTTCATTTTGATGAACATTAGAAAATCTAAACAGAATGATTCTTGCTTGCTTCCTTTGAGTTTGTCTATCTCCCCCAAGAAGCGATCTTGCTGTTCTCTGTGAGATATCATCCATTGTGGAAAGAGTGATGTTTGTCATTGGATATACGGTTTCAGAAATAAGAACACTTGACAGCGGAGCTTATGTTAATAACTGGCTATTTTAACGTTGAAGTCTTTGTCATGAGAGTGTCTTGAGTTGCTGCTCTTTCCATGGTCTGAATGTTTTGAATCTTTTCTGACATAAAAAGATGTCTGATGCAGGCTAAAGTTTTTTTTTAAAAAACAGCCAAACCTCTGGCCATTACAAAAGTACTTCATAGTGACATACCAGTCACAGGTATGTTGAAGTTACTATACTAAACCTTCAAAGAAACCTCTCACTGCAGTCTGCAAATAAAAAAGCAGCATGAGTATTTTACCATACAAATTGCTCCAAAGATTTAACTAATTACATGAACCTAAGTAGGAATAACTCATCTCAAGCCTTACAAGTCTTTAAACATCTCAATGCACTCTTCTTTCAGCAGAAATCCTTGAATGGATCAGTGATAAATACTTTCAGCTCCACTTCCGAGATGCCACAGAAGGCTAGAAATTTAGTGCCTCAGATATTATGTCCAGGGTGGAGGGCAGGTCCCAGGAAAGTGAGAGTGAGCCCTGCCTTGTCAAATTACACTACACTGCACAGAAGGGCCACAGCCTCAGCTTTCACTCCCTACACCCAGTGCCTCTATCAGCCTCCAACTATGCTTTCATGTATGCTTTCATGTGTCCTGACCCAAAGGACACATCAGGTGAGTTCTTCATATTGTCTTTCTTGCAGTCTGTCAGCTGTTTCAGCAAGGGTCTGTGATGGCTGATCAATTAATTGGGTGCAGACTCTTTCCACAATCCCCCTTGAGTTTCTGCTGACCCAGCAAGGGCATAGATGCACATAGATACACATGATCACATGTTCATCTATCTGAAACCAAGGCTTCAGCATAGCCATGGCTCTTGAGAAAATCCTTATTTTAACAATTTTTCTTCTTTTAAAATGGATATTTTTTTAACCCTTCCATTTTGGAAACTGTGTGTCACAGCTCCTAAAAAGACTCCACACACAGAGACAGTCACCATCAGTCCTTTCACTCTCTTCTGCCCAGATCAGCAAAGCTAGTAGCAAGGACCTAACAGTGAGGATGGAACTGAGACAGTCCAACTGCAAGTGAAGTGTTTGGCTGTAAAATCAGGCAAGACCAGTCCTAGCACACTAGCTAGGACTGCACCAGTACCAATGCCAAGAGGCTCTGCAGATCTGGGGGGTGTTAGGATTATGAGCCTCACCCTAAAACCACTGATGGCTTGCCTGTTACTTGCTTGTTTTTCCGGTGAAGAATCAGTCTGTCCGTACATCTGTGACTGCTGTCTAAATTCTTCTGCAAATCAGCACACTTCAAAAAATAAAAAGAGGGAAAAAAAAGGAAAACTGAACAGACACACGAGCCAGTTTCAAGGCAGGCATGCCTCAAAAGGAGAGTTCCCTCTCATTGCTTGAAAGTATTTTAGCTCTGCCAGTTTTTTGCAAAATCCTGGCTGCTAAAAATTCTCCAAACTCACCTGGCTTCCAGACACTAGTGAATTTCATGCAAGAATACACAAATCAGAGGGTTTTCTTATCAAGCATCCACCCAAATCCACATCATAGCACTTACAGTCACTAATGGCTCAGTCCCAAGCAGTGACAGAGCTGAGGGTCTGTTTCATCTTAACCAACTCACACTGACTAGCTTTAACTACTTCTTATGGATTGACCTCACAGCTCTCCAACTGCACTTCTTCTGCCAAGTTTGTTCATTTCAATGTTTTTCTTTCAAGTGTCTCAAGAGCACAGTTCATACAACTCCATATAAATCTCAACATTTAGAGCATGTCTAGGTTATACACAAGATGGTCAGGAAATCATGTCTAATAGAAAACTGTCACCAGCAGATTATGAGAGAAGTGTGTGGGACAGATAATGATAAGGCAGAAGAAAAATACAAAGACCTTCAGGAAAACAAAAGAAAGGCAGTGAGTCTGGGTACTGAGGCCTGGCATTTTTGCCAGCTTAATCACATAACTGGATATCACACTTTTACAGCACTTTTGGCCAAAGCAATCTTACCGGCATCAAAATATATATTTCTTTGCTCCAGAAACTTAGAAAAACTGCACAAAAACTAAATGCCTATTTTTTTGATTGAATCTGCCTCTAAATCCAGAGCGTACTAAATCAGCCCCCCCCCACCAGTCCTTCCCTGGTGCAGTGATGGGAGAAGAGCAGGAAGTGTGTGAAGGCACTGCTCAACATCCTTCCCTCTGAATGCTCCAGCATTTTCAGTCTGGGTTTGTCTGTGGGTGAGGACATGGCAGGTGAAAATAGGTGTGATGGATCTGTGCCTGACCACAGGGGAGATGTGCTTGAGCCTCCCTCCCTCTCTCCCTTCACAGCCTCTGTGCCACTGACCTGAGCACCCTCCTCTTCCCAGCTGGGAGTTGTAGCTCCCAGCTGAGATCATTTCTGACTTCTCAAGATGGACAAAAAGGAGGTTTGGTTTCAATAATATGGCAGACAGGAAGGACACTGTCTAGAAGATGTATTTCTAGCAACCTTTGACACCTTCCCCTTTTGACCTGGATAAGAGGGAGGAGAAGAGGAGTAAGTGGCTGGGTAGAGGAGCCTTTGCTGGAGGAGTGCAGGGAGAAACCTACCAGTGACAGAAGAGTGAGAAAGGGACAGATATGAGCCTGGCAATTCAGAAAAGCACATCAGGAGGGACACAACAAAACACCAGAGCAAACAGCTGCTGCTTTCAAGTCCAGATGCCTGCTCCCCTCCCATCCTGCTTGCTCAGGTGGCCAGTCATTAAACCCAGAGTATTTTGTTCCCAGCCTCCTCCAGGGAAACTGCTTCCAAGCATGATCATGTGCTAAGGGAAAACCCAGAGCAGTTCAGCAGGACTAGGACAAATGGTCACAGCTTCCTGCAGCCAAACTGGCTGTGCAGCCCAGGCAGTGATAAAACTTTGTTCCTCTGCTAAACAATGTGTAGTTAGAAGATGTTCAAGGCTGGGTTGTAGTAGAGCCAGTGGCTGCATAAAGTTAAGTGTTAGCTTTTTTGTCCCCAAGTAAGAAAAAAAAAAATAAAAGGAGAAACTCAGATTTTCAATATAGTTATATATAACTTCAGCTCATTCTTTCTTAGCTCTCCAGGATGGAAATTTATTCAGCTGACTTTAAGCTAATCAGCAGTGTTTTGAAGTCAAAGCAGCCTTTGTTAGCCAATCTTGTTTGAGTGGGGGGACAACGAGTTAATCCTATGCTTTTTCCACTATGAGACCAAAAAATATCATATAGGTCTTTTTCCCCTTTGCCACTCTTTCCAAAGGTCTGGGATAGAATATCCATATCCCCATCCCTCTGAGCTTTTCTCTAATAGGTTGCAAACACTCAGTGAAGAGCAGTGATTTTTTTATTCCCATCCCCTCAGTCACTGAATCAGAAATCATGTTCTGCTATCATCTGGCAAAAAGGAGCAGTGTCAGGGAGCCACAGGAGAGAGGTCGCTCATAGAATGGACCTGGAAAATTAAATATGCACTGCCCAGAAAAGAACACACTCTGAGTAATAGCCAAGGCTTTTCTTTGGCTTGCAGCTACATTCACTATTACTTTTGAGATATTCAAGCCTTAAAAACCGGTTCTGGAATGGGATCCCAGGTGTTAGCTGGAATTCTCTGAGCATTTCCAGCTCAGACACAATGAATGGTGACTCAAGTCCTTAATACAAATCTTAGGAGAAAATACTGCTTTTCATTCAATGCTGGTATACTTGATCCCAGACACTTTCCCCCCAGCTGCTAAATTAGAGCTTTTATTTGCATTTGGGTCCCTCTAGTGGAAAAAGGAAGAAACCCGAGGACGGCTGCAAAACTTGGACGGGACGTGCTGCATTACAGAACCTCAGTATCCACAACCAGCAGCGTTTCTGCACCTCTGCTCCACCATTTAACACACGGTCACACCGAGGCTTCGTGCAGATTAAGCTGTTGTGATAGAAGCCCAATATCAGCCCTCCAGGCTCTGGGCTCCTCCAGGACATAGTAGGACGTTTATTCCACTTCTCTTAAACCACTCAGTGTGCTGGGATGGAGCAGCCCCGCACAGCTGCACAGACTGGGGGCAGCAGGGCTGGCTCGGGAGCACCTCTGGAGCGAAGGACACAGGATTGTGGTGGACACCAAGTGAACCGAGCCAGCAGGGCACTCTTCCCAACTCATTCAGAGCTGACACAAGGCTGAAGCCTGGAGGTTAAGGGAGAGATCCTTCCCCTCTCTTCTGCACTGGTGTAGTCACCGCTAGAAAACAGCAGCCAGCTTTGGGCTTCCAAACACAATGCAGATGTTGGCAGGCCAGATGAAGTCGCACAGTGGGTAACCAAGATGCTGGGGACTGTGGCACACTGCCCCTCCTCACAGGAGGAGAAACTGAGCAAGACAGCTTTGTTCAGCCAGAAAAAAACAGATCAGGGAAGATGTTACTGCTGTCCACAACTATCTAATGAACAGAAGATGAGATCCATCTCTCCACAGAGGCGGGGACAGTGAAGAGACGCAAGGCAACAAGAAACACAGAACTTGAGCCAGAACAAGGGAAATTCTAAAGACACACAAGGGAAAAATATTTCACTGTGAGCACAGTTCAGCAGTGGAGAAAGTATCTGGAGAGGGTGGGGAATCTCCAACACTGGAGATATTCAGGACTTAGTCAGACAAGGCCCTGAGCAACATGCTCCAATTTCAAATTCAGCTCTGCTTGGAAGAAGAGATTGAGCCAGGTGAAGTATAGAGGTTCCTCCCAGTCCAAATTATTTTGGTATTCCTTGCCCACTGAATAACTCATCTGGACCCTGGCTTTGGTGAAGATAATTTTGAAAAGGAATGGTGACAATAAGAGAAAACAGCCAAATAGAGTAGCCCAGCATGAAATTGTGGAACAGAATTGGTATCTGAAAGACAAGTGTCAATCTGCATTCGTTCTACCTAGCTTCAGATACCTGCATTAGGAGTATGGTCATCCAGCCTCAACCCATACTGAATCAACCTTCTATCTCTCCATCACTGAAGAAAGAAGCTGAAACAGAAGAATAATTCAGCAGCTCTGGAGAACAATTCTTATGTGCTTCAAATCAAAGCATGCCACTCTTCAGATACATGGAATGGGTAGGAAGAAACCTTAAAGATCATCTAATTTATATTTTAAGTTAATGATGCTCACTGAAAACTTGTCATGAGGCTCTGATTCCTTCAGCTTCATGGTAAGGGATGGAAAGCAGCACATGGACTTTGCTGGTAACTGCACATGTTACTGGCTTCAAACACTGTCGTGAGCCTCAGTTGAAGAGAGAAGCACAATTCCATGATGCCCATCCCTGAATTCTCAGCAGCTGTTTGCTCTTGTGATAGTTTCCCACAGCTGGGTCCCAGCACACCCATTCCATGGCTGTCTTCTTGCTTACCTCCTGCCCACAGCTGACATACATCAGGTTCACAGTGGTCGGGACAACTCTGCATTCTCATCCTGGGTATGTTCCTTGGCAGGACTTCCCCAGCCCAAGGTTTTGCTGTCTGGCAGAAACTGGTCCATCCCTCAACCTCTGCCACTGCCCATCTCTGTGGGATCTCCATAGTGGCACTGCTTTTTCCTACTATGATGAGTGATCCAGAAAAGCTCAGCAGCCTCTGCTCCTTCGAGGGGATCACTCACCCACTCTTCCCTGTGTACAAGAGTCTGGCAGGGAGTGCCCCTGGCAGAAAACTCCTGGGCAAAGGACACAACTGGCATGCTGGAGCTGTGCAATGAGTCTTTATGGCCCAGGGATGGTATCTAGTGTGACAAAGTATGAAGAATATTCACGTTTAACACTGCCAAATTCTGCCAAAGGAACTCTCAGGCCAAGGTGCTCATGCTGTGCTAAACAACTTGAACTGCTCTCAGCTACCCCTTACTGACCAAAATATCACCTCCTAGCCAGCAAAATCCAGAATGCCACACTGGGGAGCTGTAGAAATATCTTAGCTTGGCTGGGACTTCAACCACATTAGCAGGAAACTCTTCCATGCAGAGCTGTCTACTACAGTGAGTTTTGGGAATAATGACCAACAATAGGGGTTTCAGGACTATCTTACACCAGGTTCTACAAGGGGTGTCCACAAGGTTATAAAATATATATCCCTCATTACTCCAGATCTGCTATTAGTAAAAGCTGAAAGGCTGGGCTACATAACCTCACAGGGCTGGTAAAGCAGCAAATAATTAAATTAAGAAAAAAATTACAGTTCCACCAAATTTGGCTATAATTTCTGAGAACAAATTAGGCAAATCATGATCCTAAAATTACTTTACTGTGCTTTTGGGTGCTTTTTCCCAATCTTAGAAGTAGCCAAGTTTCAGGAAAACAATTTTATAAAAGCTTTGACGTGAATAAAGCAATATTTAACCCCCAAATTTAGACAGGAACTGGATGAATTTTCCTTCCAAAAATCACAGAAACAGAACTGATGAATTTCAGCCAAAGAGTTTTAAGTTTCAAGGAGTTGCAAGTAAGAAAAGCAGGCCCTAGGGTGGAAAACTTTTTGGCAATAAAGGCATACAACTGCTACCAGCTCCACTTATAACATGTTCAAATTAGTGGGTACTGCAGAGTTCCTAGTAAAACATAGATTAGTTCGCCCAAGAGTTTCCACTATTATTTACATTGATACTTACCATGAGAATAGCAACGTTTCATCTGTGAATAAAAACATCAAGTCTAAGCCTTTCTAGCACTGCATATAACACTTGCATTTTCTCCCACATGTTAACATGGAGATTTACAGGCACCATGCCAAGAAGACCAAAGAAGCTAAATTCATTGTATAAATAATTCAGGATCAAAACCACTGGTGGTAAATCTGGAAAGTCACCATCTGACCTACCATATGTGGTTACTATGGAAATCACTTTCTCCTTTAACTTAATATACTCAGTAGTGGGAACCATTTCCTCATGATTCACATGAATCTTGGGCATGTGCTCCACTGCTAAGTGCCAGTGAGAAGCTGTATGCTGCAGTGATGTTATAATACCTTGACAGGACTACAGGACTGGAAGCTGCCACAAACCGGGCCTGAGCTAACCAGAGTGAAGCTGAATATGTGCTGCAAAAGCAAATCAGAAGAGGGCCTGGCACCCAGTGTTGCTATGTGGTCATATCAAATGCCAGTAATATCAGTCCCAAGTCAATAATAAAACTGTAGTTCACAATGAATAGGCACAGCTTGTTTCCAACACAGAGATGAGGTTCATGGCCACCTGTTTATAAAATTTGTTCTTATTCGGATTAAAAATGATGGGTTTGTCACATGAAAGATTAAGCACAGTGTAAAAGTTCAAAAACTCAGGACTTCTTACTTGCCCCTATTAGTTCTATATTGTTTGCAGAAGTAATTTCACTTGTTTATGCCTGAAAAATTGAAATACTTTATTTAGTTCCCTTGTATCCAAGGTGCTTTAACAGATGGGATATCCTGGTCATTACAGCATCAGTCAGGAAGAAAAGCAGTTCCCAGGCTCCAGAAGAGAGGCCTTACCTGGCCCAGTGCACATTTCTGATCCTTCCAGCAGCTGGCTGTAGAAATCTGTTTTGCACACTGCAGTGGGCTGGGAGAATTCACCCTGATATGAGCTGTGAATCTCCAGATGAGATGGTGTTGGGAAACTGTAACTTTCAAGACCCACACAGCTCTTGAATGACAGCAGCTGTGATTTTTATTACTTTGAATAACTGCTTTTCATTATTATTTTATTTGCTCAGATACCTCAGTTAAAACCAACATGGGGAGCAGTAGTGCCTTTTACAGTTACTGGGAAGTTTCAGCACTGCTCAAGATCCTTCATGTCTAGATATTATGGAGTGTAACACACTTTTTTGTAGAATTCAAAATCTTTTCCCCCCCAACAGCCAGCCAGTTATGATAGAGATTAAAAAGCTATAAAATGGGTCACTAGTTCTTTCCAGAGCCTGACCCAGCTCTGTAATACAGAGACCATCACCATCTAAGATTTACACCCCATTACCTGCAGTGCCAATGTGCACTTTTCAAATCTGGCCAAAGGGAGGTGGGTTACACCTGTTAAAACATTGTCAGCAACATGCATCAAGAAGTAACAAAAACCTCTTCACTGTGGACAACAATGACAAAAAGGGTTCTGATGTGGTTTCATCTTAGCATTGCCCTTCCCCAAAGTGCAGCACACTGTATTTTGGAGTTAGTGTGCAGATTCCCTGCACTTAGCCTCAAAACAATTTATTAAGTGATAGAAAGGACACTGATTGCCACCAAAATTTGATGGTTATGAGCCTGATGGTAAGGGGCAATGCAGAGCTCATACTGTCAAGCCAGAGAGCTCAAAACAGTGGAACCTAAAAAAGCACTTTGACCACAACCACCACTCCTGGAGCAGGTTGGCTGCTCTACACACCCAGAGCACACAGGTGAAGTGTGGTCCCAAAGTGCTGGAAGTCTCCTAAGAGGAAACGTGGCCTTTGCCCCTTCAAGCACAGGACAGCTGCACTGGGGACATAGCTAATAGCAGCCCCTCAGCTGTCTCAGTCTGGCCAGATATGTTAAATAGCTGATTTGCTTAATCAGTCATTACAAGGCCATATAATTAATCAAGCAAAGAACAAACATCTGAAATGGAAACTTCAACCTTTCAGCTATATGTGTGTTGAGGTATAATAGTCATAGAGGTAAAATTCTTATTCTTCCAGGGCAGCTAAGTCACAGGCACTGCCTCAAGGGTATGGGGGTGTTCTCGACCTTGGACCCACCCTCAGCCTGAGCAGAGACTTACCCAGTACCTGGTGACCTCTCCAAGCTGAGATGGCCTGGCTGTCCCTGCACCTCAGCCCCACAGGCTCTGCTTTCCTACTTCACGTGGTGCTGGTGAGCCTGCATGTGGTCCTGCCTCATCCTCCGGATGTGCTGGAATGCAGGCAGGGAGAGCTCCAGCCACGCTTCCAGGGCTCAGGAGCTCCATCTGTGCCAGGGGCATGCACAGCTAACCCACTGCCCAGACTGATCAAAACTGCAAACCCCATCCCCAGGCACACACAGCCCTGCTCTTTGCATTGGCAAGCTCCATCAGTTCCCTATTCCCATGGGAATGGCACTGCACTCCCAGCAGACTGCTGGGCCATCTGTCAGCACTTTGGATGGCAGACATCTCCTTACCAGGCAGGCAGATAAACCTCTGGTAATGAAGTAGTGAGCCCCAGCACCCTTCATTATATTGCAATCACCTACTATTAAGCTGAGTTTCCTTCCCTTCCTTAAATTTCATGTTAGAACTGCTTGGATGCTTAATTCAGAAAATTATGGATGAGCTCTAAATGGGCAAAGAATCTCAATTTCCTCCCATACAATTAATATTGCCTGGCTTAGGCAGACCAGAGATACCCAAGAGCTCCGCACATAAAGGTCCCCTTTACTTCAGCCCACTGAAACTTAAAAGTCATCTTGACTTGTCCAAAATGAAAAAGAAACAGCTGAGAGGTTTTGCAGCACATTTTATGGTCTTTATGGCATCCAAGTCAAATCTTTCAGTAAAGTAAAGGAATTTGTCTGATTAGCAATTAATTATTTATGTTAGGCAAGCTCTGAATTCACAGTTGTTGCTAGGTTATCTGTTTGCATGACCATGTCCACCCATTTCTGTAGGGAATTCATAAGAATTTGCATTATTAGGAAATCCAAATATTTGTGCTGTCAAAAAATAGTCCAAAGACAGATTTTTTTGTTTTACACAATAGGAGCCAGGTTTCATCCACTGAAGCAAGGAAAATCTTTGGCTCTCAACTGAATTCACAGACAAAAGCGTTTGAGCCTACAGTTATCATGGACCAAAGAGAAATAATTATTTGGCCTTTACATGGTTTATTTTGTTTGTTTCAATAAAACCAGGAATTTTTCTCCTCAGCTTTTATTTTGAAAACGAAGTGATTTCTTTTCAAGTGGTATTTCTAAAGGAATACTCCAACTGGCTTCAGCAACTCACATACTTGTCCAATAAAGAAAAGGAGAAATGTCACTGCAAGACACAAAAGCTCCAGAGTCAGACAAAGATGACCAATCATGAGGAGTGCGTTTTGCTTCACTTTTTCAAAAAAATCTTTTCCTCAGTAAATAATTCTGAGTTCTTGCTCATCTACAGATCTCAAATACCATTTCTGAGAGAAGTCTTTGCACTTAAAATAAAAATTCACTCTTTTCACATGCTTTTCAGAAAAGGGTTGTACATACACTTCACATGCAAAATTATTTCTAGCCACCCACACTAGCTTCAGTAACCACATATTCCAATTTCCATAACCCATTTTCTTCCCCACTCTCTCTTCTCACTGAACTGTCAAATCCTTCATTGCACTGTAATCTCCTTTTCCATACAATTTCTTTTCAAGAATTTAATTTATTTTCAGGTGCTACAAAATAATCATTTTCAAAATTGATTACCAAAGCTAAAATCTGGGCTTGCTGCTGCTGACATTCTACTTGTAGTTCACATACACACACATGCACAAGCATTAAGAAATTTAGGAAAAGTTTGACACTAAAATACAAAACTCATGGGATCTCAGAATTAAATACGCTTGAATTTTACATGTTTCTAAGGCTATGTTCATATTTGAAACAGTAGAAATTCACTCTGTTCACAAAAAGCAGTCAAGCTGCATTTTTCCATCCCACAACTTCAACCTACCCAAAACACCAGATATGACAGAGTCCTGACCATGCTTATTCAGCTGACTTAAACCCCATTTTCCTGTTGCTCAGACTCATACTGGTTTCTGACAAGCAGCCTGAGGTATCTGTACTAAAATTCCTGTAAGAAGTTATACAGAGAGAACATCATGTATCACATGCAACACCACAATAACAGACATAACATACTCCACTAGAAATGGAATTATTCATTCTCTTACTTAAATTTTCCATGTCTGCTTTTCAATAGAAATTACATTGGTATAGAATCCCTACTCTACTGCAGTCATGTAAGTTGGTTCAGGAAGTTACTAGAGGGAACAGGAGAATGACAGTCCCCCAAAAAACTTGAAAAGTAGGATCCAGCCTTCATAGCAGCTGAAAAGAGCTTTAAACCCTCCTTTAAAACAGTAAACAGGGTTTGTTTTTTTTTCCAAAGTATCCCAGTCTGATAACTCTGCTACTGTTTTCTTCCTTTGACTTCAGGATGAGGCTCTACAGGTGCATGTGGCAAGCACATTCCAGAAGGTCTGCCAGGATATTCAGCCCAAGATGAATATCTGCTTACAGTAGTAGCTGGTTAATAAGATCTCATTAAAGATTCTTAGGGGCCAAAAAAACTGAGTTTGTCGTAATTTACGCATTTCTAAAAATCTGTTTATTCTGATAGCATTTGCCCTTGAAAGAAATTGAACACATTGTAAAGTTCATGTATTCTACTTGGTCTTTCTCAAACAGCGGTCTTTATTTTCCTTCAAAAGTGGACTTTTGAACAAAATTCAGTTACAAAAGTTACAAAATACTTAAATTCAGACCAAACATTTTGTCTCATTTATCTGCTTTCCTGGAATTTCACTTTGAAAGGGTAGTTTTCCCTTTCCACTTCAGAAAGGAAAAAATCAGAGTTTCCTTGCAACAGAAGGCCTAATCTCCACCCATACTACTTGCCATCAAATGTGCTTATAAGTCCTGGGAAAGGATTTTAAAATTATAAAAACAAACTATAAATGTTCAGAAATTCACTTGTGTTACACAGAGGAAACAGAGTTGTGGTCACAGTAATCATGCAAAGTTCCACAGAGGAGCTCATGGATCCCAGTGTCAGGTCCCTCCTTGTACCTTGCTCCATTAGAAGACCCCAAGATGAACCAACATGTCAGAAAGTAACACCCAGCTTTCACAGAGTTCGGTATGAAAAGATTGATCACATCCAACACTGGCAGAAGCGGGTAGCAGCTTTTGCTAACAGAGCTTTTATGTGATGAAACTTTAACCTGCCTCAGAAGGAGACACTTCTGAAAGTCACTTTTACCATAGCCCTGGAAGTATAATTACTAATGATACCAGTCCTAAAACTAAATAGGATAGAAGGTTGAATTCATTGCACAAATAAGCCAATGAACTCACTGATAGCCTCCAGATCACTGTGCTAAAACCCTGTGGTCCCAATTTTCCCTAATAGTTGTCCTATGAAACCATGTAACTGGAAGGTTTTTATTTTTTCATCCCTGAATAATTACAAAGATGGAAACTCTCCACTGGGAGAAGATTAATGAGTGTGTATATACTAAGAGGGCTGTTACCACATCCAAAACAAATGAATCACGGAACAACACTTTGAAGAATGTCACCTTTTATGACATGAGATTTCACATGATTCTGGAGTTTTATAGGACAACAAAAAGGTACTTGTGATGTCAGCAAACTTGTTGGGTACTTCCAATCTGGGCTTGTGCTGCCAAGTATTCCTGGAGTGGTGATTTAATTTTGACCGTGCCACTACTGCTATGTCAGCTGTACTGCTGCAAACGCAGCTCTCATGTGTTCCCAGATGGGCTGTTGCTGTCCTTCAAAATCCTTGTCATGTGTGACACCACAAATGGACAAGTCGGCAAGGTAACAGTTGCAATAATAAATTCTAACTGACTGTATGGGCAAGATCAATAATGCATTACTGCAGATAGCCAAGTCTGGGATTTACAAAACTAAACAGCAGCCTGAATAAAAGGAGTTTTTTGCAGACTTATGCTAGCCAGGTGTGTAAATGTTTGCCTGCTCCCAACCTAGTAGAGTGGCTCAATGAGGAAAGGCCATTGGTAGGGTTCTTAGCCCAGGAATGTGGGGATTCTATCCAGCTGGGGATCTTCCTAAATCAGAGGGAAGCTTATTTCTACTCCAGCAATTAAAAATACAGACCAAATCGAACCACTTGTGACTTGATGTACATAGAAATACTGAAGTGTGCCAGCTTTTCACTGAAGCAGGAGCACAGTAATTCTCCCTTGGTAATTCCAGCGAGATGGTGCAGTTTCTATTCCCACAAGGACTTGAGAACTCTCTGTGGCAACCATTTCCTTGGCTTGGGACTGTTTCTCCTCCAGAGCTTTACAAGTAGACTGTGACTGTCCCTCAGCCTCCAACTACATTTTGAAAGAAGAATGAAGAACAAAAAGATAGTGTTCATCCTGAAAGACCAATATATACTGAATCAAGTATAAAATTATAAATGGAGAAGTAGAACTAGCACCGGAGAGAAAGCAGTTTACCAACAAAACCAGAGAGAAGCACTGTGGATGGATACACAGACATCCCATGAAAGAGTCCCCTTTCATCTACGTAATAGCTCTTTCCATGCAGGGACATATGAAAACCTAACCACTGGCCATGCAGTAAGCTGACATCCATTTTCTAGCTCACACAAATCATCTGACATCATTCCACTCCCTGGTGGGTGAAACGGAGCTGGGTTGGGAATCCCTCAGAGACAAGACATCATGACCCCATCCCAGCAGCTCACATTGCAGCCTGCCATGATAGAGGGGTCTAGGCCACCCAGGCTGGTACTAAGCCAGGACCTTGTGTCCCACCACCATGCCACAATGCAGACACAGCCTCCTGAGGTCCCCTGGGGACAGATCTTCACCTTCCTGAGACTCCAGAATATGTTCCCTCAATAGTAGATGGCATGTTGCCATGCCCAGCTGAGCTGTTCTGTTTCCACATGCACTGCCCATAGGTTAGGGTGCTGCACACAGTTCAAATATGTTACTCATCTTTTCCAGCAGCAAACTACCCTATCAAAGGTCTCTTCCAGTTTCTCATTGTACTAGGGAAAATGCTGTCCAGAAAGAAGGTACTAGAAGCAGCAGCCTCCAGCTCTCTTCTTTTCTGCAGTTCACAGGAACAGGAGGCAGTACAAGACAGAAACCACCACGTGATAAGCCAAGAGCAAGAAAATCAGTCATGCTATCCTGATGAGGAAAAGGTAGAAGATCTTGCTAGGAACAAAAATATCAAATGCATACCCACAAAAGAGGGTCAGCCCTCTGCTTATACACTAACCTTACTAAAATCAAGTCAGCAACAATTTCTCCATTGACTAAAATGTCAGTATAAACTCTTTCCAGCCTGAAGTGACCCATGTGCATTGCAATAGTGGAGACAATCTAAAGTGAAGTAGTGTATTGATGTTGCAGTTATGTCACAACAGACACAGCTGGTACCACCACCAGGCCTTTAGTTGCAAACTCTACATGCCTTCTTCTCTTAACAAACTTCTTTCAAGCAACTCTTACTCCTTTCATAGACCTCTCTCAGGTAACTCTGACTCCTCTTCTTATAGGCAGCTTCACCCATGTCTTGGTTTAAGAGACAG
>VXBI01013813.1:0-12490 GCA_013397375.1 Toxostoma redivivum
ATTCAACCCCCAACAATCACTTTTTAGATTTTTTGATATTTCAGTGTTTTTCTTAAATTGAATTTTCAATTTGGGCTTATATATTATTTTTAGTTAAAGTCTCCATGAACCATTTAGATATTGATAAATATGAATTTAAATATCCACTTTGGTGTATTTTTTGTAACATGACGGATGAAACAAGAAGAAAATACATTGGTTTGCTCAACCAGAAGATGATCTTGATTTACCAAAATATGAGTATTGGTCTAATACTGATACTGAACTGTGACGGACAAAAGACTCTCTAACCATTTAAAGTTAGAAAGTTTATGTTTATTCAGCGCTGGGCAGCAACCGTGAGGTCATCCTCTAATACGCACTGCAAAATCACAGGTGATCACAGAGTCTATTTATTGACAAAAGCTTCAAACAAATACATATTCATAATCACAGCCCCTCCTATTCCCCGCTTCCTATGGTAATTAACTTGAATAGCTATTAAGCATGCGTGATCGGCTTCTTAAATTAAGTCTGGGGTCGTTTTTGTGGGGAGGGGTCTTAGAGAGAGGAAGTAAGGCGAGTCTTCCTCGCCCTAAACTTTCGACCTTTTCTATCAATGACAATACAAATGATTTCTGGGTATAGTCCAGGTTCTTCAAAGAATGGGTTTCTGGCTGCATTGTCTATGTTACTTTGAGTCCGCTTACTGGTTTCGTCTTTTCTCATTATAAGCAGAGCTGAGCAAACATAAGATGACAGACAATCAATTATTTATTTCAGATAACTATTTCAAGCCAGATTTCCTTCTAACTTTTAATTGTTTTCAGCAAGGCCTATCTACCCATTTGCTTCTTAATTAATTCTAGTAAATAACTAACTTTTAACTAAAATCCTAATTTTTAAGATTAGTGTTTCAATCTGACACAAAATCCACAGGTATTCCTAGAAGTAGGTAGGAGGAAGAGTAACTGTTATATCCAGAGTAATATTTTTGAATATTTAATATGAAACTCTGAAAATGAAATCCACTTTTAAACTGTCTGCTAAGCTTGGTTTTCTCAGGTTTCATTTGTGCAGCGAACTTTGTAGTTTTATTCACAGTGGGTATGATCCAGCCCTGGAGCTAAACAAGACTTTCCCTGCATCTGAAACTGATTGTGTAGGTTTTGCCAGGAGAGAGTTAGAGCACATGAGCAGGGAAACTCTCCCTCCTGTATCTTCCACAGCCCCCAAGGAGAGTAGAGGAAATAACTGAATTCTCCTATTCTTCAGTTGCCAGTAAATAGCTGAAACCCATTGTGGAAGTTTTGCATCCTTTTTTCAGAACTGGTCCACAGGAAGTTTACAGCCTTTGCACCCACACAACACTTGTAAGGAATTATATGGCATTAAAAAAGATGGTATATAAAAGAAGAATTTTAAAGGATTCTTTTGGAAGGGAAGAAAATATATTCTGGGTTAAAGCAGAAAGGGCTGATCTGTCCCAGTAGTCTGTGACATGTGTCTATACAAGGGATACTTAGGGAAGAGCAGGGCAGGAGAATGTTGAGATGGTCATTCAAAACTTTACAGTGCTCCAGCAGTCGGTGGCCTTGAGACTTCTGTAGAGAGAAAAATGTTTCAATCCCATCTCATTTATTTCTGGATAGGATTGAGTGAAAGAGACATGGTGTTGCAGGAAGAAAAAAGATGTCCTCATGCTTAGTGACCTGGAGAATGGGTTTTCTGCATGCTCCTGACACACAGTAATTCTATGCTGGTTGCTAAACCCACACTTGATAAGGGTTTACCTGAGCTGTGAATATCCTGGACATGTGACTTGGGAATACAATATATACCAATGCTGAGACTTCACAGCTGCAAATGGAGTAAATTATTCTGCCTTGAATATAGCACTTAATCAGATTTTGGATTTCTGGCATTGCAGCTCTGGAATAGGAATATCAATATGCACTTATCTCCGATAGTTGTTATGAATGTGTAGTGAAGGAGCTAAATACTGCACTACTGAATATCATAGAAAGGCTCTGAAGAAATTAATCATTTTGTCCAGTCAGGAGTTTAAATAGTGTACAATAAACAAGGCATACTACCATACAGTAAAGAGTGGGGATAAAACTGATAATATTGAATAAGTGTCAACAAGTGATTTATTTGTATCTTGTACACTGATTAATGGTAGTTTTTTTCAGAAATAATGGGAGGTTTTATCACATGAAGGCTATGATCTGCATTGGGTATGTGAAAGTAGCCTATCTGAATCATGATGTTTCCTAATTTTGGGTCCCCATTTCTGACATTTTAGTGATTTGTGAGGGTTGTGTCCTTATAGGACCCATAATCATTTCATATGCTCTTAAATATCTCTGGTCCTTATTTCAGGTCTTTCTTTCATCTTGTATAGAAATAAATTTTTCAAGACTTTAGAGAGCAATTTTACTGGATGATAATGTGGACATGCAAATCCTTTAAGGCCTAACTAGTCAGTATAGCAACTTCAGCATCATCACTGGTATCAGATTTTCTTCTTAGTTATGCAAAAAGAAAAAAACAAAAAGAGAAAATCCCAAACCAAAACCCTAAAATTAGAAATGCATGAACTTGGAGCAGAAAGATACAAGTTATTTGCTGTTATGACTCTATTACAGTCAAGCAGTACCAACATAGGAGAGCATGATCTCTACATAGTAAATACTTTCTCTTGGGAGTTATGTCTGCAAAGAGAACTTAAGAACTTACTGATATTATCAGTAAAGCAGCATTTTATCAAATGGGTCTATTGGCTTTTTCACACAAGTATAAGTGTGAATTTCCCAAAGGTCTGGTGGTTTGGAAGGTGCTATTTAGATTTATTCTTATCATTAAGTTAGACTTAGTCTGCATCATGCAGCCAGGCCCCAGGTAAACAGGAGCTCTCTGGGGGGAAGTCGGGAGGCTGATGAGTTTCAAAGGCTTATTTACCAAAATACTCAGGTGAATAGGTGTCTAGAGCTGCAGTATTTATTTTTGGAAAGTCAAAAAAATAACCCTCGACTGAAGACCCAAGAAAAAAAGAAAAGTCCCTGGAAGGAACCAGCCACTAGCTTTACCTTCACTGCAGCACAGCCCCCTCTGGGGATTTGTGTGCATTTCTAACTTTTGAGGCCAAATTTAGTGACAGATGATGTGGTGGTTTTTCACAATAACATGGGTTTGTTCAGAAAACAATATAGAAATTATATATTTACCAGCCCGAAGTTTCAAGACTTGTAGTCATTTAATTTTGGTCATGTCTGCAGCAAGCACATAAGTTTGTTTCCAAGTTGTGTTGGGTAACATGTCTTATTAACACAATCACCAAGAACCTCTAGTGAGTGTTCTAAATCATATTTAGCTCATTGGATTCATACTAATGTTAATCAACTCAAAGAAAATATTGCCACCCTTTCCAAAATGACCAGTACTGATTAAGAAAAAGGAAATAATATAATCACTTTATTTCAGAGGCTTTACTTTCAATAATGGAGTTTTATTGGATTTATTTAGTGGAATGTGATGTGACATTTAAAAAAAGAGTTATTGAGGCCTGGTTGAAAACCTGATGAAGTGAACAACAATTTCTATGTTGTCCTCTTAAGGCTTTGGTCCTTGAGTACTCTTCAAAATTATATGAAACAAAATAAAATCCATTATTTCCTCTTGAGTTCCTCGAAACCTTCCAAAAGAAAGTGCATCATCTCCAAAGTTCCCTTGCCAGATCTCAATGTGATAAGCTTCACACATTATGGTCTAAGAAAAGCCGATGCATATTTGTCTCCTTAACATATTAATGAGGATCTGTGTTTTTACTTACTTTGAGAATTATGTAATTTTCATACAAAGTCTGGATTGAATCAGAGCAGCTTGGAGGCAACCCCATCTGATGCAGACTGTTAGTATTGTAATCAGTGGTTGTTAGCAGAAGCAGCTACTCTGCTGAGCAGCCAGAGGAAGGGATGGGAAGGTGGTGCTGTAACCATGACAGCAGCACACATCACATCCATCACCATGAGGGTGGGCAGAAATCTGCCTCTGGGTTCAGTATTGGACACCATGACCTTGGTGTGAAAATACTGTGTTCCTGTGTTCAAAGCTATGCAGTAAATATGCTAGACAACATGCAAAATATATTGATACATTTCAATGAGATCTCAAACATTTGTTACTTTGCTTGTCATCTGACTCATAGTTTAATCACTGTCATCTGGTCTGAGATTTTTAAAGGATATTTTAAATTAATATTTTTATATATACTTATATATTTTTACATATTTTTATATTATTTTTATTTAAGCTCATAAAATGCTGTTATGAGCTTAGAGTGAAAAATGTTTTGAAAATTTTGAATCTCCATGGATTCATAATTTTAAACAAATTTTGAATAGTCATATTGACAAGCGCACACACACACACATGTATATGTGTGATTATACCTCCTCCTTCCTTTATACACTGACACTGCTACCTAGTGAATATATTCCAGAGTTAAATGAAATGGTTCAGAAATTGTGAGTCATTCCTCCTCTCCATAATGTGGAGTACGGAGAATAAATATAGTTTTCAGGTTTGGTAGTAAACATTTCATGTGGCTCTAGTTAGAAGACCATGCTCTGTGGTTTTATGGCCAATATAAACTCTCTCTATTGATTAAGCACAGTAATGTTGTTGGAGTACCTGGAAAGGCATTCAGTCAGTACCCACAGAAGTGTCTACATCTGGCATTGCATTAGTCTCAAAGAAATTCTGCAGCGCTTCGCAATACGTGAAACCCTAGGAGTTATTTCAGAACTGGGATAAGCCCTTTCTGCTGTCAAGGAATATCTCTACAGCAATTTTAGTGGTTGCTGCAGAGAAAGCTGTTGTGTGTTACTGAATGCTACAAGGCCAGTAAATAATTTAAAGTAATTAAACTATAAAGTGTTTTCTTTACAAAATATCAGTGTAGAAAATATTAGTTATACAGCAAAATTAAGCAAAGTCTTACTCCCTCAATTAGTATCTTTTTCTTAAGAAGAAAGGAGAAGATGGAGTTATTAGTTTGTCATAAATTAGGAAGGTGTGCTAACTATTAAAAATGAAGATTTTCTGTCATCCATCTCAGGTTCTTCCCATACAGAAATTATCTGAGATAATTTATAGAGATGAATAACTTAAAAATGTAAAAACAAAATTCCTACAGATAAAACCTTTTGGAACAAAGCAATTATAAAAAACATTAGAATACTGCAAATCTCACACACTGCAGCACACATTGCAGGCCATTCACACCACTCTGGGCAGGAAAGACTCCCAGGGGACAAAGATTTGCCCTACTACCAAAAAAGCAGGAAATAGAGCTCTTGCCAGCTTTGAAAGAAAATTATTTTTAAAAATAGGTACAGAAATGTGGGGTGTATGAGCAGAACACCTTCCTGTAATAAGCTTCTTGGACACAGTCAATAATTTTGTTGTTTCCTCTACTTTCTTAGGTTTATTTCCCCCTAGATACCACTTCACATTCCTATCAGGAAAAAAAAAAAAAGAGTAATTGAGAAAATAGGATATTTTTCTTCTTTTCCTCTTTCTTCAGCTATCCAGTAGATTTTTCTTTCTGTTGAAGAGAGCAATTCATGAAGGTAGACAAAATTATCTTCATTTTTGTTAATATCTGCATGAATCTGTGCAAGCTCCAAGGATGTCATTCATGCTGCAGTGAAAAAAAAATGCATAATTTGGTTTTGGCAGGACACATTAAACATCAAATTAAGATGACAAAGAAAGGAAAAGTAAATAGCATAGTATATGTGGCTGAAAGGGTTATTTAGGTGAGCTATGCAGTCTGAACACAGGGAGTATTGACAGAAGCAGCACGTTTTGCAGCATAGCTCAGGATTTGCTTAGCCTGGAGGTGAAAGGCTGATTCCATTCCCTTTCATGACAAAGAATATTCAAGTTCTCAGCAGCAATCTCACAGGAGCGTCTGAATATAGACTATTCCTTGAGAATACGCAGTGATTCACATCAAGTTGCTTTCATTCTCCACTGTTTCTACTCTTCTTTGTTGTACACAATATTTAAATATTTAATAAAGTAGAGACTGGGACCATATCCAGTAGCTACTAAGTAAAGTAAGTCCCAGGGTGACCATTTTTATTTTCCTATAGTAAATTGTGATTTATATTTTGTTTGAACTTGTTTTACTTTTGTTAAACAGAGTCAGAAATATTTTGTTTAATCTGGATTTTTTTTAAAAATTATTTTAGTGACATGAAAAATCATCCTGATTTGATTCAAAATTCCCCTATTTTCATAACAGGATAACCCTTTATTACCTCTGAGTTAGAGCCTATTTTTTCCACTATCCAATCTCCCAGTTTAATCCTCATTTTCAGAATTGCTGATTTCAGGTTATTGTCATTAAAAATTAGTAGTCCAGCTCAGAATAGGAAAATATATAATACATTTCTTCTGAGCTTTGTCATCTGAGTCACCTTTCCTATGATAAAAAGCCAAGAGAACTGGAATTGTTCAGCCTGGAGAAGAGAAGGCTCCAGTGAGACCTTAGAGCAACTTCCAATACCTAAAAGGGCTACAAAGGGACTTTTTAAAAGGGTATAGAGTGATCTTTCCTGTTACACACAGATTTCTTTAATTATACATATTATTACTTCAATTAAAAATGCTCGATGATTTCTCAGTTTGTTTAATCACCAGATCTAAGATTTCTATGGTCTTCACAAATCTTTGAAGTCAGTAAACACACATACATATACATTTGCAAATATTCCCATAAGCGTTTCGTTTCAAGTGCTATCTAAATATTCTTCAGTTATCTTTATTTAAAGATTTTCATATCTTTAATGACTAGTTATAAGTCTGCCTAATAACCAAAAATGTAGAATATATATAGCTGGTCTTAGAAACTAAATAAAACAATATGCTTGTATTCAACACTTTGCCTCATACTTTGATTTCATTTTCTGAAGATATACTCTGTCCTAAATGCATTTTGGGATTCTACATTGAAAAATAAACTAGGGCTCCTAAACAATATTTAAAATGACATTTTTATTATGTTGGCATGAACCACGTTGCTGAATTGCTTTTAATATGATAATGTTTTGCAGTTTACTATGCCATAAGTGCAGTTTGGCAGTTGAGTTTACATGAATATTTCATCCAGAAAAGGCCATGAGTTTGTAATTATAAATAGACCTGTTCAACAGAAAGAAATGGATGATTCTACAGCTACTAATTTTTTAAGGAAATTATATGTAGTTGAAGACTGAAAGCAAAGACTTCCAGCTGCAGAGGGTCATCTGCAGATCACTTAAAGCAGTGTTAAAGGGGTCTATCTACCTTTCCCAGTGTATTCGTTGAAGTTGTTTATGATGCTCAAGTTTTTGTGTCTTGGCTTTTTCAGCTGTGTATTTGCAAAAGTACTGGCTGATGGAAGGAGATAAAACTAGGCTATCTTCTTTCTCCTTCACTTTCTTTTGTTCACCAGCTCATCCAGCAGCTCACTCTGGTTTAAGTATTTAATGCCAGTCTCTGTTATACAGACATTACATCACATATGACATGTTCAGAATAGTGAATAACTATTGTGTAAATTCTCTGAAATGCCAGTAGTGTACCAAGAAAGCAACACTAAAACGTTCCATCTTACTTTGGTGCATTTTTGGATATTTGTTAATATGACTTGATTGCATCCAGATTTACTCAGTGGTCAGCATTGCTCTTCTACAACTGAAAAATATATTCAAATTCTTGTCAGATTCTACTGTAATATCCTCTTTTTTTAAAATGTTTTTAGTTTTGTTTTACTCTGCTAGTATGTTGAAAACACCTTCAGTACCGGATCTTCCAAACAGGCACTGCAGTGACTTTACTGATGAGAATTCAGCCCACTGTAGTCAGTGCTGCACATCAGCAAGATCAGCCCTGATGCCTTTGGCACATTCCTAAGGCTTTCCCTAAAGGACTTGGTAAAAGAAGTTTGTGTCTGTAAGATATACTGAGAAAGAGAAGCAGCACGAATGTGCTACTGTGATTATTGATTGAGGAAAATGATTTTTCCAGGTCAATTCTATCTGACAGCTATGATATTAATTGCTAGGGATACAATGAGAGGTAGGGAAGCTCTACTGCAGTGTTGTATCTTATTATGCTGTATTTACTGTAAACTACTCTACTGTGTTTTCCAGGTTTGTTAAAGCCTAAAATTTTGCCCTTGGTTGTCTCTGTACTATTCCCTAGAAATAAATAGAGCTGTCTTGCATTAGCAGAGAAGTTTCTCTGTGTCCATATATTCCCACAGAGAAATGAACAGCTGTGGCATGAACATGTTTAGATGTTTTCAATATACATTTGGAAATATAAAAAAAAAATAGAAAAAAGGTATGATATGGAGAAAGAAACTAGGAGACTATTTGTAAAGAAAATGGGGGGAATACACCATATGTATGTAATAGCTATATAAATAAGGAATAGAGGGTTAAGTATTGAATTCCTTCTTGAAAGAACTAAAGAGAGTAGAGGTTAGAGGCTAATTTTCCCTCCATCAAATTTAATGGCAAGACATCCATTAACTGTAATAGGACCTAGATTAGCCTCAGAAGTACTTAATTATAGCAGGATAAAAGAACACAGTGATGATGATGATGATGATGATGATGATGATGATGATGATGATGATGATGATGATGATGATGATGGAAGAAAACAGAGTGCAGATGGGTGTAAACATGTTGTTATGGAAAGAATGGGAAAAGGAATACACAGTATTTTCTATTATCAATTACCAATCATGGGCTTTAAATGGAAGAGAGGCAAAGGGAAGAAAAGACAGGATAAGAATGAGGAGGTTTATACATGTGATTTATACTGAAGGTTGATACAGGACGGGGGCACTGAGATTCAACAGTCTCAGGTTGATGTCTAGTAGAAAATGTCTTTGCAAATACCTCTATGGTACATTTGCATTAAAGGTGAAGAGAAAATTGGTAGGCTCGCCCCAAGAATAAAAACATGAAATTAATTTAAAATATACAGATAATAATTTTAAAAGAATGAAACCAAACACACACAAAAGAAACCCCACCAAACCAAGAGCTCAAGAAAATAAAATTTTTCAGCTTAGGCCTACTTTCAAAATACTGTGGGGTCTTCAGCAAACAACATAACCTTTCCTTGTCTTCAATCCCTAACATTCACCCATTTTACACATTAAATATTAATGCTGTCCAATGGTTTGAAAAGCTTCTAGTAAAGTTTGAAAGCTTCTAGAGTGCTGGAAGAATACTTATTTATTTTTTGATCATATTCCTAAACCTTGAAGAAAGTTGCACTGTTCAATATTTTCCCTACAGACAAAGCAAACATGCTGCAATATGAAGTGGAAACAAACAGCATTGATCTGTTAACTGTTCCCTTTTAGCTATCACGTGAGTTAATACTGATACAAAACAAAACACTGAGAATTATTTTACTATTTTCTATCCCAAATTAAAAAAAAATTATCTTTTGGGTAAAAATTTTATCCCAACCCAGGGATGTTCCAGTATCTATATCTAGTTACCTAGTATCTATTTATATACTTGTTAATTTTTCTTGAATTCTTCTTCCCTACATCTCTTTTCCATTTCAACCACACTTAGGGCAAATATTTGATTTTGAAGGCGAGCAAACGCTGCATCCTGTCCCTTTCTCTTGCCTTCTTAATGAATTTCTGAATGTATTTATAGGCATATTTTCTGTATCTTTAACACTTGATATAACCTTCTTAGAGTGCCTTGCTTTCATAAATATGCCTTTACATAAATTAAAGGGTTTTTCTTGACGGTTTTGCTCTAAATTTGCTCAAAAATGTGTTGTGAAAGCAGCCTGTCACAAATGCTGTGGAAAGGTTTCTTTTTTGCTGTGTCTGCATGTTCTCCTCCAAGAAATATTTGCATTAATAAAACTGGCAAAATGATGTCTTAATTTTGACAGACTGGCTGCATTAAAAAAAAAAAAAAAAAAAAAAAAAAAAAAAAAAAAAAAAAAAAAAAAAAAAAAAAAAAAAACAACAACACAAAAAAAAAAAAAAACAACACAGCTATCTTAAGAAGAGCAATAACCAAAACAAACTTGCTGTGTAGGTCAGGAGTTGTCAAACGACTCATTTTTATTTCATTAAAAAGTAGAAAACTGTCAAGCCAAATTCAAATATATTTTGAAATGGAAGGGCTGACTCCACTTTGATTTGTGTTTTAAAAAGCAATGGCTTCAAATTAGGCAAGAAGAAGGAATTGTGTCAGAAATATGTGTTTTGGCATTTCTGTGAAAATCCATCCATACTTGGTGAAATAGTAAGTCCTTGAAAAGCTTCTGCACATGCTTTGAAGAGATTTGCTAAATATGAAAAGGAAATGTGGCTCAGAAGCTTTCTTTTTGTTGTCACAGGCAACTTCTGCTGCCCTACACAGTCAGCTCCTTGGCCATTGGCTGTTGCTTGTCTCTGAGCTGCTGCTCTCAAGTGTAACATGATGCTGAACTAGTTGTGCTTTCCTGACAGCTGCTCAAAAGTCAGAGAAAGGCAGCTCCAATGTGTGTTTGGTGATGTTGGTTTGATGATTCCTGTCTCAGAGCCAGGAATATGCAGTGCCAAGAGAATGGTGCACCAAGAGAACACATTGCACAGTGTGGAGGGAGAGGAGATGGTTCTCCAGCTCCTTCATAGGTTAATACAGTAGGCTGGGGACAAGGGGTGCTAAAGTCCTTTTATCCAGGAAAGTTAAATATTATAATCTTGAAGCTTTCTCAGCACTTTCTAGTGACTTTTCTGTGGCAAAGTCAGTGAGCAAAAATTACATGCTCTTTAAGTGAAAATAGTGCATTTTTAAAAATGACATCCATAACTGAAGAAAATTTCAAGGTTTGTAAGAGAAGTAGTGAACCACCTCCTCCTTCAAAATACAATGTGCTTTTCCTGGAACAACTTTTTAGGCTGGGACTTGGCAGGATTGAGTTCAGGTCACTACCATGCTGATGGTTTTCTGTGGGAACCTGGAGCCTAATTTGTGTTAATTTGGCTTACTGTCCATGCAATAGTGTTAATTCCTTGTTACTTGGTGGACTAATATGAGATTAAATACCTTATTTAATATTTAAATTCTCACCAAAAAAGTTATCAGACAAGTCTTTGGATAAAAAACAGAACAAATCAAGCCTTTCATAACCATATGAAAGGCATCCTGCAATAAAACTGACATCATTTTTACAATCAGCTTGTTTAAATGCTAATTCTAGTTCTACTATGAAAAGAACACAGAATATATCATGCAAGGAACAATATAGTGATTATACCACTGAGCTGAGACTGCTACTCTGACTTTCCAAGAAGTGTCTGCTGAGATGGAAGGAAAGAACAAAGTTGCTGGTGAATTATCACTGATGTTGGTAAGAGTATTCTGTGCTTTAGTGGAGTAGATAACGCTTCCCCAACTGCAAGAGCACATGAAAGGCTTCCACAGTATGAGTTTATGGTTTGCTCAGCTCTGCTATTACACCTGTCAAGCCAAAACAGCACCATTGTCAAGCATCATTTCACATTGTGAAATGTCAGAGCCCAGGGTCAGGGAGGCATAACTCAGTGGAAGGACCTCACATGTAAGTTCACAGACCTAATTATGAGATCTTACAAAAATATACCATGTACTTTGAGTTAATGAAAGTTCATAGTTCATATTCCAGAATCTGTTTTAAGCCTCTAACTTGTCATGCTTTCATGTAATTTTTTAAGTGATCCAAAAATTCATAGAAACAAGCCAA
Source organism: Toxostoma redivivum (assembly GCA_013397375.1). Classification (NCBI taxonomy): domain Eukaryota; kingdom Metazoa; phylum Chordata; class Aves; order Passeriformes; family Mimidae; genus Toxostoma; species Toxostoma redivivum. The sequence continues at coordinate 11,794 of VXBI01013813.1, forward strand.
TTTTAAAATTTTTTTGTTCCTTTAAACCTATAACCTATTGTGTGCTTCTCTCACCTTGTATGAAAGGGCAGGGCAATATGTTATTTCTGTTTCCCATAGAAAACAAACCTTCCTGTTACCTGTCCTCATCACAGTTGCTGCTCGAGAGACTGTAGTGCATGTGTAAATGTCTTCTCCTGAACTGCAATGGGCCCAATCACGTGTAACAGATTCCCTCAGCTATTTGGCTTTCACTCAAGTCTAATAGTTAAGGCTGAAATATATTTTTAGTGTGCTGCTTGCCCTCATGTGTACAAAGAACTGACTGCCAGCATCTGAAATACTGCATTTATTCTGCTACCAATCTAAATTCATGCTGGCAACAGCTGATGGAAATTTCCTTATGTGTAGAGTTTAATTGAATAAACCCTGGTTTTGATTTTCAGAAGGCTTATGAAGTTAACTGTTAAAATCAGAGAAAAATTTTCCAGACTGCTAATATTGGTACTAAAAATAAGCTTAACACTAATTATTTTACTGGCTCCTGCTCTGTATAAAATAGGCTTTCTCATGATGTTTAAGGCAGGATTGAGTACACTCTTATTATTTTTTTAATGCTATTATAATTATGTATCCTGAGAAAACAGGCATCTTTGCAGCATTAAAGCCTAGAAATCAGAAATCAGAACACACAACACCCCAACCCCCCCCCCCCCCA
>VXBI01013813.1:12539-58125 GCA_013397375.1 Toxostoma redivivum
CCCCAAAGTCCAGTAATAAATCTAAGAGACAAGTTCTCTCTGTTATCTGATATATTACATTTCATTACATCTTCTTTCTTGCCTTTCCCTGCTATTGGACACTTTTGTGATATAGCTGAATGGGGTCCTGAATCACCTCGCCTAGACCATGCTTTTGCCAAGAAAGGATGGAACAGATGATGCTTGACGTCCCTTTCAACCTGGGATTCTGATACTGTGATATTGGGAGTTTTCTGCTTAGATCATATGTATTGGGTCTGACTGAGGTAAAGTTCCCAGCCCTTACAGTGCTGTACTTTGCATTGGTATCTGGATGGGTGTTGATAATAGACCAGAGTTTTGGCTACTGCCAAGCAGCGCTGTCCCTCTGACATCCCTCACCAAAGGGGATGGGAGCAGGCAAGATCCTGGGAGGGGATGCAGTCAGGCCAGCTGAGCCAAATTAGCCAAAACATATTCCATACCGTATGGCATCAGCTCAGGTATATAAGCTAAGGGAAAGAGGAGGAAGGGGGCCATCCCTGAGTTTTCAGTGTTTGCCCTTCAGAGCAGCCGTTACATGTGCTAAGGCCCCTGCTTCCTAGGACGTGTCCGAACATCACTGCTGATGGGAAGTAGAGACTGATCTTCCTCTTTAGCTCCTGCGTGTGCAGATCTCTGCTTGTTCCTTTCTTTTTGCTGTAATAAAGCTGCTTTCCTCACCCTGCTAGTCGTTCTCCATCTTATTCTCTCCCCTGCCCCAGTGGGAAAGGGAGTGATAGAGTGACTGAGTGGACACCTGGCACCCAGCCAGGGTCAATCTGCTACATCACGTTACCAGATACAGGGAATACAGAGGGAAATACAAGGCAAGCAGTTATTCCTTGGAGTTTTGGCCAGCCTGGGGTTGGATTAGGTTGAGTGTACATTTTACCTTCTAGCCGCCTTGGAGCTGTTGGCTGCCAGTGGGCATGGTCTGCGTCAGAGGCACTTCAGTTCTGCCCTCTCATATTCTACTCATCAGCCAAGAAAAAGTCTGAGATAACATTAATCCCCACAAGCAGTTTATATCTACTGCAGATATGTTACAGTAGGGAGGGGGTGTTGCGTGCAGAGTTCTGTGCTCGTAGTTCATGCATGTACAGAAACATCTAAAACTGTAAACTGGCACTCAACCACACTGATGTTCAACTCAAAAACTGTGTTTAGAAGTGTGTAATGTGTCACATATGACATCACTTGATAGTGATTTTTATACAGGATGATATGTGTATGCTAATTCTATTGATGTGTGATGGATTTATTAAACTAAAATGGTTCTGTTCACCTGGATTTTTTTCAATGAAATTATTTTGTCAAATAGACGAAATTTTGTTTGAAAGTATTCCGCATCTATGTGAACAATCTAAGTCCATTATAGCTCATGAATCCAACAAACTCATAAGAAAAAAATATTATGACATGATAGAAGTCAATCCCAAGCTCACCAATATTATTTTGTGTTTGGGGAAGTGTTCTGTGGCAGAACTTCCAGAGTTCCTAGAGAGATCAGCTCTGCTGAATGACTGCACATCATCATTAAGTGAGGAGAAGTGCCTGAGTTGAGATTCCTTTACATTTATCTGTATTCATTGTAGGAGAAGCAGCTCCATGTTGTGCATACCAGAACTCTCTTGCTGACTCCATGTAGCAGCAGAAGGAGGAGAATCTGGTCCTGATTCCCTGTGAGTGAAACTAATTTTAGCTTGGGAATCTTCACAAAGTTGTGATGTCTACATTCAGAAATAGGTACTTCTAGTGTGTTCTGCAGGCTGTTTTCTTTACTAATAGCTAGACTTCCAGGTTTTACTAGAAAATTCTAAGTTGAATCATTCACATTATACTTAAAAGATTTGTAATATAAAAGTTGGAGCAGGGTAGATGTAGGAAAGGTAAAAACATCTTTAAGAGGTTACTCTAAGGTGTAAGATTAGTTTTTATTGCATTCTTTAGCTGAATTTTAATGTCTCATAGGGAGTCTAGAGATTCTGAGCTTCTTGTTTACCTGTGTGAATATGGAAAATTGTCAAAAATAGCAAATAGGAAAATCATAAGATGGGGGCAATGTCATGTATTCAAATTCAAGGACTGCGTTTATTAATGAAATGCTATAGAAAACAGTTTCATTTGAGTTCCTTTCTTGCCAGGCTTCACCTTTTGATAGTGTAAAATTACTTTCTATTTTTCTGATTCCTGTTGTAAAACAGTAAGCATGAAAATTATATACAAATGAATGAAAATTCTCTTCCTGATTGAACATATCACTGGCTTTTACTTTAGCCCTTTCTATTTTTATGATTACTGATGTCCATTGTTCAAGTCTTTTTCTTGGAAAAGTAGTTGGAAGAGTTTTATGTGTTTTGTGTTTATGTAAATTACAGAAGAGCCAGGAGATCCTGCAGCCCCAAAGCTGGAGCCAGGCTTTGCTGAGCAGATGCTATGAGTGTTCTCAGAGAAATTTTTTGATTACACACTCTTTCATATTTTGTGATAAATTTTCCTTATATCATGAAATAGTATTTACAGGTTGTGTTTTAAGTATGCTTTTTATTGCAGTAAAAATAGGGAGAAAAAAATAATATTGATTCCTTTATATTATTCCATTTCATAACTGGGCAAGTTGAGTACCTTTGTGGTATGATAGACCAGTACACTTGAGGTTTTTAACAACCTTACCATTTTCATTTTTTCTTGATAATTTGTAGGCTAAATAGGAAATTCTTCAGAGGGAGAGGACCATAATGAGCTCCACTTCCACATAATAGGGTCTGATATGAGTTTGTGATCTTCCAATATTTTCTTACTTTATATGTAAATGGCAAATAATTAAAAGTGCTGAGATTTTAACATACAGGTGTAATATACTATAGAGAATTTAATTCTTTTTTGTGATGTGGATTCACTTCTGAAGATTCCTTTAAAAACATAATGTATTTAGTGGTGCTTAGAACAGATCTTTTATCCCCTTTCTAAAATAAAGTGGGCTCTCATAATTATGATTTTCTTTCATATTTTGACTATTTTAAAGCCTTACATCTGGGCTTGGCTTTTCAATAACTTTTTCCTGAAAATTTTTAATAAATAAGTTGCTTATTTAACAAAGCAACTAAAGATTTTTACATGTATTTTTCTCTCTCCTGTGTCTGTATCATGTTTTAAATGTCAACAATTATCTAATGAGAGTTCCTCACTACCATGTTGATGGTATGGGAAATGTTAGTAATTAATTTGAAAAAAGTCATAAGAGAGAGAAAAAGCATATTTAACTACCTTTGACTTGGTGTCTGACTTGATGACATTTCTCTGAGTGCAAAAGCAGTAACAGAGACTTACTGCTTTGATTTTAGTTTTCCAAGAGTACTGCTTCAGGATATCAGGGCGAAAGTGGAGAAAATTAATGAGAATGGAGGGGACAGAGAGAGGATGATCCCACATTCAGCTATGAAGGCCATTTTTTCCTTGTCTTTCATGCTAGATTTCAAACTTCATGGTTTTAAAAGTAGACTCAATGAGGCTTATGAGTCCCTTCCAAGAGGGGTGACGATGGTGACGATGAAACAATCTGAAATAAGTTTTGCTGAACATTGTAAAGCATGTAACATGATTTTAAATTCAGATGTTGCCTAATACCATGTATAACACTGATATGTGATTATATCAAAGAAATCTTGTATTAAATTCAAAATACAAGTAACAATTTTTAGGAGTAGAATATGATATTAAAATATTGGGAGATCTTCACTTATTTATGGTGAATTACTCAGGTTATTCTGTAATCCATGCAATATACTTAAAAAAAAAAGTAATATTAAGATCTTCTGAAGAAATAATGAAGAATGCGAATCACTGAAGGCATTAATCTTATTTTGAGAGGTAGGTACAATCTGGTCATCCTTCAAGAAAAACGAACTTAAATGAGAACAGATGGAAAGAGGTGCAATTATGATGATTAAGTGAACAGTGAATCTAGCATATGAGAAGAAATTAAAGTGTGTTATATAATAGTACCTACTTATTTAGCCTGATAAAATGAAGATAGAAGCACATGATTCATCTTTGTAAATAAAACCAAGGGTTGAACACAAGAAAGGGAGAGGAGGTTATTGCCAGCATTTGATAAACTGCTTAAAACCTGGCATGAATGAATGCAAACTGGATGTGTCAGAAGTTCTTCACCAGCATTTTTTATATGCTGGAAGAGTACTCTGATACTGAAAAAAAAATCTGCTACAGGTGTTATCAGTTCTTCCCCTAATTTCCAGGCAGGAGGCACAGCCAGGGTCCCTCTAACCTGGTGCAGCCTGTGCAAGGAACATGTCATGTTACCGAGACTGACCCAAATTTTAATAATGATATACAATGATATATAATACTTGTCTTAATAAATCCTGTCTTTACCCTGCTTTCTTATGTCTTATGGGGAAAGTTGTAGGGAAGGTTTTGGGGGAATTTTAATATGTTTTAAAACCCTGCTAATATAGAAAATACTACATCAAATATTTGAAGAGGTGCTAGTAAGCAAGTGTTAGGGCAAGTGAAAATTACTTAAAGTAGAAAAAGGTACTATGCATATCTTAATATGTGACAGTGAAAATAAATTGTTGATGCCATTATTATTTTAATGCATATTTAATACAAGAGTCTTCAGGAGATTGAAAGCTGTGGATTTAGTCACTGTTTTTAAAATTACAGCATACATGAAAGGTTGAAAATTAGTCTTGTTAAGCAAAATATTTTCAGTCTGTTGGTAGAGAATTCTAAATCATTGTTGCCAAAAGAACACACGTAGAAAATTATAACTTAATGAACATGAGTAAGCAAGGATTTCTGAAAGGTGAGTCATGTTAAACAAATAAGATCGCTATCTTAGAAGTGAATGGCAGAAGAGAAAATGCAAGATTTAGTATTTCTCCATGTCAAAAAAAAGCTTTTTTCTTTTTACCAAAATTTTATGCAACAGATTTTTTTGTATAGGCTATCTGAATAGGGATTGAATGCTTAAGATTTTTAATACTGATAAGTAACCAGAGTAGCAGGGAATGGGAAGTGCATATTAGTGGGTTGCTGAAGAGTAGAATTCTTTTGCTTTCTTTGTTGCGATCATTTCTCTTCAATAATTTAATTATTGATTCAGTTTAAAATATGTAAGGTAATAAATATTTTAGGTGGTACTAAAGTAAAAAGATAGTTTAAATGGCAGATGGTTGCAGTTGCTGTACAGGATAATTTCTGATAAATTGAATGGACAGACCAGGGGGTGGAAAATTAAATGCAATAGATTTAAGTGTTAAGTGGTGCTCCTGGGTCAGTGTACTACACAAGCTAAGTGCAGTTGAACTTGATATTGAATAAGGTAATAGTCAGGGAAAAATGTTCAATGCATGCCATTGACAGATTCAGTGTTAACTGCTTACTTCATTGTGTAACAGCAGTATAGGCTAATGCATCCAAATGGATTTCTAATACAAAATTGATCTTGTTTTATAAACCAGTTCATAAAGAATAGCCATTAGGCTGAATTTCCCTATTTTGGTCATTAACTTGTAAACATAGAATTATCAAGGAATAAAAGGAGCACATTCAATGAAGTTGATAAATCTGAGAATATATGGTCTGGAGAGGTGGAAATAAAGTAATATGCAGAGAGGTTGAGAGCCCCTGTTAATAGCATTGAACTTGGAGGAAAAACTATAAATCCTGTTTTTATGATAGAGGATCTTCAAGGCAGGACTGGAGAGTTTTTCCTACTTATTCTTCAATCATATTATGTTATTTGACATTTCAAAACTTGACACCAAGTCTTTGGAACCTTCCAGAAGTCCTCAGAAGTGAATCCCAAGAAAAAGACATTGCTGCTGTTTCTAATCCCCATAATATAGATGTGGTTAATTTAACGCATGAGTTACCTCACTGAGATTGTTGCAACACTCCATATATCTTAAGTTAATGGCATGCAGATGTGTTTGCAGGATCAGGCTTCATTGATCAGCTTTGTGTTTAGATGTAGCTAATAACCCCTTCTGTGAGTTGGGTGGAATTTTCCCTGTCTCCTGTGAAATTTGATGTGCATTAGGAAGTCAGGAGTTACTGCTCTGTGACCACTTTTTCTTGTGCTGATAAACATGTAGACTCTTTTTAAAGTGGGTGTCTTTCTCATCAATCTATTCAATTTTCCAGCCTTTGTATCCTGTGTGAGGGATGGCTTTGATAGATTTTGACACTTGAAAAACAGCATGGCTTTGACTGAGATGCTGGTCCAGCCTCCCATGCAGGTGGGGAGGTGTAGAAATCAAACCTGGCCAAAGCTGACCTGTGATTTGTTGCTAGGAATGGCAAAGAACTTTTGAACTCAAAAGAAGTTGTTTTGTCTTTATCTAAAACCTGGGAGCGACCCTTTAAAAAGTGCTGTAAACCCAACATGCAAAGCATCATGACCCAGCCAAACCGAGCTGGCAATTACTAAGAAATTAAAAATACAAATTACATGTGCTGCATCTGTAGGCACCATTGTTCCAATTAATCTATGTATTTCCTTTTAAACGTTGTTTACATACCTGTATCCCTTGTATGTTATATATTATTCATTTCTATATGGCAAGAATGCATGATGAGATAAGATCTTGAGGGTAGGATTGACAAAATAATGAGTGTTTGCATATGCAGCTGAAGATAAAAGAGGATATGGCTACACTCTATCTGATAATTTCTTTATCCACATGAGATACAAAGGTGTTTTGAGCTGAGCTGTTGGACACTAACAATGGGAATTCTTTGTAAGTCTTTTCTGTCTTATTTAAGCTTTATTTAAGACTGCCCATTATCAAGCGGTTCTCGTGCCTTACTGTTGTGTCTGTAATCTGTTCTTCACTGTTTTCTCAGGGATTTACTGATCATTGCAGAGTATCAGCAAAACAATGTCGAGAACAAAAGCTGCTGCCCTATCTCAATATGTAGCTTAAACACACTGTTATTTTTTAAATTTTTTTGCAGTTAGTGCTGCACTCATTATTGAATGCATTTCTCCTATTCAGATTAGGATAATTTTTATAACACTTTCAGAATGAATTATTATAATGTTTTATAAGATAGCTAGTATATTCAGTGTCAAGGGTAAATATTATAAGCATGTAAACTTGCAATTTAGCCTTGATTTTTCAACCATATTTTACTGTCCACTGGCAGAAAAACAAGCAAAACGCATCATGGCATGGCTTTATTGTACCACTGCTGAGCAATTTTTGTATATTGTTTCCTTTTATAATTTGAGACATGAAAATGATTTTTGCAATAAATTTTTTCATAAGTATTCTTACTGATAGATGATGCATTTATTTAAGCATCAGTGGACAAATAAAGTTATCCACGGATGACTAACAACCTTGGATAAATACCATTTCACTCAGCAGCTATCCATAGTACCTTAGCAATGCAATTACATGCCAGGACCTATTATCCCAATTAATGAACTGTTTTATATTCACTGTGTGTTATACTTGAAACTCTTCAGAGGCCTGGCCTTCACTTAGCCAGAGGCAAAAAAAAAAAAGTAAAACAAATCACCAGAAGAAGTCTTTCATTTACTTTCCAAGATATATAGCATGTAATTATACTTAAAGCATAACAGGGATGGTCTCAGAAATTCCCTTTGATTTAAGTTACAGTAAAACTATATATTAAACCCATGATCATTAAATATAGCTATCTTGTTTTCCAAGATCATTGTCGTTGACAGCAAAAGTAGATATTTTGCTATCTTCTTCCTGCATTGTATTTTTTACAATTATATATATTTTGCCAAAGGCTAAGTTTGAGGGTTATTTACAAGATTCATGTTTCTTCTCTCTTTCTAATAAGATGCTAATAAGAGCAGCAGTTCCTGGGGATGCTGCATTTGCTGGATGGGTGAGCAAATAAAATAGTCTACTGAAAAGTATGCAGTGCACTGTTGTGTTGCTGCTTTGTAAAATGCCAGCCCTGGGCTGTCTTTCACTGGAATTTGACCACTGGAGTTTCCCTCTACTCCCTCTGGTGGTTTCCAAAGCTGCATTTCTAAAGCTATAAAATAAAACATAGTTGTATTTCTTCTCCTGATTGTAAGGAGCATTGATTGCTTCTCATTATATATTATTGCAAAGGGGCAGTCTATTACATGAATTTATTACATTTTCTTCATGATAATTACTGGAAGTTATTGAACAAGGCAGGGAGTTATCACCAGTAAGTTCCTGCTATAGCTGAGGAAGCAAATCCACAAATATTTAGTGGATCTAAAGCTGTAAACAACACATCCTGTTTACAGTGTGGTAGGAATTTACAACTCACAGTGCATCTGAGGATTTTGTAGGAATCATGCTCCAACTACTACAAATTCAGGCTTGAAAGATGAACTGCAGTAAAAAATTGTCTTTCGTTGTGTTGTGCAGATACCTTTTGTTGAGCCATTAGACAGCAGTTAAAATGACCACTATATTCTCCATTTCCCTTACTCAAGAATGACATTACTATTTAATGAGCAGCTGGTTAGGGAGTCTCATGAAATCTGCATTCATACATTAATGCAGGATTGCTCTTTTACATTCGGAAGAGGAATATATCAATGGGAAAAATCAATAATGTAAGTGTCCCAATGGGTCTGCGGATTCCCGTAAAATACAATCATTGAGTCATCTTTCTGTAATTTCTTTTCACAAATAATTTTTCCAGTCCCAGTTCCTTAGTGTCCAGAGGAGCACTAGGAAAAAGGATAGCTGTCACAGCCAGAGCAACCACAGAGCACTCTTCCTAAATTTCCTGGGTGGGCCCTATTGCCTCCATCCCTTGCCCTTGATAGAGCTGGATGTGTCCTTGTCACACCACATAATGTCAGGCACAGGGAATGCAGAGAGCTGGCCCAGGGCTGCTACAGCTGCCCTTGGATGCCTGGCTCCTGAGAGCCTCAAGGAAAAGAGGGTGAGTAGTGTCTGCTGCCCACTGGATACAGCTGAACCTACAGCGGCTGAACCTACAGCTGAACCAACATGACATTAAAAGATAAAATTAAAAAGATTTTTAAAGATTAAAAATAAAATTAAAAATTAAAAATTAAGAATTAAAATTAAAAGATTAATGCCAACAATTGAAAGTGTGTGAGTTCCTATTTTTCTAATAGCTCCTTCTTTCCCTGAAAGAAAAGGGGGCCTAATGTGTTTCAGGTCCCGGTGCTCTCCTCTCCTTTTTGTCACAGGTCCTGAGACATTAGTGCTTAGGATAGCCAAGATATTTAGATTTGTTTCCAAATTCAACCAGCCTTCAGATTCACTCCTGGATCCATTCCATTCCAATCATGAATAGAATCACCTCTCAAGCCACTTCTCCACGATGGTTATCATATAATTCTTTCATAAATATAAAGCCATGGTTTAGAAACATATGCAGAAAAAGTATTTTTACTGACTTGAAATGCCAAAATTCCTAGATTTTTACTTATAATGCTTCTAAGACATCAGAGGGGATTTGTTAACATGCAGGTACACTGTAGGAAATACCTAATGCATTTAAAAAGCAGCCCAGCTGTCCCACCAACAGAATGCCACACGTACAATCCGAATGCACATTTATTTAAAGATGAAAGATAAAAGCCAAAAGAAGTTAACAGCCATTAAGTTTAGCACTTTATTATTAAATATAGGATACAAACAAACTAGTAGAGAAGAAATAAAAAGCTAGCACAAATATTAAGTCCAATTAAATGCTGATGACTTTGATAAATTCTGCAGTCTCAATAAATATAAGTGATCTTCGCATTACTCTTCAATTATTGACACCTTCGTACTATGTTGAAGATTCATCTTCCACCAAAGACTTTTATTGCTATAATATTTCACATCTGACTAGCCAGTTTCTTCCATTATCTTAATATTCACAGTTAAAATAAACTAACATTATCCCTTATGGCTATATATGTCATATACAAAGACAGTGAGGAGACAAAACATAACTTCAGAAAGAAAATTCCTGGCCATTATTCACTGTTTCTTACTTCAATTTCAAATACCACACTGAAATAGGCTCAGAAATATTTTTTTTTTCTTCTCACCTCTTTTTCTGGTTTTCTTATCAGTCTTTTTACTTTTTGAAGGCAGAAGCTGTATAGCCTTTTTAGAGTGTTTAAAGTAGTTTAAAAATTTTTACTCCCTAGGTAGAACAATTTAATCACTTTCATTTCCACAATTTCATTGAGAGAAGAACATTCTACAAAACTACAGAAAATATTTTTTCCTAGTTCATTGTGGAGCTGAAACAAAGATTTAAGAAATAATCTGTGGAAAGAATTAGGCTGGAGAGTTGGTCTCTATTTTAGCCACCAGCTAGAGAAGAATGGAAAAGGAGAATAGTGTGATAAGCCTTTTGATTCTGCTTCTGTGTTTGAATAGTGCCCTTCTGCCAGGAGAAATGGGAGGAGTCAAGCCCTTAAGGACAGGCTCTAGCATTGCTGTGAGAACAAGTGCCCTTGATATGTACTCTGATTGTGGCTGAAAATCTGCAGGATCATAAATGTCATCCCTTCTTCCTGTCTTGCAGCGATTCATTGCTTTCAAAGTGTCTTAGTTACGACTGTTCAGGCAGCAAATATATATTGGTTGTCTGTAAATATTAATTACAGAGCACTACACATGATAAGAATATTTAGTATCTCTAATGTTGGTAATTTTCCAGTAGAAAAAAAATCAGTAATAATGACAGAAATATAAAATCTAGGGGGGAGGAATGGACCTTTAAATAAATTCTGATTTACTTTCTCTCTTCCACATTATCAACAGTATTACTGATACAGAAGAATGGCAGTCTCCTGTCCAGAATTTACTGGAGACTTACAGAGCAATGAACCACCTTCTAGGCCCCTACAATCTCATGTATATATTGATAAATATATAGATAAAGAATGCATCTGATAACTATCACATATTATTACATTACAAAATTAATATATTAAATAATTCAGTGTGTACTTCTCTGCTATACCTCCGAATAATAATAAGGTTGAGTATTTGGTTTGGTTTGGTTGAAATTGTGTAAAAATATTCATAGTATGTGGATGAACACAGCTTTTCTATAACAAAATTAACTTTGGTGCCATTTCCTTATCACAATAAGACATTTTTAAGAGTGTGGTATTGTAAGATAGTCCTTTTATGGATCATTTTAAGGCCAGTGGAGCATGTGTTATCTCACTTTAACACACACCTTGTGGGTTTCTTTTTTTCAATTTAAGTAAATGATGTTTCCAGACCAATAGCTTTTTTGTGTACAGAACACACTAAGGAAGGTGAATAATGTGACCATGGGAATCTTTTAATTTAAAAATAAATGTTTCATAATTAGAGATAATGGTAGAAGCTTGGCAGGAATGAGCAAATCTCAGCAGCTCTACTGTGCTTGTATAGAGAAAGGACTGTAAGTAACACCCTGCTCTTACTTAGCTCATTGACTTTTCCTAGTTACTTCTAACTACGGTTTCCAAACCTTCTAATTGTTTGGTTTTTTGTTTGTTTGTTTGTTTAATATCTCTGCTCATTGAGGTTTGGGTGTCAGATTTAGGGATTCTTAAGTATGTTAAATTGAAGAAGCTGGCTGTCCCCTCATGAGGGGACTGCAACTGTACAGCATGCCTGTATATTAATTTATTTAAAGCAAAGAAAAAGAGACAGGAAGAGCTGTGCTGCTGGGAAATTATCTCTGCCTCAGGGTTCCCACAAAGACAGAGGCAGCAGTGAGGAAGAGCTGAGTTTTAGTCCTGGGTTGCTCTGAGAACTGAGGTACAGCTTTTTCTTCGCTTGCTCTGATGTAATTCTGCTCTAGAACTGCCCAGAGAAATTTTGTATCTCCATTCATCTTCTACTTAACTGTAGAACAATTGCTGTTGTGAAAAACATGTTCAGGAATGGCATCTGATTTTCCTCCCTTCAGCTGCACCACTCTTGTTTAACCATGACGGAATTGCAGCTTATGCATGACTGTTGCAGAGCTCATTTATCATCCCAGCCCCTGGTTCTGACTGTATCACTCCTCAACACGTGTCCTTTTTTTTTTGGATCTTCCTCATCAGACTTAAAACTTTATCTTCCTTTCTATCCCCTCTCTTAATCAGCTACAAGGAGGTCAACTTTTGCCTGCCCAGCCCTGTGCTTGCCTTTGTGCTGGCTTTGTCTGCAAACATCTGCCCAGCCACATTGTTATTCTGCCTCAGCCCCACAGCGCTCTCTTCTATGCTGTTCCAAAAGAACTTGTCAGCACTTTGCTCATGGTATTCTAAACTCATCACCAACTTTTTTGGTCTCATTTTTCCTATGATTATTAGGTATATTTTGTCTCATATTCAGAGCAGAGATTCTTCCCCCAAGTGGAAATAAAAATAGTTTTGATGTGTTTACTCTTGTGAATTACTAACTCCTTATGAGCTTTATAAAGCTTAATCACTATTAGTTGAACTTGTAAATCATGTAAAAAACCAGGTATGTACAATGGGATATAACATACACTTGTGATTACCCTTATAAAGTGATATCTTTCTTTGCAACACTCGAAGTATCATTTCTCTATTTTATTCTTTCCTTATTATATTCTGTCAGAGGTTCAAAACAGAAAAATGTGAATTTTTCTGGAAAAAAAAAGGAAATTCAGGCTGCAAGTGCAGTCCTCCCTGGTTAGCACTTCTTTTAACTACTCTGATTTGTTCTAAGTATAAATTACTTTGAAAATATTCCTTTCACTTGGCCATTCCATAGTGGTGAATTGCAATTCAGCCTTCAAATTATAAGGCAAATAACGAAAAGGAAGACACAATGATCACAGAAGCAACAAAAGATACCAATGCTTTAAAAATATAAATTTTTTTTAGGTACAGCAACAGTCCTAGTCAAAATCTCTTACTATCAAACTTCTCACCTCTGATTGGAAAATTAACAAAAATAGAAGTGACTACACATAAAAAATGTATAGATATATTCATCACTGGATAAAGCAGCTGAACCCAGTATTAATAAAGATTGCTATTCATTTTTTGAATTTGTATGATTGACCACTTAAAGAAATTACTAGTGCTATAGAAAGTCTTATGACTAAAAGGGAAAAGTCATTTAGTTCAGGGAGGTCTTGTCAGCCTCATAAAATAACTGTTGATTATAATTATACAGTAATCTCTGAAATATTCTCATGGGAAGTAGAGAGAAAATGAACAGGGAAAAAAATTACCTCCAGCTAATACACATTACTGATACCAAGAATACACTTTTGCAGCCGATTGCATACTATGAGCAGCTTTCCAAAACTTGTTTCTTTTGCTAACCTCTCATTTCATCTGTCTAGTTACTTATACTATGTCAGGCAGAAAATTTGCATTTTCAAAGACACTTATATAAACTAGCCAAACTATTTTTGTTTCCTCAATTGTCATGCTCTAAAAAAAAAATCCTGTTTTATGTGACTGTTTAGCCCTAAGATAAGGAATATAAGAACAGATCTGAACTTCTCCAGCATCAGACGGTAATTGTTTCTGTGACTTACAGTGTCAGTTTTCCACTGTCAATAATACTATTCACGAGGGAAATACTTCTGGTATAACAATTGCTCTTGATTTTTAGCGTGTTACATATCTGCTGCTTTGCCATGCTACTTTACAGAACAATAACCAGAAGAGCAAACTTATTTTTGTCCTGGTTTAACTCAGAAGCAATTTTTCCAGTTTTGACCTGAAAATTTGCAGTCATGTTGAAAATCCTACTAGGAAATGGTCCCCTCCTTCTGGTCTGTGTTAGCCCTATTGGCATGTGGAAGGCACATTTCTCACTAATTAGAAAGTGTTTTAAAAGAAATTCAAGTATTGAACACTGATAGATACCACTGTCTGGTGAGGTTTTGGAATTTCAAGGTAATATAAAGTATGTCTGGAACAGTATAAAAATCTTGTGTGTTTCTTGAGAATTAAATCTATAATGGGAAGCCATGGACATATTTAAGATATTTCCCATTGTTTTAGGTGTTCTTATCCTCCTAGGCTGTAGAATTCCCCAAACTTATACATAGTCCACTTAAAGTAATGAAATTTCACACTCATTCTTTAGCCTGGAGGATTGTGTGAGCACAGCAAAATGCATATCCATATTGATATTTAAATTATTTTTAGTATCTGCCTTAAGAGTTATTGAAATGAATGGTATTCCAGGAGGGCATTAGTCATAGCAGAAGTCAAGTGTGTCAGGTCTTTGGCAACTAGAAATTTTTCTTTTTTTAAAGAAATTGAAATGGTCTGGAGAACTGTTGCCCAATGCTTTTAAGCATAGTGCTCTGTGTGGGGAATCCAACAAATCATATCTCTTAAAGGCAATTATAAGAAGTTCTAAGCTTGATCAAAGTCTCTGTTATTTCTCTAATGTGAAATCCCAATGGCGTTAGCCTGGAGCAACTTCATACTTCAATGTCAAACTTCAGTTTGACACCTCTAACCTCTAACCTCAGGACTCTTTCGTGAGGATGAATCTCTCAACTTTGTCAGACACATTGTGATTTCTAAAGGGAAAAAAGAGCTCCAGAAAATTAGGTCTTCAATTGGAAAAGTTTCTAAAATCAAATATCTCTACTGATTTACAAACATCTTGTATATGTTTATATTGTGACTCATTAATATCTCTATCTATAGAAGATCTACATGAGACTACTAGAACAATCTATGCATTTTATCTATAGTGAAAGCTTGCATCAAAATCTGATACTACAGAGTAAACAAGAAATGTATGTCTAAAAAGTTACAAGTCTAGAAACATTTTAGTCCTTTTTAGAGGTCAAGATTGATTGGCCACAAATCAAAAAATAGCGAGAAACAAACTAAGATTCACATGCACCAGACTGATTTGCTAGAGGTGAATTTGCATGTGTTACACATGACAGATGTTCTTTTCAGCTCATTACTGGCAAACAGCCCAATTTGTCTAAATCACATTTAATATACAGCAGTTTCTGGCAGGTATAAAGAAAAAAATATATATATCTTGCAAGTCTTCCCGGGTATTCTCTATATAATTAAAATTGGTTTTGTAAATGACCTTAATAGTATTTGAAAAGGGTAAAAGAGGAAAGCATAACTTGATAGCGAGCAATTAGTTAGAAATTAAAAAGTTAATGCATGTAAGCTTCCTATTTTCAACTCTAAAAGGTACTGGTCACAGAGATTAAAGGAGGGGTTTCTATGAAGATTCTGAAGCCACTTTTCAACATGCCCTTCATGGTTTGCATGAATTCTCAGTGTGGATAACTTCTTGATCTTAATAATCATCACCAACAGTTTATTTGGAGTTTGTAGGATGAAGAGTGAGTATGGGCAAATTCTGAGAGTATTTTGATTCTTTTCCTGGCATAACCATCTTATGACAGTGTCAGCAAAAGCTCTCCACTGGAAGAGCACTGACAGCTTGAGAGGGCTCAAATGCTCATTGCAGGTGCTGCTCAGCCTCAGCAGCTCTGCAGTGGGAACATCATGTGTGTTAAGAGATCCCTGGCTAGATCAAAGCTATTGTTTCCAGTACACACAATCCACAGTATATATCCTTAGAAGGCAAGTTCTGTTGTCTCTTAACCAGTTATTCTTCATTGGTATCCATGAAGGGTAATGGAGAAAACATTGTACTATGTCTCAAGGGACTTCTTCGTGCCTTGGCTGGGGGCACTGATACTTATCTCTTGCAAAGTCCTTTGAAATTTGGAAACATAAACCTCCAAATATTGGCTAGTTGATACCATGTTGTTACCATTATTTAGAGAGGAGATGAAGTTCCTCATACTGAATTCACAAATATTTAGCAAATTCCAGTGCAATTTAAGAAAATGATTTTTTATTTACTTTAGAAATTCTCTTCAATGTCTCCTGTAATATAACACGGTATATTAAAAGTATGGAGGTAGCTATTGTTAACAGCTCAATGAATGTATGAACATATTGTGAGATAATTTTTAATCAATTTAACATTTTTAGATTGTTCTATGAATGCACCTTATACTATAAAGGGAGATGGATTTTATGTGATGTTTGTGAGAGGTAAGAGATTGACACAGTGGCTCAGGCTGTTGGTTCAAACACATCTTATTCAGTATTGTGTTATTCCTTACAACTGACATCATCTTGATGGCTTTGAGACAGATGTCCAATACTGAACTAGGCAGAAGTGCAATTAATATTGAACAAATAAAAGGGTGGTTTGGTTTTTTTGTCTGCATGGTGATTCCGCCTGTTTCTCTAGAACAAATTATTTTAATTTCTACTGCATTAGCAACAGCAGACTGATTGGAAAGAGATTTTGAAGTCAGACATGGCACCTGGAAAATGGTGGAGAAGTTTGTCAGGAAAATACATCAAAATTGCAGAGAATTCTTTTAATGAGGACAGGATATCCCATAAAATCATAGAATCGAAAAGCACTCTTGTTTTGTTTATTTAGTATTATATTGGTGTTTATTTGCTATAATGTTTAAATAAGAATAGTTAGCATTCATTTCAAAAGGGAAAAAAAAGGTATTTTTCCTGTAATTTGCAGTGTAATAAGCTTAATGTTAGAGCCTGAGTGCAGTTGTACTGAAATCTGTAAAGAGCTGCTAGGTACAGAACTTTTCTCTAATGGCCAGTGAGCCATCCTATCCCCTTTTTGTGTACAAGATATGAAGATACTGTCTCTAGGGCTGTACAAGAAATGAAACCTTTCTGCTCTGAGTTTATTGCTCTGGAGCTTTGAACTTCCCAGCCCTGCAGTGCTACTGCAGAGGATCCAGAAAGCTACCCTGTAAGTAGAGGCTGCATACATCATTCACTCTCTGGACTTCCACAGGAATATTAAATACACTCTTTATGTGAGAATGTCTGGATATGTGTTGATTTATGCCCTTTTTCACCTACTGCCCAGTTTATTTTCTATGAATTCTGATTTCAGAAGATATTTGTATCTGTATCTGTATGAAATACATATTTTTGTTATGCAGTTTTTATGACATTTTTCTACAGAAAATAAGAATATATGCTGTTTATGAGCATCTGTTACTTCTGGAATCAGCTTGGTAAAGGACATTTTGTGTTCACTAATCCAGAAATTCCTGTAGTTAAACTTTCAGAAAAACAGTTATTTTTTCCATGCAAATAAAGCAGTGAAAGGTTTTTTTGTCAAAACATAGTTGTTTGTTATTCCTTTTACAAGATATATAGTCTTGTTTTGGTCATGATTGCTCATGCAACCATATGGGAGTTTGTTCATATTCTAGTTGAGCAAAAATCTGTTGCCATGTGTTTGCCTACTCATAGTAATTTTTTAAAGGCTTGTCTATTTTTCACAGCTAAATTTAAGCAAAAGTGTTGATTTTCTTTTTATAAAAGATAAATTATGAAGTCAGATGTTGACTGCTTAGGATAGTAAACATCAGAGAAGTTGGTTACTTTGTGGTTTTGCTTTTCTCTAATGAAGTTCTTAAATAGCAAGTTCCTAAACTATTTCTTAAACCTCACTGGTTATTAGTAGTAGCAGTAGTGGTACTGAAAGCCACTGGTAATTATAAATTAATTATAAAACTGGAAGCTAATGATAAAACAGAAGAGATACCCAGGCTTAAATATCCCACAGTCATTGAATTTCAAAATCTTGAAATAAACAGCTGATTTCTCACATGTTTTTCAACCTGAGCTTTATGGAGAGGCATGCAGGGTCCATGGAGAAATGTGGAAGGCTTAAAGGGTCAGGGTATTTACAGAAATACAACAGGTAGACTTGCTGATGGTTCCATGCTATGGAAGAGGAGGCATATACTAGGATCATGATGAAACTCAGCTCTTTTTCTCTCTTTTTTTCTTTTTTCTTTCTCTCCTTTGTGTGTGTGTATGTGTGTGAATGTCCTTTTAATATTACTCCTTTGGATAAATCAGTCAATTAAGCAGTGGGAAAAAATTGCTAAATTCTTGATTTTTGTTTGCTTATTAGGAGCTACCTAACTACACCCTGTAGCAGACACACCAATTTTAGACATTGAATTTATTTGCCAAACATTCTCAAAGAATTAATCTCAACATTTACAATTAAGTTTTGTTTACTTGTATTCTTACTTACATGTATATGAAAGAAGAGCTTTTCTTAAAGCAATGTATTGTTCTGATACATCAGTGTTGCTCAACAAATCTGGTAGAGTTGTGTGAGGGCTTTGTGCAGCACGTAGGCACTCAGTTGGAAGAGCCTGTCTGTGTGGGAGTGTTGTAGTGCTCATACTCATTAGTTTCCTTTGCAATTTAATGACCTCAGTTAGACTGAAAATAAGTCTGTCAAACAAAACATGAAAACGGTGACTGACTGAGAAATAATTTGAAGGTAGAAAGAAGGCAGAATAAATTATGTAAATTCCCAATAAGCTACCAAGCTAACTATATTACTCCTGATCTGCCACATAACAATGTAGTATCACTGTTCTCTGTTCTTTCACAGGCCTAGGATGAGACAAAAGTACTCCAAGAAAACCAAAATTATAGGCAGTGAACACAACTTTGAAAATTCTATGAGTGGAACAGAAGGATAAAAATAAACATAAAACAAACAAAAACGAAAGACCAGATCTTTAGCTGTCAGGAGTCTTAGGATCTAGTGAGTGCTGCTTCTGAGAACAGAGGGTGCTTTGAAGTTTAAATTTATTCAGGTTTTCTTGAAATGTGTATCAAAAGATTATACAGATATTTCTGTATTAAGCAGCACTGCTGTAGATGTTGGTTCTTCCCCACCCTGATTGGACTCCAAACCAGGAGAGCAACACCTTACTGTAAGTGCCATACTTCATGAAAACAAAATCCACTTATTCTGACCAATCCTACTTGGGATTTTTTGAGGAATCAGCTTTTCCAGTTAGGAGAAAATAATTTTGAAAAGACAGGAGGGGGATTTGTTTCTAAAGTTGTTTCTATCTAGCTATTGGAGAAATTTAGGCCAAAATTAGACATCAGAAAGTCAGGTCTGTACATACAAAAGGTGTTATTGTTGCAATGCTTTCAGTTGAATTTTCTGTCTTTTTTTATTTCAATTAATCTTTCTGTTCTTGACACCTTTGGAAGCACAGGGGCCTCCAAGCACTGGTAACAAAAAAATCACAAGTTAATGACTAAACTATCCCTGCTAGTCATTGCAGCTCCACTACACAATCCCTTGACTTTTCTGCCACAGACTTGTCATGAAAAGCACTGGAGGGCAATTGACCAGTGTGATTTTTTAAAGCATGTCACAACTGCAGAAACATCTACGCACACAGAGCACATTAAAACTGCGCTGACAAGGCCATAAATCATTGAAGTGCTAAACCCTGAAATATCAGTTTTGCAGTCAGTCATTAAACAAAACTCATAATCTATGAAATTATACATTCCAGTCTAAAATACAATATTTCACCTCACGTATGTAAAGCTAGGTACTCACCATTGCTTCTCTTTTGCAAAACATAAGGCTTGTCAACAAAGATATTTCTGTCAGTGTGAATAAAGGGGCTCTATCCATCATTCTCTTGTCAGAAACAGATAGGTTCCTAGTTAAACCTTCTTTTTTTTATACAGATTGTTAAATCTAAGGGACACAGTCTTTGTTCTGCTTATGAGTCCCAAGAACATCAGTAATAAGTCTGTATGTATATGGATGGTGTGTTCAGAGGAACATGTTCACAAGCTACATTTTTCAGTGTGATGGAGGACCAAATTTGAGCCTGTGCTCAAGGTCACATTCATTCCACTGCTCACATCCTTTACCTATTATTGACATCCTCTAGTTTACAGAACAAGTCTCCTAGTACACTCCTGGAGAAAACTTGGGTACAGCCTCTGGTTGGAAATTTTAGAGTCCATATTTCCAGGCTGATCATCTTGTACCTGGCTTTGCTGTCCTCTGGTGTCTTTTCTGCTCTTGAGTCAATGTCTTATGAGTGCTCCAAAGGAAAGGTCTGGAGGTACTCTTTCCAAGAAATGTATTTTGATGTAACCTGCTGCAGAAACAGACCACATCAGTATCCCAGTTTCAATTGGAACACTCTCTATACAAGGTCAACATGATTTTAAGGAGCTAAGTCTCTCTAACTCTGCAGACTTTCCATCCTGGCCTGAACATGTCATGTGATTTCATAGTGTAACGATGGGTCAGTTTGGTGTTTGGTTGAATAGAACCTAATTTGAAGCTGTGTATGAGATTTCAGGCTGTAGCATGAGAAGATGAACTTAAAAGGGAGTTGGCTCAGCCTCCACCTGTGCTTCTCAAGCATTGCTATGAGGCCAGGGATAAACTGTTATTTGGAGGAGTTCCTGAATTTCATGAAACGAAACAATTATTTCTGTTACTGCAAGGATCTTGAGAGAAAAATAATTTGTTTACATGTAGGCAACCTTCTCCTTTTCCTCCTTCTGTTACTGTTCCCCTTTCCCCACTTCAGATAGGCTGCAAAGCGTAATTTTACATGAATAGACTAAAGAGGAGAGGAAGTTTCTGTAAGATGTTTGTCTTGCCTCCAGGGCAGAGGATTTGGGCAGTGTAAGAGCTGGGATTCTCAACAGATCTCAACAGCAAGGTTCTGAACACCTGAAACTTTTCATTATTAAAGCTATGTTAAGCTCAATATGTTCTTCAAATTCCAACATGCACTACATAGTTTTTGTTGTTGTTTGTATTAAATGTAATCTTGTGCTGTTATGGACCCCATATTTTCCTTTCATCTTGTATATAATTGTACTGAAGGAAGTGGAGGGAAAACTATTTCACTGCCTTTATAAATTTAGCCTTTTTGAAGAGATATCCAAGTTTAGATACAGAAGGGAAATTTTTCACTCTTTAAAAAACAATCTCGTTGCATTCATTATGTAATGCCTCAAATTGTTCCTTAAGTTAGAATACTGATACTGATAAATCTAATATACTAATAAATCAAATAAAGACTGGTAGAGAAGAAAATTAATATTCTCAGATGCTTTCTTCTTTATAAACTAAAAGGAAAATGATAGCATAAACTAAAAATAAATGTTCAGATTGCATTAGTACTTGTGTAAGATTCACTGGAGTAAATTCTATATCCTTACTTTTTTTTAAAAAAATTCTTACAGTCTCTGGTCATAATCCAGGTTATAAACCTGAGTATTTCTGCATACCAATTCTGCATCACAGAGTCTTTGTGCTCTGGTTGTTTGATTTACCCTCAAATTGTAGATTTACACATAAAATAATTAGTGAAGTATTTCTGAATCCCTTGCATACTGGCATAGATTTTGATGTCCTGAATTAATAGGAGAGAGGTGTCTGACATGATAAAACAAGTAAATAAATCACTGCAGTGCATTAAGATTAGCTGCATGTTTCCATGAGGCAGAAAAAAATTAGCAAATATCTGTCATGAAAGTATGTCTTTGTTGATCCATCTACTAGGTTAAAATATAGGAAAAATGAATATACATGGCATTCATGGAGTGTTTCATCTTGACGGACTTTATAATCATAAAACAAAGAGACTCCTAGAAATAGGAGGGTGATCAAAGACGTTCAAGAGGGTATTCAGGCAACATCTGAGTTGTTTTAAACCTTGATAACTGAGTCTACTTATCACTCATCTTAATTATTCTTTGTTGTATGGATAGTAGCTGTTTTAAAACCAGTTTGAACATGGAGACAAAAAGTGAAAGTATGGTAGGCAGGATCATGTTTAAAGAGCTCAGAAGCTCACACACTGTCCACCTTCATGCTGAGAAAGCTCAAGGTTCAGCAGGCAGCTCAGGGATTTTGTTTGTGGGGTCTTGAAAATCTCCAAGGACAGAAACTGCACAAGCTCTTTGGGCCCCCATTCCCCTCCTCGACTGCCAGTCCCATGCCCTGAATCTGTCAACTGATCTTACCTTTCCTGCTTTCCAGTGATGGAAAATTCAGACTGAGAGTGATGTGATGAACCTTGTTCTCCTTTGTTTCCTGAGTAGGTTTATATACTATGCAGAATAAATGCATGAACTTTCATTAATTAGAGTACTCCACAGAGAACTGGGGAGTTGTTTGTTTCCAAAAAGATAGATAAAAGCTGAAAATCTGTAGCTAGAGCCTTTGATAGCTAGCTAGAGCCTAGAGACAGCTGGGTCTGGCAAGGAGATTTTGGAAGTTGGAAAAGGTGCCCCTTCCTTTAATTTCTTTAAGGTAGAGGTATTAGTGGTTGTCCGAATTTTAAATACATATTCAACAAAGCGTTATGTTGTCCCAGCAGGTTTTACTAGATAGCATTTTCTGCTCTTCCTCGCTAGAATTTGTCACTCTTTCAGACTGCAGAAAACCTCAGTAGTCAGAGGTCTCTGTGAAAATGCTCTGAAGTACAATTATTGACAATATTGATGTTTTAATTGTTCTCATTAAGTTCTTAAGACTTTGCTGCATTAGGAAAGTGTAGAAAGCTCCAAGGCATTTTTTCCAGACTTTTCAGACTTAAGAAACCCCGTCTATTAACATTTGGTTTCAGAATTTTTCCTTCCTAATAAGAAAAGTCATTTAAATATAAATGTACTTTCATGATCATCGACATATATACACACAAATAATACTATAACTAAATGAATAAAAAAGATTTAGGGTTTCCTCAGTCTCTTGAAGAAAGCTGTGCTAAGTTAAGAGTTGTTTGAAAGCAGTTTTGATTTTTTGCAAGTCATAGCTATTTGTTTTGGTTCACTTCTGTCTAAGGGGCAGCTCTCAGCATATCCAGGGCTGTTGTCTTCTTCACCTGTAACACAATTGTTGTTTTTTTGTGATCCAGTAGAAGATTTGGGTACTTCTACATTAAAAAAATAATTTCCTATATAGATCTTATATATTCCTATATTCACTTTAAGAGATTTGAACACATGACAGACACGTAGCATACTGGGTTGGAGAAACTCCCACTATTCTTAATAAATGCCTCTATAAATAGCCCTCCTGTGTGTGCTTGTGGACATACCTCCTGTATTGTGTTTCTACAGTAAATTACAGTGTTGGGAAGTTTTGGGTTATATTTCCTGACAAATTTCCTGACAGCATGACTCTGCTCTCAGTGCCACCATCATGAATTAGTTTTCCTAGGCAAAATTCAAATAGTAAACACCATTCTATGCAGCATATTGTAGTCAAAACCTATCAGCCCCATGAATGGTAGATGTACTTGTGTGGTACTTGACTTCACTCAACACCAAGAGCTATTGCTATTTTGTGATGGACAAAACAAATCCATAAATTTAGTGTGCATTGCAGTGTTGCCTTTCCTTGGCTTGTGATTATCATCTGCAAATAACTTTTCTACTAAGGACTCAGTTGATTATCCCTACATGACTTAGAGATTATCAAGGTTTAAAGAGAAAACAGACAACACAGAGATGAAAATTATGCTGTGCTGGTAAAGATGGATGAGGTGATCTAAAAAGATCTTTTACATTTCTAACTACACTGATCTCGTGAATTATATATTTAAATCTAAACAAACACATGAAAGCAGCAACTGAAGAAGTTCATGTAACATTCTTCTTCAGTTAACAACTATCTTTTTTTGTTAATCTTTTCCCTGGAGCTGAATAGAAAAATATATTTTGAAGTCTAAACTTTGAAAATCCTCTCATCAGAGAACTGTAGCTAGGCTGGTGCTCTTAGAAGGAGGTATTAGGGCCCTCCTGGAGAAGTCAGAGCATTTGTTTGTCCTCCCATGATTAGACATTGGTGCTGAAGCCTTGGTTACCATCTAGACCTAACACGTGAGATGTAACTTCAGAATACATGGCAATCCATGCAGAAAGCTGGTGCTCCTGCCTCCTTCCTTACAGGGCAATGCAGGCTGCTCATCTGGAATGGTGGTGTTTGAGCAGCTGTCTCCTGGCTTTGCCCTGGTTCAGCCTACGCCCACTGAGCCACCCTGCCTCCTCCCTGACTATGACCCAGCAGTTCTTGATCCAAGAGTAAAGCCTAAAACCTTCTGCTCCTCAGCATGGATTCCATAAGCTCTCCAATTTGGGCTTGGCTTTCCTGTTTCTCTATGGACTTGGTGATCTTAAGTGTCCTTTCCAACCAAAATGATTCCATGATCCCATATATCATGTGGTGACAAGAAAAAACTACTAATTTCCCATCAATCTGAAACCACATTAGATTTTATTTCATGTCATGCTGGAATTAATGACTTTTGCTGAATGGCTTTACAGGCACAGGGCTATTCCCCACCCAGCCATGCAGAAAAGTCCTGTTTCTGAGAGCTGAGCAATTATCTCCTGTCTACAGCTTACCTAGAGATGAAGGAGTGATTACTCATATATATCCTAAAATATTTCCCATGGATTCATGTCTTTAAGAAGGAACTTTTTTCACTGACTTGCTATTTTGCAAGCTTAATGGAATGGAGTTGAAACTTTAAAATTAAAAACAAATGTCCTGGTTTTGAACAATAGTAATGGAATAGTTTGTTGGGGTGGCTTTGCCCCAGAGGGTCCATGTTCAAAGAAAAGTGACAGAAGCAAGCTCAGGCAGCAGAATAATCCTATCAGCAGAACATTCAAATTATTTTATAATGAAAAAAATTTGCAACTTATATAGAAGCAGCAGATGCTTTAAGACCTCCACATTCACTGCCCCTGACTATATGCAGAATTACAATGACAAAAGGTGGCAAATGTTAAAATTTTAATGACACCCACTGCACTTGCAATCATGTAAATTCCATTACTACTGAAAAAAAGTTCACATGACCCTGTTCTAAGCAGTAATGATTTGGAGTATCATATTTTTATGGTATTTTTCTATTTTTATTCTATTCTATTTCACTTTAATTAAATCTTGATGTTATTAACAGGTATTCTAGTAAAATCAAGAACTGAGAAATGGTATTAATTTATTCTCAGAGTATTTCAGCTGAGGCATGTGGTGGAGCATACTGAATAGTTTTGTTTGGATTTTGCCATGCAAATAAATACTTTTTATAAAGTATTTATAAAAGTACAAATATAAAGTATTTATAAAGTATAAATAAATCTTTTTATATAATCTCAATAAAATTTGTGGTCACATAGAAAAGGACCAGGAAGGTTTCAGATAGGTTTGTCAATACTCACTTGACTTTAGCACTGTGTTTTAGGGTGAATGTAAACAATAGGTTTTCACCTTTTTTTATCAAATTTCTGTTCATATAAAAGTAAGAATTAACATCTACTGTTGCTGCAGTAAAGAATAAGAGCCTTTTTTAAGCTGTATCTGAAGACTTCTGTAAGTAATGTTTGAGGAAACCAGAGTAATGACCTTATGTTTTGTAAAGATACAGAGGTTGTCTCATCAAGAAAGTGAGAGGTCTATCCCTTGGAGTTTACAGTTTGCATATTTAATTTAAAATATTGTTCCCTCGCTCTATTGCTCTTCTGTGTGCATGTGTGTGTGCAAGAAATCCAGTATTTCTAGGCTTGCTAAGGAAGCACAGGCTCAATTTTTCTGCAATTTGCAATTAATTTGCAATTAGGTCTGAGCACAAGAATGCAAAATATGGAGGTTATCCTCTGTTATATTCTGTCTATTAATTAGCCACAAGCTAAATGTGCTATTTTTAAGCTTCCTTACCAAGAGAACAATGAAAACATACTAGTTGCATTAAATGTGTAGATTTAAAAGCAAAGTGCTCTTGGCTATAAAAATATTACTCTTATTAATGTTGATGTTTGCAAGAATATATTTATTGTTTTTAATATTACTTTGAACATTGGAAATGCCACATTGAATGCCACATGAAACAAAAAGGATTTTAGTAAAAAATCCTACCTTAATCCTGTTTCTTTTTTGGAAAAGAAAAAGCCCCACCCCTCCCTTATCCTTCTTGGGTGCCCTTTAAATCAGGACACCATTGACACTTAGTTTCCAATTAACAGTAAAAACCTTCTTTGATCCTTTGACTTTTTTATGAGATGAATTTATATTTTCTAGACTAGCATGCATGACAACATAATTCTCCACACTCATTAATATTCAACTTCTTTGCTTTAATGAGGGAAACGAAGAGGAATGGAATGTCATCTGCTTATCTAAAGCAGGACGTGCTTTGCTAATAGTCACACAGGAAACACCCCGCATTTAAATAACACTAAAGTTGTGACACATTTGGCCAAAACCAGGTCATTCAAAGTTAAGCCTGACACACTTAGAGCTGAATTAGATCTCTATGCATGATCTTCCAACATTAAAAGTTGGTAAACCTGTGTTTCCACTCGATTTTCATTCTTATTCTTTTTGAGAAATGACATGTGGAAAGATTAGTAGGTTTATTCCTATGAAATTGTGGCCTTAAGTTTTAGCTTTCATATTTTTCAGATTCTGCCTTAGTGTGACTCTGAACTGCATATAGTGTTAGCAAGTTCTCTTCACAGTTTACTTAGACAAAACAATCCTTTTCCAGCCTGAAAACCAAGAACACCATTGTAGCTTTGGGCCCATAAAGTGCAAACAGCAGCAAATTGAGGAGAGCAATCTGGGAGGATGGAACTGCATAACCTGGAGCTGTAATTGGAGAAGTAACCCCAATATGTAAACGGACCAAAACTTATAAAAGTGAGAAAACATGTGATCCATCGTCCATCTCAGGTGTAGCCTCAGCCAGGCTCTTGTACTGCCCAAGGTGTATCCTTTGAAGGCCTTTCAATAAATACCCATTTTATTCCTTTAATACTGTCTAGCCTCTGTTACAGTTAGCCTCTCTAGGCATCAAATTAATGAACCTCTGGCATGTGCTGATTCCAACGTGATTCACTGTTGTGTTTCCCAGATAAACCTTAGTGGGATCCTTAGAGCTATGAATAGACATGACTTCTTATTCCTACTGTGGTATTGACCCTAAATATCTCTATGGCAGAACTCCAATGAGAATCCACATTTTGGTTTTGACTTCATTAAAACTTCATTGATATTAACATAATTCAAATTTTAATAAATTTTACTACTACAACCGGGTTCAAATAAAGCATATGTATATCCTGTATTTATTCTCATGTGGCATAAAAGTTTACATTCATAATTTTGCATCTAGTTTAAATGCCAGACAACTCTTGCCAAAGTTAATATGAAATTCTCTTTTGGAATACTTGGATTAAATTGAAAGAGTGTACTCTCCTTCCCCATTTCCTGTTTCTCACTATTATTGAGATTTTATAGTACAAGAATATTACATTTATGTGATATGAGAACTTAAAGCTCCATCTTAGAAGGCTGGGTATCTAAAAATATCCCCTAGTTATTTCTTAAAATAGCTACTCACAGTCTTGCACTAATACTTCAGTAATATTTTAATAAGATTTCTAATAACTTATGTTACTTTTGCACTTCTAGAAAGACTTTCTCTTTCGGTATAGGAACATTATTGTGTAATTTTTTCATGACTTTTAGAATTTTTTGGCATGGAGTATTATGGATCTTCATAAAGAAATAGAGATCTATACCTATAATACCTTTTAGTGCATGATGGAAACTCTTAGGTCAATAGCATTACCACTAAAATGGAAAATGCTGTACAGAATGCCCAGAAAAAGTCTCCATTAGCAGCAAGCTTGAAAACCTGAAAACAGACACAACACTGTTAGTATACAGATGGAGTTTAGAGGAATACACAAAGCTTTCAGTCAGCTAAGGATAAAATAAAATAGTGTTGAGGTATAGCTGAATAAAAAAGAGAGAAATAAAAGTTAAGTCTTGATAGCCTATCTGAGATATTGTTAGTGAGCTGGACTTGAAATAAATTTCTTTTAAAAAGCATTCTGTATCTGAACAATGTATAAAAAAAGAAACTATTTTTTCCTTTGTGATATATCCTTTAGATCAGTCCCTTTTTGCATCAGTTTTCCTGGTATTGGATGCACTTCACCTTATGATCCTGATATCAGCTTCTGATATCAGCAAAATCTGAATGCTTCTGGAAAAAAATATATACAGATTAAGTGTTGGTGGAATCATAATTTTTCAAGTACTTTGAAAACTTGTCAAGTCATTAATTTTCTCTGTATAAGCTTTTCTGCGCAGCCGATATTTTTAGTATTGTAATGTTGGAATCTTTTGAGCAGTTGTGACCCAATCTTGCACCTTTCACAATGGTTGAAGTGAATGTAAGCATTTTAGCCATTGAATGATGCATTGAAATACAGTCCCTCAAATATCAGCTGATGGATAGAAAGACATGGCTGAGAGTGACTGGGGAGAGGCCAAAGCATGTGCTGCAGAAATGGTCTGGTGTGTGCTGCAGGTGGGGTTTCTCTGTATGTGAGAACATCTTCATCTTGCTTCCATGTCAGTGACTTGTAAAATGTTTTGTGCTACAGCTGGGATGCTGGGATAGGGGAGAGGTGAGAAAGCACAGGAGAGAGCCTGGAGATGGAGAGATAGGAGTGGAGGAGAGTCCAGGAAATTCCACTGTGTATGTCCTGTGCTGGATCATGTCACTCATGGGATTTCTATGTCTATCCATAGAGATCCATTTCTCTCAAATAATAAATGTGAAGCAAAGCATCAAATGGTAAGCTAGCTGTGCATCTCATACCTGTGGGTTTGCTTGAGATTGTCTTAAGTCCCAAGGTACTCTTCTATTGTGTTCAGTGCACAGCAAAAAATGGGACCTTAATTTGGGGTGACTCAGAGGCCAACCACAGATAATGCTGTGCAAATATATTGCTGCAAAATAACTATTCAGTATGTTCATCTGTTAAATCAGGGTTGCAGTGTTATATTTTCCATGAAAATGACAAATACAGGTAGGGAGGGGGAGAAAAAGATGTAACAAATAGATTTTAAAATTAGACTTATCAAAATGCTGTGAATACTGGAATACATCCACTCAGTAAAGCAAAGGCATACAGATCAGAATCCTTAGATAACAAAAAGGAATAAACTGAGTATAGTAATGGAAAGATTCTCAACATTCAATGCTGCTGTATCAAGCTAAAGGACTTATTTATATTTATAGATTGAAGCATATCTCAGATGATATAGTAATCTAAAATTTTAGTGCTGTGAGAGAAGTCTATATTCACAGCACCAAAAGATCTGCCTGCTTTGGAAGCAGACATGGCATTGGAGTTTTCTCAGTGCTACCATGCCATGACCTTCAAATGTCATTGCTTAAAAAACAGGATAAAGTTTCTTGCAGTCCCCTTCTACATCCTTCACTCCTCAGAGCTGTAAATGAAGCCTTCTCTTAATAGTATTTACTATGGTACTAATGATGTAGATATATTCATCACCAAGCATTGCTGTGATACAATTGGTTGTGGCCAGATGGGGCACTTGCTGTGAAAATTATGTTTCTTTGACTACAGCTGAAGTCCACTGACAAGAATTACTAATTTTCTTTGCACAGTACAATCAAAACTATTTTATTTAATAGTCAGTTATTTGTCTACCACACAGTAGAAAAGGAATGTAAAAGCAGTCCATTTCACCCCAGAGAAGCAGCTTTTATGGACAGGACTGTTGTTACAGGAGCTGGTGGCATGCCATGGCTAGAGGTAGTGGGGAGGCACTTTTCTGCCAGCTGCATGACTTCAGCTGCACTTATGTCTAATGTCAGCATGGGGCTGCTGTTCTGTATTTGAAATGTCCTCTGGATAAAAATTTCCATCACAGCTGCCTTAAGCAATTGACAGAACATTCTGTCTGAAGGTGCAGATGTGTGGCTCCTAGAGCAGAGATGGATAGCTTCTATCAGTACTAGAAGAAAATGAGCCTGTCTCCCAACCATAAACTGAAACATTTTCTCATGATCAAAGATGAGAATCAATGTTCACCCTTAGGAAGAAGGAGACTCCCTTTTTTCATATTGATTTCCTATTCTGATGTAGTCTAAATACTTAAACACGCACACTATTGAGAGACTCATGGTACATGGAAATGGATTTTAATAGCTTGTATTGTAAAGACATCTTCTTTCAATGGCTCTCAGAGAATAGTGGGAAATCTTGTAATAAGCAGATTAATGTCTGTAGAATGTTAAAGGATAAAACAGCCTATACCTTCCAACAGATAGCTGCTAGTACAAACCTCTCCTTGCTTGTTATGCTTTTTCTTTTGTCTTTCATATCAGTTAGAAAAACCCTTTGAAAATATGGAGTAAATATGACTCAGACTAGCAGAGAACTTGACAGAGCTACTGAAGATCTTTGGTAGAATTACTCACAGCATGAGCAAGATACAGGTTAAACTTACCTATTCTGAGGATATTGCAGATCAGCATTATTTTTCAAGAGGACCGCAGACTGCAAGGCAAACCTTTGTTGAAAAGCTAAAGGGAAACTGTGATACCTGCAAGAATTTCACTTTAAAAGCCACCATTGTTTTGGTGAGCTGTAGAATTTATTATGCGTTTATCAATCTAGGAGTGTATCCAGGTCATTACAAATTTGATGTTTGCTCACCCAGTGATACTGCTTCCTGTGCATATCTCTGTGACAAAAATAATTTTCCTGTTGTGTTTCTCCCAGTCAGACCAACAAAAACTGAAGAAACTGAACTGAATTTTATTTTAGATATTGGATCAGAAATGCAATTGCAATTTTTGATGAATTCTTTCCAATTACAGTTAATTGGAAAGAATTAAGTTAATTAGCTGAACAGTAACACAAAGGCCAGAATTCTAGGCAAAATACGGAAAATTAGAGGATGAAAATCCAAGATTTAAAGAGGTTTGTATAATCTCTTCTCAAAACTCAGGCCTTCATTTGCAGTTCTGCAGTCTCCTGCCAAAGTAAAAGCCTTAGTAACAGTCATATCCAGACGCTATCTTAAAATGTTTAATGACAAAGTATTTCCTTCTATATAGTGTTCTTTAAGGGAAGATAAAATTGGCGATACAATTTTAAAATATTGGGATTTAAAAACCCAATAAATTATGTAATTTTCTTACTCGACAAAATTATGAGGTTTGATGCTGATCTTAAGTTAATTTTGACCCTGATAAACAGGCAACATTTAAAAAAAAATTTTACAGTAAAGTAGGATAATCTGGAATCAGAGTGGGAAGGCATAAAATGCCCCAGTGTTACTTAGGCAACCATTTTTCTGTGTCTTACTTTCTCAGATACACAAATTGAAGCAACTCTCCTAAAGCATAATCCAGCCCAAGCAAACAATGAGATTTTACATGCTCTCTATCTGCTTTTATATACTCACCTGCAAACAAGGCTCATCAGGGTTTATGGATGTGTTGCTATCAAATTTGTAGGTTCTAGATTACTGAAATGAGAGAATATTGTTTTCTGCCATTCAATCAAGTTATTTCAAGTTATTGACTTAACAGAATCTGTATGATTACAATTTGTCTAGTGTTTCATGAAAGCAAAATAATTTACACTGTAGTAATATATTCAGCCGTGGTTGAAAACAGCATTAAATAAAGTGCTGCTTCCTTTAACTGAGGTATCAAAAAGAACAAGACAGGGCAAAAG
This sequence comes from Toxostoma redivivum, assembly GCA_013397375.1. Taxonomy (NCBI): domain Eukaryota; kingdom Metazoa; phylum Chordata; class Aves; order Passeriformes; family Mimidae; genus Toxostoma; species Toxostoma redivivum. The sequence goes on from VXBI01013813.1 coordinate 44,020, forward strand.
AAAAGGGAAAAGTAAATAAAATTATACCTCATGGAAAGAGAAAGCTCTTGATGAAAAGAAAATAAATTTTCAAATTGTGACAACTGTCTGAATAGGAAAGCACACTAGAATCAGATGAATCAGAATACCCTGGGCAAAACATCCACAGTGTACACTCCTTGAAAAAGAAAACTACTGAAATAAAAGAGCAGAAAAAGAGCTGTAAGAATCAAAGCACATATTAAGTATGTTGAAGTCAATTTACAGAACAGAAATCCTAATTCAAAACAAGTGCATTTGCTATTTATCAAACTCCTCAAAAAAATGACATCTTTTAGTTAAAACATTCATGCTCTAAGACAATACGTATGTGGCAGATAGATATGTGCCCATTCCTCATTAGAATTTCATTCTTTCTAAAGAAAGAAACTCAGCTGGAAAACTACAGGATACAGTGCTAAACTTTTTTTTCTTTCCCCTAGAATTAGCACAGTAAAATACAAACTGCAGAGGCAACTGGGGTTGTGATCACGTCTAATTTGTCTTCTACTTCCATAGCAGTTATGTAAAAATATGAAGGTAATATATAAGCTCCTCAGGACCTTAACATCTGTGCATTAAGTTATAAATAAAGTACAAAAAAATATGGTTTTCCCTGCCATCACATTTATAATATAATTGCTTCCTAGCTCAGCCTCTGTTACTAATTCTGAATGAATGTTGTCAAATTGCAAAGTTGCATATTGTTGTCAATATAACCTGTTATTACACTCTAATACTGTGTGTTAATGAAGTGTTAAATATCCTGCCAACACCTTGATCCAAGGGAATATGAGCACTATGAAATAGATGTGATATATGGCTAAAATGATAAAAAATATTGATCATTGCTTGAATGCATTTTTAATAGAAATTAAGTATATCTTTCTAAATTAAGATATCTAAATAATCTAAAGGGTCAAATATTGGGCTTATATAGTATCTCAGCTTCCATCTCTCTAATTTCTGTAAACTGTTAATCCACTTTCTTTAGGGTTCAATCCTCCAAAGTGCTGCAGCTACATTGAACAGGCTGTACACTCTTGCTTTGCACTTGATAATAATAATGTTCAACTCTTCATAAGTTCATGTCTTGAATAATCAAACTTATTGATATCAGTAGCCTTATTCAATATTTAAAATTGCAGTTTAGAAATGTACTCATTTTTCATGTGAAGAAAGGAATATGATGAAAATCTACAGGGCAGTGATGTGCCTCAGAAATCATTCTACTGAAATGAATTACTTTTTTGACTGAGTAACTTCAGAAGGCATTCACATCAATATGGTTTATAACACGTGGAAAAGAAAATTGACAAGGATTCTTTGGAAAATAGAAGCAGTACTTTCTCACCACTTCATAAACACTAAAATACACGTTCTTTTATGTAAAGATGAGTGAAGGGGTTGAGATGTTGCTTGCCATCCAGCCTTTTTAAAGGAATCAATCTTACTGAAAACCACAAAGATGCAAAGGTATCAAATGTAAAAGAAAATTACATTGTTGAGTTTGGACTGTACTGTCACAGAAATGGGAGCACATTAGGACAAGCAATACTACTTTTATTAGTAGCTGTCCTTTCTAGAAGATTGCTTAACTCAGCCCATTTAACAACCTGTTCCTTGCCTTTACTTTTGAAAATGCATTGACATTTGCCCTTCTTATTTCTGGATGCAGCCACACAAATTCAACAGACTGGGTCCAAGTATGGAAGACAGCAGTGTCATAAAGCTTAATTTCAATAACAAGCTTCAGCAGCTCAGAAAATGCATACTCTTCATTCCCCTTACAATGGAAAGAAGTATCATTTAGCCTCTAACAAGGAAAGAGGTAATGAGATAAAGATTTAGTGCTTGTGTTTATAGGAGGCCTGTGTGAGATTATCAACTGGAGCAAAGTTTGGTTTTGTTTGGTTGGCTTTTGAAGGGGTTTTTTTGGGTCACATTTGAAAGTAAAAATCTAAATTTCTTGAAAAGAGATTACTGACAATTTCTTTTAAAAAGAATAGTATATTAGCTCAAAAGAATCTGCGCAGTAAACATGATACATTTCTTCATGTAGCTAACTATCAAGTGTTATTTTCTACACTTGTAAAGTTACTACATTTTTTTCTTCTGTTATTTCACACAATAACAATAGGGATGTTTCATACTCCCATGACATACTTTTCATTAATAGAGATTAATGTTCTTTGTGTCAGTGCTGTTCTAACAGAAAAGAAAAAAAAAGGTCTGGAATATGGTCAGTTGCCAAACTGGGAGCAAGACCTAATTTGCATAAATCTAACTTAGTGCTTGATTCCTAAGTCAGTGATTCCTAAACAGTGATATAACAGCCTTTACTTATTTTTTGCATTACTCCCACATCAGCATCAGTAAGGAAGCAGCTCTAAGGTAGGCCAGACTTTTTTCTATTTCCCCTCAGCCAAAATTGATTCCAGCACCACTGGCTGCAGTAACTCCTTTGACCCTTGCAGTTTGCATTCCATCAGTTCTGGTCCCCCTGCTTTTTATCTCCAGCAAGGACGACGGAATGGATTCAGGAAGAATGTCAGCAGTGAATCTAAAAGGCTGAAAGCCATCACATTTAGTTGCAGTTACTGAGAGGCTTGGCTAGTTGTCACTTTTACTAGTTTTGAGAAAAAATAAATGTCTGCAGTTCTTTGCTCTCCAAGACCACTGAGAGTTTTATGGGAAAAAAAGCTCTTTCTGCATTTGATAGGTTATCCAGCAAAAGGATAATTATCTCTGATGAGGTCTCTGAAAAAAATGTTACCTTTTTGTGGCAACTATGTAAAATTATCAAACAACTGAGAATTGTGTCATTCATAGCAATCCAAGATCTTTGAAAGAGGGAAAAAGTAATGCATTTAAATCTACAAAATATTATCTTCAACTGTAAAAATTTGGTCAGATAAATACTGTTTAGCTATGTTGCATGGCAAAACACAGTTTTAAGAAGTATTACTGCACTTTTCCATTTATCTTTCAACTCTGTCTATATTTCATTATTATTTCTACTCATGACTCATAGTATTTCTACATTTTTCTACTCATATTGACATATCTCATTTATTTTCACACCAGAAACCTTTTCCATGCATTTCCACAGCCAGATATTATTTTTTTAAAAAAGTATACAGGCTTAAGGCCCTATTTTTCCAAATCCTAAAATTCAGAGCTCTGGGAGCTGCTATACTATATGTACACCTGATCAGTAGACCACAAGATATGTAATATTTCTATACCAAGTTAAGGCTCCCTGTTATGTGTGTGTGTGCATATATATATATAAATCTAAACCCATATGGGGGCTTATCAGTTTGCAAACAGCAGAACTGCACGTAATTCACTCATTTATAAACATTTATTTTTTCATCTAGTCATTAGTTTTTATACCAAACATTACGTTTGATTGTTTGAAACTGATTCGCCTCTTCCCATCCAATATACAAACAACATAAAGAAGCCTTAGGTAAAAGAAGCATGAGGTAACTCTCTGGTGCTTATGTTCTCATTCCCATGAGAATGATTGTGTTTCTGATCCATTGCTGCACAGTGAAAATCCAAATTAAAGATTTTGCACTTAGGATGAATAACAGAAACATTAACATTTACTTCAAGTGTAGCAAAACTGTAAGTTTAACTTACTGTCGTCAGGTTTACATACTCAATACATTTTCCCAAAGGCTATTGCAGATTTACAATGCATTCTGCTTTTCTGAAGTACTTGCTTGTCTACAAAGTACCACTGATAAAAATTAGATATCAGACAAATGAGATGGGTGTCAGAAACTTACAAATAATGAATGAAATGCTAGTTTACTAATAAATATTACAGAAATGACCAATAGGTGCCAAATGAGTATTTCCCTTCTTATTTAAAGAGCAAGGGTGTGATCCTGTTTAGGACACTGAATTATATATATCTGGATTTATAATTAGTCCTGCTATTAACCTTTTCTCCAGTTTCTCTCTTTGGTGATATACCATAAATTCCATCAGAGATTACCTTGCAGAAAACATGTTTTTTTCATAAATGCCCCATGCATATCACAATCACTTTTAATTTATTTATACTCCATCTGACTATCCACTGTCTTACTGGTGCAGTTTTACCTGTGCAAGATGGATATGAACAGCATTTTGTGATCACTTAAAGCAAACATGCTTTTTTTTTTTTTAATGGATATGAATTACAGAGCTTTCATAAGGTTGAGGCAGCTCAGAACTTCAGGTGTGGAGTAACACCTGGCAGAAATTGCTAGCAGACCTAGGGAACTAAATCACTGTGTAACAACATTATTAAGTCTTATTCCTCTTGAGCCATTTTTGTCCAAGGAGATGTGTGTGTACATATATATCTATATATTTGTGTATACACACATATATACACAAATATATATATCTATGCAAAGATTTCTGCAGGTGACCAAGATTTCTGCACCCAGATATCTAAATGGGTTATTTTTAAAGCAGTTGCATCAGAACCTTCTGCTCAGAGCTGATGAAAGCCAGTAAATGGGTGCCCATTAATGCTGCATTAGCATTGTAAAACTGCTGCACTTCACAAAAGCCTGCCAGAACACAACCCAATATGGACTCTTAAAATGGCTGCACATGTATTTGTAATTTGCCATCCATTCAAAAGCTGGAAAAAAGGAGCGATCAAATTATCTAACTTTCACAGATCAAATTATCTCTTTCTGAAAAACCAAACAAAATGTTGTTGTGTTGTAGGAGTTTCAAACATATCTGCAGAAAGTGTGTAAACTCAAAATGCTTGTTTTAAAGATATTTTAATTAATAATTCTGTTACTTTGTATTTTTAGAACAGTAGGTTGATGTCTATGGGGATTTCAAAAACCAAAACTGACGGTACATATTTAACTATCATAACCACCCAGCAATTACATTTAGCTTCTGCATTCTCATCTAACTAGCCTTGCAATCTAGGAACTTCTGTGCATATTGGGATTTCTGTAAAAGTTACCATTAATGAAATAAATTTCCCTAGGCTCAATCTAGACATTAAAAATATAAATGTAAATTAACAGAAAAGAGCAAGCAGCCTTGAATGCTAACGTTTTAGTCCCATAACTTTTAGTTAAAAATGTGCTACAGAATGTGGGATCCAGCCTTCTGCAACTGACACTCTCAAACTGCATTAATTATCAGAATATTTCTGTAATTGTCTATGTGCTTGCTATAGCACTGTAAGACTCAGACATCCTCCAGTTACAGCTTATTACTGTCTGTCTGATAAATAATTCCTGTCCAATTCCATTTTGACTTGAAGACTGCTTCTAAAAAGATTCTTTTCTGCTTAAAAAAAATCCATTTATAGAACAAATGTGGCCATGGTATTCTACTTATTTCACTTTTTACTGGCAAGACAAATCTTGCAAATTTATTGCCTTTTCCTGAAGTTTTTATAGACACCTGCAGTATTTACTTTCATTGCAATGTATTTTATATGATCATGCGTGTCCACACTCTGCTTTCATTGACCCTCTATCCCCATCACCACTGACAGTATGTTCTGATAGTGAGAATATTAAGCTTGTACATTTGCTCTTACTTCAAACTATTGACATGGTTAGTAGTGAAGCATCGATTCTAGTTATAAAACCTGAGATTTTTGTACTTGAAGAACAGCTCCTTTAAAAATTTCTCACAGTCATTAAACACTCACTATTTGTTATGACCAGCTGCATAATCTAACTCCTCACCTACTCAGAATCACTGATCTCTTTCAATATATGCTGATAGTAATGACCATAACTAGCAGACAGTAAGGACTGGAAGGACAATGATGATATGAATCTCACTTTTCAAAGTTAAGTGAAGTGCTGAAAAAATGTTTGTGTTTTCTGTGGCTATTCAGAACTTTTATCTAGTTGGAACGAGGGGTTAAATAAATTAAAAGGAATAGTTTGTTATAAATAGAGTGATTGTGAAGGCTTTATATGAAAGTATTTTTATCCTGTTTTCTTTTGGTGTAATGAAAAAAAGTGATTGATCATAGAACTAAAAAATAAGCTGGAAGGGACCTCAAGAAATTTTTTATCTTATTACCACTTGGGGCCTGGACCTTTGAAGTTTGAATATTTCCAAAGATGAGACCCCTCCAGGCAACATGTTCTAGTATTTCCATGAAATGAAAATACTCACATGAGAAATTTGAAAACATTTCTCATAATATCTAGTTGGAATTTCTCATGTGTGCCTGTTGCCTTTTTTCCTGTCCCATTTTGCTGAACTCCATAAAGTTGTGTCTGTCTTGTACTAGGGGAACTCTAAACCATCTGTCAGGTGTGGACTCAGACATCCCACAGAGAGGCACAGCATGACTTCCCCCACCTGCTGGATACAGCATGGCCTGCTGTCTTTCAGGGATATTTTGCTAATTCCTGTTCAGTTTGTTCCTCAGGATCCCCAGGTGCTCCTGCTGCCCCGCCTCTGCACTCACATGCAGGACTTTGTGCCACCCCGACTGAACTTCCTAAGTGTCCTGTGAGCCCTGGGTTGTGATGGACCACCCCCCTCCACTTAGTATTATTATACACTTGGTAACTTGCCAAGTGTATGCTCTTGCCCACTGTTCAGGCTGTTAATAAAGGCATTATAGGTTCTTCTGATATCAATGTGCAGTAGAAGATAAAGAATCTGACAGGTATCTACATGGATGGACAGATGAATGGTTGATTGCTGTGTGTTCCTGTTTTTCCAAAAGGACCCATGTGAATTGACAATATTTTAAAAACCTTCTCAATGAATCTTGAATAAAGAAGTATGTATAGACTTTCCTGAACACCTGCATGAGAATGATGTAAGTTTCAGAAATGTTTGTATGAAATACGGTATCTTAAATTTACCACCTAAAAAAACCCCGACATCCATCCGTTTCAACCTGCAGTTCTTGTGGGAGCAATTTGAGAGATTTTGCTAAGAAATACAAAAAATAAAAATGAAAAAAATGAGATTTCCTCGTAAAAATTTGAAATTCTCCATTTGCTCCAGTGTAAATGATGCTAAGGAATTAAGATACCTGACAATCTTCTACACTGACCTTTTCAATAAGTACTCCAGAAATTTGCTAATGGATTATATCCTAAGTTTTGGGTCATTTGGTTTGTTTCATTTGAATTTAATTTCTGTTCTGATTTAGTTAGGTTGGTTTTATCTCATACAGAACGTATTTTTTAGCATAGCATCCTCTTTAAAGTTACTTATCAATTTTCTGACAGTTTCAGCCTCAGTTCCAAAGACAGTTCAGTGTCTTTCTATCAAGTGAATTTTGGGTACAATATCTGAAGTTGCTAGAGAACAGTACCAAATTATTCCAGCACAACTCTTGATTACCTTTGTTATAGGACAATTAGGATACTAGCTTAGGCCATAAATTTTATTGCAGTTTCTTACAAAAGTGAAGGTGAACAAGAAAATTTAAGGCATCACAATTTTCAGTGAGATGCCTCTTAAAAACCATTTTAAAACAAAGCCTTTGACATAATTTAAAAGATATTTTTTGCAAGCTTGCCTCCTAGGAAGCACTTGGGAGTCTAAGTAAAATTTGAATGTTTATGTTTTAAAGCACTTTTAATGCAAGAAATCTGTGTATAATTATCTCTAATTAGTCATCTCTTCCACTGAGATTTATACTAAGCATTTAGTTTTTCTCTACAGTAGCGATTTCCCAGGCTTCTTTAATAACTAGGACTGTCTGACAAGCTGATCTCAGGATCAGAATTCAAACTCATCTTATTCCATTCTACCTGTTGCTTCAGGACATTTCTTAATGAGGCCAGAGTTACTTTCATGTCTAATTAAGCTGAAGAGATTAAGATATTTAGGTCTTGTTTTTGTTATACTCTCCTAAGAGAAAAGTAAATACATAAGCATAAGAGATCAGCAAAAATACAAGAAAGAAGAAAAACAGCAGGAACTCAGGGGATTATTATGTAATATAAGGGAACAGGAAAGGCTGGGTAGATTATCCTTCCTAAAGTATGTTCACTTGCCTCAAAAAATATTGCACTGAACTGTGAGTCAGAATTCTCCCTAACATGATAATATGTATTTAGCAGATGAAGCTGAAAGACAAGTATGGAAGAAGGGATTTTAGGTCTTTATAAAATATATTTGAAAACAGATCCTGACTAGGATTTCATATTTATACAAGAAATTAAACTGCAAGGTAACCATGAGACTGATGAAAAAATGTATCCAAAACACTCTACCAAATATGCCTTTGTTTTTTATGTTGCTTATCTTCTCCAATGTCAGCTTTCAATGAAATGATAAGTTTATTATTTCATTTGGGAAAGAAATGATCCCTGTTATATGGAAGTTTAATGTCTCTTCAAAAGTGTTTTACCTTAGTTCCACTCAAATGGCCAAGTGAATATACTCAAACCTCATTTAACATGCATTCATATTTTGGAATAAACATTTCAATTGAATATTTTTAAACAATGTTTTTTTAAGAGTCATCTTTCTTAGTAAAAGGTTTCTCAAATCTTCTAGTTTAGGTAAAGCTTTCTGCAGTACCAAAGAAGTTCCCTCTAAAGGCAGCAAAGCATTTAAACTTATCTTTTCATACCTCCAGCTCATTTCAATTACCTGGGAGTATACTTATTTATACATTTTGCATGTTTCTTTTGTGTGACTTTAGAGTTTTTCTTTATTTTTTCTTAAGATCTGAAAATATATGGATGCTCTTACATATTTTTTTCCTTCTCATTCATGACCTAGAATTCATTTTTATTTGGGTCTTGGAGGGAAGCTGGGAAATACAACTGGTCTGTTTGGAGGTTTCTGGAGTTCAAACCAAAATAATGAAGAAAACAGTTCTCTGTCAGTTGGAAACTGATTTTTTTTCCCAGTTTATTAAAAAAAAAAAAAAAAAAACCAAGAGTTTAATGTTAATTTTTTTTTTTAATTTTTATAGATAGTATTTCCTATAATTTAACTTAAGGCAAATGAAATACGTGGTACTCCATCTACACATCGGCGACCACCACCCAAGTCAGGCTTCTTGGGAAGTGGCGAATCAGCCCCGTGCCAGGAGCATCAGCACCACCTTGTGTTCATGGGACAGGAAAATCAGTCAGGAACACGCCTCGCCAGCCATCGAAATCGCAGCTCTTCCCTCTTCTCCCCATAGCACGTTAACGAAGGAGCCATATTTGTGGAAAAGATGTGTAATTTTTGCTCCTGTAGTTTAGAATAATCGATATATTCAGGTAAATGAGAATATATCAGGAAACTTACCTGCATTTTTGGTCAATGTGTTAGACAGTAGTTGCAGCACATGAACAGCCCAAATATTGCCAGATTTTTTGGGTAGGCATCTTGGAACAAGGCAGCTGTGAGAAGGTTTGCAGTTATTTACAGGAGTTCTTTCTAAATGTGAGACATGACACTGTAAAACTTAAATTTTCTTTGAAAAATTAAAAAAGGAACTAAGGAGACCGGTGTCATGTAGTGATGGAGAGCCTTGAAACAGAGTCAGTATCATGTTTGGATTCCTTTTTCATAGCCTGTAAACAGCCTACAAGGCAGTGCTGCTTCCTTTAGTCTTTTGCACAGTAGAAACTGTTCTGTAAAAAAATCTATTTCGGGTACATTTTTCCTCACTTGACTATAAAAATACATCAGTTTTCATTTCTTTTTAAAACAAACAGCTTCTCTCTATCCATTTGGTTCTGGGAGTACAGTTTCTGGAAAGAAATATCCCATCAGAAATTGCAGTTACTTCTCTTTTATCTCTACTATATAAGTAGTATGGAAGTACAGTTTCTAGCAGAAATTCTGGGGTAAAATCTGCTCAGGAACTGGTAATAATATGGGAGTGCAATTTCATAGACAGTTTTCTACACCTTGGTGTATTTAGCCTAGCTTCACAAAATCCAGGTCTTCTCTCAAAGAATGAAATAGAATAGCAACCTTCCCTACTTTCTGGCCCCTTCTTTTGGTCCAGAAATTAAAAACTTCTGATTGGTGTTTCACAGCTCACTTTCACCTTTCTTATCTTTTAAAAATTTGAATATTCCCAGACTAAGTGCAAGTCTGTGTGCCTGTACGTTACTTTGGTGCAATGTGACAATTTTCTTTTCAGTACACACATAACTAGAAAAACATGGTATAATAACATATAATAACACGGTATACTCATAAGTATTAAAAAATGATCCTGAATCTCAGTTTGTGCATCATTACAGAGAATTTGCATTGGGGACAGTTAGACTTATGTTTTGATCCTGTTTTACATCCACACCTCATATTCACTTCTATCAGACTGATGCAAGGTATCATTTTAAAAAATGGAAATTTTCCAAAACCACTGTGCAAACTGCCTGACAATCAGTCTCATTAGTTTTATCATGTATAAACCTGGGTTAAAAAAAAAAAAGCAACCTTGTGCAGTATGGTTGGGAACCCACATTGATGTACACTACAGAATCTTCTACAACAGTGTCCTTTTAGAGGTTGACAATGTCTCTAATGTCCTTATAATTTTTCTCCCCGTTCCAAAAGGTGCTATTATTAGTGCTTCTCAGTCCCTTCTGTCACTTTTGGTCAGACAGCTGGGATCTCAATGCTGTTTATATTTGGGTAGTTTACTACCAGTATTAAGGGACTCACTGTAAATATTTCATCACCTTTCTGAAACAGTTTTCTATTTTTCTGTTGAAAAGACAGAAAGAAACAAGTCTTTCCAGTACCTGACAGGGCAGTAAGAGAGCTGTAAGAGAGACATTTTACAAGGACATGGAGTGACAGGACAAGGGGGAATGGCTTCAAGCTGCCTGAGGGCAGCTTTAGATGAGGTATTAGGAAAACCTTCTTTGCTGTGAGGGTGGTGAGGCACTGGCACAGCTTGCCCTGGGAGGCTGTGAATGCCCATCCCTGGAGTGTTCAAGGTCAGACTGGATGGAGCTCTGAACAACCTGGTCTAGTGAAAGGAGGTGACCCTGCACATGGCAGGGGGGTTGGAATGAAATGGTCTTTAAAGGTCCCTTCCAACACAAACTGTTCTGTGATTCTTTGAAGGTGAACCTGTGTATTTGTGTATTTATTGGGATCTGGCTGACCTCTTGCCTCTGTGTTTTGAAGCCTGTTAACTGTATGAAGGAGTAATTTCCACAAATGGCAAATCAAGCAATCACTACAAATATTTAGGGAAGTATCTTATGTCTCACAGTTGTTGGGAAAGCAGTCTAGTATAAACTGGAAAAATTCCCCAGAATTTCAGAGAAGTTTTTGAGGAATTTTTATCTGGTTGAAACAAGAGGCACAATGAGAAAATTTCAGCATCATTCTCAGAAGCATAGGCTGACAGAATTTTGGTGAGTGGTGATATCCTACCCCAGGTGGGTTGAAAAGTTCTTATTCAGCTGTGAGACCAGCAGCTGTGTCTCAGGTCTCAACCAAAATTGTTGCAATGCAGGCAATGATCTCTATTCCCACAGGAGGTATGAGAATAATTTAAAAGCAGTGCTTCAGCATAACTCACCAGGTAAAGACAATGACTCACTCAGGAGGCTCATCTGAACTTGAGCAAGCCAAAAGGTGTCAAGCCAGTCCTTAGCATCAGTGCTGCAACAAGTGTTGCACCCATGCACTCAAGATACCATCCCCTGCTACTTACAGAGAAAATCTCTATTGCAGATAGCTGTAATACTATATAAACCTACACGTGTAAGAAAACTCTATTTGGTGCCAGCATATCTAGCAATATTTTACTTGTTTTATTTTAAACTAGTTTAGCAGGCTTGGCAGTGAAATTTGAGGGTCAGAATTCTTTTTGCTAAATGTATTTAGGTCTGATGTACTTAAGGACTCTTGTTGCCAGGTATAAAAATATCCATCCTGATTCTTGGAGAGTTATCTGTCTGTATCTATTCCTTCTCTTGGAGCATTTCCCCTTAACGAAGCACTCTTATTATCCCACAGGTCTTGTATCACACTGCGATCTGCTCCTATTTCTGTTCGAGTTTGCATGTAACATACCTGAAATTCCACACTTTCTTCTGCATCTTTCTCAAGGAATAATATGTAGTATCTGCGTGCTTCTCCAAGCAGATCTTTTGAGTTTCCCTCACCCCAACTCACTATGGAACATCCATGGGTATCTGAAATTACCACACACACATATATATATACACACACAGTACACACCAGGCACTCCCCATGACACCTGGCAATAATTTTCGACTGCTGAGTTTTTCTACTTTGTTTCATTTACCTCAGCAGTGGCTGAAGAGAGAGAGGTAGAATTAAAAGTCCACCTCCAATGGTTACCTTTCTATGCCTTCCCTTGGTGATGCTACCATCTTTTTATGACTACTATATGTTAATGACTACAACAGGCAATTCCATAGGATTCCAAGAAGAAGAATTATTAATTTATGTTCTCTGTCTGCCCACAGCAGAGTCATTTACTTGACTTTGGTACTATCTTAAAACCTGGACTCTAGATGGGTCAGCTCTCTTGGTTTATTTTTCTGTGACTAACATGGTGACTTCATTCCAGACCTTTTTCTTTCTTTGGTTTTGAGTTATTTCCATGTTCAATGCCATGGTATCTAAAAAATTTTTGTGTTAATGAAAAACAAATGTTAAAGTCTATCCAGAGAGAGAAGAAACCAAAACAACCATGTCTACTGGGAAAGAAAATTTACCTTTTACTTTAGTCTCAGAAGAGCTCAGACTGATCTATGCTGCTGAAGAATTACTCTACCTACCAGCACTAAATGACAAAAATTAGAGAGCACTGTTTTGGCTTAAAATAATTAACTTTTAGAAATAGTTAATGGTTCAAGATTGGTGAGAAGTAGATTTTGTTAATTCTGGCTTTTCTGGGCTTCCTATGAAAGTAATGTATAGAATAACAGATGATTTAACCTAATTTATTATTTTTTATTTATGCATTGCCAGATACTATTTTCCCCAAATACTTACACAAACAACATAAACTAACAGTCTGAATGACATATGCTCTGGGGTATAGTAGAGAGTAAACAAAAGGACCCCACTTTAGATGGTCTGTGCAGAAACTTATGAAGAAGTACCAGCAATAGTGAATTGGACTCTTTTTTTCCCAGTGTTTTCCAGCCTCAGAGGCACACCTTTTCCAGTTCCTTGGATTTCTTCAGCACAATAAAATTTTTACAAAAAGTAAGTGCTGCTGCAGAATTAGCTGTTATGAAAGAAGTAGGTGGCCATCACCTTTATGCCTTGTATGTCCTCTTGAGAATAAACAGCGTAGAAATGATGAAATTATAGGGATCATCACCAGATGATGAAGTTCTCCTCCACTAAGAACCGAGACTGTTAATGGAGGTGGCCACAGGAGATCCCCACCTTAATGAACTCAGATCGCGAAAGGAAACGTGCTGAAGCACCTTGTATAAATCAGCGTCCCTCTCCCAAGCCTTGATTCCACTACCGGTCTGATTTCCTGAGCAAGGTAAATTATTTAGAAGGTGGTCTGCGCTACATCCCAAGGCACAGGCCCGCCGGCGGGGCTTTCTTTCCTGCCTTTCCCCGGCACGGGTGGCGGATCCCCGCGGAGCCGGGACAGCATCCCTCCCTCAGGAGAGCGCAGCTGCCTCACCTTCCCCAATCTTCCACTGCCACGGGAGGGGGCGGCTCGGCCTGTACTGCCCGGTGCCTCCCTCGCCATCCCCGGCCCGGCACCCCCTCCCTCCCGCCGCGGGGCAGCTCCGGCGCCGCTCTCGCCCCCTCAGCCCTCGCCCGCCGCGGTCGGTGCGAGGCGGCTCGAGGCGCGGCGGTGGGCAAGGCGCCTGCGCAGCTCTCCCGGGCATGCTCATTAACAGCGGAGAAGCCGAAACNCGGGGCGCGGACACCGCACCTAGAGGCGATGGGCGAAGCCGTCAGCGGGGCTGAGCCGGGGCGTTGCTGAAAGTTCAGCCGGTGGCCGCGCTCGGTAAGTTTGCCGGGGAGGCGGGAGCGGCGCCGCAGGCGCCCGAACTTCGCTTTTCGCGGGGGGTAGCGGCGTCCGCGCCGGGGCGGAGAGGGGGGCGCCGGGGGCCTCCCGCCCCGGCGGGACAAGGCACC
>VXBI01013813.1:58528-81028 GCA_013397375.1 Toxostoma redivivum
TGCGCGGCTTTCCGCGGGGTGCGGCGGCGGCGAAAGGCGGGGCGCTGCCTGGGGCCGGGCTCCGGCTCCGCACTGGCTTTGCGGGAGCGCCCGGGCCGCTCACATGCCGCATCTCCGGTGCGCGCAGCGGTGAGGCGGCTCCGCCGGGGCAGCGAGACCGCGGTCGCTCCCAGCTGGAGGAGGGAGCAGCCTGATTTCTCACCGCTCAGGCGTAATCTGCTAAACGTGTGTTTGGTGCATTCTCCTGCCACTGACTGTGGGATCTGGTAATCTCTTTTAGTCAAGGCGTGTGTACATACAGTCGTTACACTGCTCTGCTGCTTCCAGCTGTTTTTTCTCTAAAATACCTTCCAGCTGTAGCTCGTGACTGACTGTTTAAGCTCGATGAATGCTTAGACCAGCTGTGGATATGATTGTGGTACATAGTGAGAAACCTGCCTCTGTAGTATTAACTGTGTGCTCTTACCGTGCTGAATGGCAACACGTTTACCTTAGCAGATCTGGGCTTTACATGTTCTAATACTAAAATCAATGCCAAGAACTCCCCACCCTCCCCTTTATTTGGCTTAAATATGTGCTATCTTTTTAGGCTGTATAGTAGCTATCATAGTGATAGTCTTTTACTGATTGTTTTCCCAATATCCAAAGGTTGTACATACCCATCTTGGTTGTGCTGATGCTTCCCTGATAATTAACGAGTCAGATACACTGTACTATGGAAATAAATACCAACTGTCCGTGTGGTGGGGCAAGCATCTCAGACATCTTCTGTCTCTCCAAATGGTTTTGCAGTAACAAATCCCCACCACTCCTAGTGCTGGATTTTAGCTGTTAATTGTGAACCTTAACGTAAAGCAATTTGATATTTGAAGTATGGAATTCCTGGTGTTGTAGAGAGCGCTTTGTGAATCACAGATAGCAAGATAAACTGTAGTAAGGGGAGAGCTATACATCAAAAGGTGAGACAGCCCAATAGCTTTCCTTCTTTCTTGTCCATGGTTTCTTTTCAAAGCTTATTTTATACATAACCCTTAATGCTGTGGATTAATCTCAAAACACTTCTTCACAGATTAAATACAGTCTTCTTAATAACCTGCTATCTCTATAGATATCATATTGATAACATAAATTCATCAGAAGTTGATACTGTAGTTTTAATATAACTATGTGTCTTGGGGGTTTTGACTTGGTTTGTTTTAAGAACTCAAATCTCTAAACTGCTGGGGAATTTAGGAACCTTGCTTGGTCTTGTCTTTTTTTTTGGTTGTTTTGTGTGTGGGGGGATTGGTTGGTTGGTTATTGTTTTGTTTTGTGGTTTTTTTTTTTTGTTATGTCACAGTTTTATTTCAAAGAATGGTTAGAAGTTTTCTGAACGCATATCCAATAAGATTTTTCTCTGAACATCTGACCTTTAAAAAAACCCCAATCAAAACCAAATTAGATCCCAAGAAAATTATATTTCAAATACTGAAATAAAAATCCTTTATTTTAAAGAGAACAGTTCCTTTCAATTGCCAAATTTTAAGTACTTAAATGATGTGTATAAATAGCAAACGAGAAAATTCTTATTAAAAGCAGCTTTTAAGAATGTGGGAATGCAAATTACTACACTCAACACTTCAAGTAGTCAGATGTGGAAGTAAATGAGCATATTGTATTGATGGCTTATGTGTGAAAAAGCCATTGAAATGTATTCAGAGTTCTATAAAAGCAGTGTCATATGAGAAAAATTGTGGCAAAGGAAATCTATTACTCGTTTGATGTGGCATCATAGTTAAAATGGTAGTTTTGAAAACTGAAGAAATTACCTGCTTGCTCACACATGTGCCTGTAGTCACATGTGGAGGTGTGCAGCATTATGCTCTGCAGTAATGGCTTAGGAATGGGTAAATGTATACTTCCTTCTTTCCATTAAGAGAGGAAATTTGGAGGATTGGTGTTGATGTTAATTGGAGCAGGCAGGACATTACTTCAGTGTGATTCATGAGGTCTAAACGGTATGCATTTAATTTTTAAATTATCTTAATTTGAAAAATGTAAGAAGAATAATGATGCTTAATTTATCATGATCTCAGGGCTTTGGATATGGAAGAACAGTCCTCTCCATTTAGTCAGGAATATTTTTTGTTCCAATTTTACAAACGGAGAAAATGATGTGTCCTTGTCTTTGCTTCTGTCGCAATGGTTGCCAGTATCTTACAATGACTGTAGTAGGACTAGATTTTGAATGTTTTAGAGACCAGATATAAACTGATGGAACTATGTCTGAAATTCATGAGTTTCTGTTTTCTTGTCTGCTACTTCTTCACTTAGATGTACCCGTTGATTATATTTGACAGTTAAGCACAACTGAGGTAATGATAATTTTTGTGAGACCAAACAGACTTAATACAGTTTCACTTCTTCTCTAAAGGCCCAGTCCTGAGTCTACTGGTTTGAGGTCCAAAATTTACTGCTTTCAGAGTTAGTGAAAATGGAATCAAGTCAAACTGTAGTTTGGTAATTGTTGGTGGAAGCAATTTTATGTATTGTAGTCACTATTCTGTTTAGCTTATTTTGTGTTTTAAAGTGGTAGATGCATGAAGTACTGTAATACATATGCACCCTTTATATGAGTTAAGAAAAGGAAATACAGTGTTTGCTTTGTCACCTTTCATTTGCTCACCTTTAAAATTCAGTTATAATCCCAGTATACAAACTTTAAAATTCCCAAGATTTTTGTCTATGACATACACAAGTTGATGACAACTTATGTTTCTAAAAACCTATGCAGAAGTTATCAGTAAATGTAGCAGTATTAAAACAGTAAGGAGAATTTCATAGAGTCATAGAATAGTTTGAGTTGGAAGGGACCTTTAAAGGTCGTCCAGTCCAACTCCCCTGCAATCAGCAGGAATATCTTCAAGTAGATCAGGTTTCTCAGAGCCCTGTCCAACCTGGCCTTGAATGTTTCAAAGGATGGGGCATCTTCCACCTCTCTTGGGAATCTGTGCCAGTGTGTCATCACCTATACTAAAAAAAAAAACTTCTTCCTTAATCTAAATTGACTCATCTTCAGCTGGAAACCATTACCCCTTATCCTGTTAAAGTCATTGTTGTTGATATCAGTGTTTTACTACAGTCCTGTCCAATGAATAAATAAAAATAATTCTTGTCTTACAAATTAAAATGTTTG
This sequence comes from Toxostoma redivivum, assembly GCA_013397375.1. Lineage (NCBI taxonomy): Eukaryota > Metazoa > Chordata > Aves > Passeriformes > Mimidae > Toxostoma > Toxostoma redivivum. Next base: position 61,704 of record VXBI01013813.1, read on the forward strand.
CTGTGCTCAGGGAAACCACATTGAAGCTAAGATTCCTGAAGGTTTCAGTTTAAAAAAAAATAGCATATTTAGAAAAAATTTCTGATTTTTATGATGTAAGGTTGTGTGGAATCATAGGTGGAAATGTGTTAAAGTGATGATGTTGCTCTCCTAGAGAGGTTGATTGAGTCTTACACTCTATTGATACAGAAAAGTTAAAGCTGGTTATCCAACCTTCCATTCGTGATCAGTGCTGCATTTCTATATGATGCTGGTTTGCAGTTGGTATGACTAAATCGAAAACCCACTAGAGAACAAAAAGTTCTGAATCTTACTTTAGTCTAGGTAGCATGCAAATCTGTCATCTGTGGTGACAGATAGATGAACCAGCCACCGGCATATCAACATTTCGATAATTCGGCCTGACCAGCACTGCATCATTGAGGGCTTTTGCATCTTTCCAGTTTCTCAGTGATGCTCACCAAGAGCATCATCATTATTTTACCAGGTAGATACTTTAAAAGATTGAGCCTTTTGCTGAAGTACTAGTAAGTGGCATATTCAAAGTTTATTGAAATCAGTTAGAGGTAGACTTGTCCCTCCCTCAACCTGCCATTTTACTTACTTACTTTTTATGGTTTCTTGACCAAGGACACAGTGCAGTAATATTTGCCTGAGCTATTACATATTCACAGAATTATTCTGTAGTACAGCTTTAGGTTTTAGACTATAATAGAATTGTCAGTGGTAGCTGCCTCCTCCAAAGGGACTAATCCAACATGTTGTATCTTACTATTGTTCTCCTTTCCATGACTCAAACAGTTAACTAAGAAAGAGACATAAATGTGCTAAGTGTCAGTTGATCTCTATGAGTAAAATAAGAGGGAAATTATGTTAAATGGTACTTCTGTTGGATGGAAAGTAAGATTTTGATGCTGCTTAAGTAAAGAGGAGATATTAGTTATATTCTTATCTTGGCACTTTGATAAGCCTGTTCTTGAGACTCTTCTGTTGCATTTCATGATGAGGAGACTATGCTTAAATGAGCAAATTTCAGTCCTCATCCATCTTTGCCTATGGCTGAAACCACATAAATATTAATTCCTTAGAAAAAAAAGTCTTTACTGGTAGGCTTAAAAGTTGGTTCACGTGGATGAAGCTCAAGTCTGCCATTGCTATCTAACTTCGGAAAAACTCTTTTTTATTTGTTGATGTGTGTTTTCTGTATATTTGCTTGAAAACCTTCCCAGAGAAATTTGATACACTGTAACATGGAAATCTTTGTGTATAAATTATAGCTGTAGTTAGCATTCTGCAACACAGTAATGCCTCTAGTATTTATACTTGACAGGAGAAGTAATTTAGATGCTTCTCTACTTTTTTTTAATAGCTTGTAGGTGTTACCTGTTCATTTAATTCACTATATTAAATGCCAGTGGTTTTACCTTAATGTACCTTTAATAAATTTAAAAACCTGTTTGAGCAACGAAAAAGCACCAGAAATACAACTTTAGTGAAATTGAAATATTAATATCAGTGATACAGGGTTAATTGAATGTCAGGAAAAAAATACCATCCAGAGGATGAGCACTCCTTTACTTGTAACTTCTACACTGAGAGTAATTTCAAGGTGTTTTAAAAGTTGAAATGAGTGCTAAAATGGTGGGGAAAATGCATCCTAAATCTGCAGCTTGTAACTTAACTGTTGCTGTTATATTTGAACACAAAATCTAAAGCAGTTTCTTGAATAATAATGAAATGAGGCATAAAAATTAATCTCCATAAAAAGTCCCTAAGGGGGAGAAAAGACAGATAACTTTGTGAAGAGCATTCTGGTGTGCAAGGAGATGAGGCATTTCTCATATTCGTGTTGCTGAGTAATCTTTATTTATTATATGGAGTAAGTTTTGGTACTTCTTTTATTTTCTCGAGCCAAGGATGTTTGACTCTATCTGCCCTTTCCACAGAACGGGCACATGAATTGAGTGCTCTTGTTGCCAGTCTAGCTGCATTCTGATTATCTGTCACTAAATAACTGGTATCTTCTCTGTTAAAGTTCCAGTTAGTCTGTAAAAAAAAAGGAAACTTTTCCTTTCAAGCTTTCAGAAGCAGTTCACTTCTTGACAGCACTAAAGCATTCTCTCTTCTCTGGCTTGATGTTGAAGCTTCTGTATTGAACTCAGCACATCTCCATTTTCTTTTGAACTGATGAAGAGTCAAAACTTAATGTAACAGAATCATCAGCTGGGAATGAGGATGGGATTTATTTTGAAGAGCTGAGATGTTGAAGACTTGTGTATTCTCCTCTGCTGAATATGGAATCTACATGTTGGATTTCTTGAATTTGATTGGGTATTGAGTTGAACAGCTTCAGATTCCTGTTAGGTATTTGCCATGTAACCTTTTGTGCTTTCAGACTTGTAACTGTATCTAGAAATGGCAAATGTATGGAAATTAAGTGACGCTGGTAGTCTCATATATACATATATACACATGCTGTTACACTGAATGTAGACCATATGCTCAAATTAATAAAAATAATCAAAAATTAAATAAAAAGTTATTTTTATTTCACAAGTCTCAGAATATGATCTCTGGATCGTAGGTGTGTCTGTGTTGCTTGTGATTTAAAAACCTGTCTTAAGTTTTCCATGTTCGGAACTTCTTACAGACGTACAATTATATTGTGTTTTATCATTGCTTACTACTACCATGCCATAAATCTTCAAGTCAACACAAATGGAGCCCTGAAGTGTTAGTCATTCCAGCCTCATTCTAAGTGAGTAACCTTTGACATTTTCAGGAAACATCAGCATGTTGGGTGCTAAAGTGTTCTGCCTACGTTGTTATCAGATGGAGACAAGTTCTCATTTTTAAAAGAAATTACTCAAAAGTCAAATGCAGGAAAATGTGTATTGCCTGCTTTTTCTCCACATGTGCTTTTGTTTGTAGATAAGTAAAGGGCATAAAATATTTCTAGCGTGTACTAGTTCTTAACAAACAGCAGCTCTGAGCAAGTGTTTACAAGCTCTGATTTCATCATAACAGCTGTGGTCAGCATGCAAGGTGTTTACAGGAGGAGCCAATTGCAGCTGCTAGACTAGGGTATTAACCCTTTAGATGCAGTGGAGAAATGACACAGCTACGTGGTGGTCATCCCTCAGGATAAGAAGGAGATGACTTTATTCAGAAATTCACTTGTTTAAATAACACGACTTGTAACTTCAAGGGCAGAATAAAGATGATTGGTGCAGAGAGAAGACATTTCTTTCCCAGGCCTAGTCATGCACTAAGATGGGTATTAATCTATGTTGTTAATTCCATTCTGTTTTTCACTGGATTCCATTTTGTTTTGACTCTATTATCATCCTGGGAGAGTTCCTCCCTAACTGAAGCTACAATTAACTTATCAGTCTGGGAATGGACCTGAGAGGCAGGAGCAGTCCAGGCTTGAGAAAGAATTCTCAAGCTGTAATTTCCTAGCTCTCTAAATGTGTGTGTCCACAGCCAATGTCTGAGGATAAGGACTGAGAGCTCAGCTGTGTTGGTCAGCCAGAGAGGTCCAGCACCTCCATTACAGTTTGAAAATTAAGCACCATTTTTGCATAACTACTGTGTATTTATATAATGACAAAGTGATAGTGAGTGAAGTATAAACAGTTCTAGCATGATGTGATGGTGGAATTCACACCAGAACATGAGAAGCAGCAGTAAATCAAATAATGACTCTTCATATTTTAGTAATGTTTTACCTTATTGATTGGAATGGAGAGTAAATAAGAGTCACACATTTTAGGTTAGCAGATCTTTTTCTTTGCTCATCATCTTGCTGATGAATGGTCTGATCTAAAAATAATAAAATGTGTCTCTGACATCTGTTTGAAATAGATTGCTTAAATAGTGTGTTCAGCTTTTTTGATTCGCTCTGCCTTTTTATCAGTGGGGGTTGCCACACCTAAGGGATAAGTGTAGGGCTGCAGATTAAGTCGCAAATGCAAAGTAAATGCATCAAAACATTCTGCAAACATCAGCACCATATCCATTAAAATATTTCATTAGAGGAATATGAAAGATCTAGCATGTACATCTAAATAAAATAAAGCTATTGAGAGCCCAATATTTTGTATGAAACAGCATCGTTATAGTACCAGGGTACCCTTAGTAGTTGTCTTTATTTCCAAATAAATGTGAATGCTTTCTAGATTTTGGGGTTTAAAAAAAAAATTATTCTATGTCAGCACTTTTCTACATATGAAAATAATAATACTTTTTTGGAAGAGATCTGCCTCTATCTAAAAAGTAACCCAAACTGCCTACATCCTTAAAAGGAAAACCCTCAATCAAGAATCAGTCTTCTATTGCATGTTATAATACAGTATGAAAAATCTACTGTCATCCTTTCTCCTAAGAATTTATAAGCTAATTTTAAAATATCAAGGGAAGTAAGAGATGGGAATAAAAGCCATGGAATGAAATCAGAGGGAAAAGGCTCTTAATAGAGTGCTACTGTTTGGTGTCTCTCCACAGAGAGAGACCTCCACTTGCTTCTTTCAGTGTGATGGTATGACACCAGAGAAAAGCTGAGTGTTCAAGAGTTTAAGCTGGGCATCATTTATGAAAGACTTGGGCAGAAAGGATAGGTGAGAAATAAATTGGAAGAGAAGGAAACCAGATGCAGTTATAGACCAAAGCAAAACTGAATATGCTCAAGGTGATTTGAAAATGGTGCAGAGTGAGGAGGAGAGACGAGGTGAGGTGGAGCTGGAGAATGAACTGCGTGACTGGAACAGTAAAAAAGGCCAAGGATGTTCCCCATTTGCTGTCATGTTCCAGGTAGGCTGCCACAGGTAGACTCATGCCACTGATACCCCTTGTTAGCAAAGTGCTTTTGGCAGATCTGAACTATTCTAAATTTGCCTTGACTGATATAATCAAACACTGAACTTCTTGTTTAAATATTTGTAGTGACATATACATGTGCTTCCCCTACCTCTGAGCTTGTGTTTGACTATAGTGGGGTCCTGTATAATTAACTTCTGGTATATTTTCTGTTTATGTCAAATCTCATGGGAAGATTCGTGGCAACAGGGTCAGTAAAAACCTTAACTTCACAGCTTTTCTGGAAGTAGCATTGAATCATAGTATCTATTGATAAATCAACAGTGAACTGCTCCAGCTTGGAGTTGTGCCTCTCCTCTTCTTTAGATGGTGTTACTTTGTCTCGGATTTTCCACTTGCATTTGGGTGTCACTATTTCTTGTAGGTTTTAAACCAACTGTTTCATTCTGAGAAAGGCTAAGAAACTTGAGGACAAAAGGGAAAGTGTAGGGGTTTGTTTTTTTTCTTCTTTTGTTACTGAATTATCATTAGTATATGTGTGTGTGTACATGGTATGTAAGTATTTTGTAAAAAACCAAGCCTTCCTAATTGCTTTAGATCTGGGAGGTAATTAGAAAAATACTTCCAGTTTTCTCTCAGAAAATAAAGTCTTGGGCTGAAAAGAAAGGGCACTGATGGCTCATCTGTGGGCTTGGTGGTTCAGGTTGTCTTCTGTAGAACAAGGCTTGAGATTTCCCAGGGCTCTTTGTTGTGTCCCATTAGAGTGAAAACTATAAAGGTGTGTTGGACACCTTAATGGCATGGAGCTGTGCACTGGAGCAGTCTCCTCAGGTCACTGCACCAAGTCTGCCTGAGTTAGGAAGGGAATAGTTGGGACAGTGTTCTCAGACCCATGGTGTGATCACTGGGATGTCCTGTGCAGGACCAGGACCTAGACTTCAATGATCCTTGTAGGTCTCTTCCAATTTGGGATATTCTATGTTCTATGATCCATCTTCACACTGACCACAGAGGTTGCTGTTATTTGTAAGGGGAGGCTGTGTTTTGGTGTATGCACGGGTTTTGCTTATTTTCAATGAACTGTGACCCCCCTCCACAGATTTCTTGTGAAGAGCATGGGAGAAGTGAAGGACGACACCAAATCTGGAACCAACTTTCTGCATTATTGTTTGGATGATGTATTAATGGGAACCTTAGGAAGGACAAAGTTTAAAATAAATTAGAAGTAGAAATGAGGCATTTTTCAAAAATCCCTCCAGTAAATGTTTATCTACTATTAACTGATATGCAGAAACAAGTATTAATTTCCTACACTGAGGATGAGTGAAATCAGTTCAAGGCTATTATGCCCTGAATTTGCAGACAGCTCGTTGTAATTAAGAAATAAACCTCATAGTTGTTGTTTTGGTTTTTCTCAGATGCTTTGCCTGGGGGTCAGGAATGTGTTCCTGATGCCTGTTGTCTATAGGCACTAAAAGACTTAAATAACATTGTGACTATTAACAGAAGTTGTTTGCATTTTGCAAATACTTCCCTCCAAAGCTGATTTAGTGTTCCAGCATAAAAGGGCTATGGTATTACAAGGCTGTTAATAGATGAGAGAACAACTATATGTACCATGAAGGTGATTATGACCACAGGAAACTTGTATCAAAATTGCTTTAGGTCATAATGTTGTGGTATTGAAAACTTTTAAAAGGTTATTTCCTTAAACTGTTAACAAAACTGGTCTTCTGTTATGGTTTCAGCTCCTAGGGACAAAACCTTAAGTATTATATCTACTTTGTCTGCAGAATAAAACAGGAGCTCTTCTCCTGATAGTTATCCTGGGAGCTGAGCATCTTGTTACATTTGAGTAGAAAGGCATAGTTCATTACTGATGGGAAAACAAACTTTCTCTACTGTAGCAATTCAAATTGAGCTCTCTACTAAGTAGTAGAGCTCATTAAATAATCTATCATTTACAGGAATTACTATTTTAGGCCTTTTAATTGTTTCAGTGCTTTTTCTTACATGGGATGAGATTTGTATGTTTTAAGAAAGAAGGGCAGAAAAGGACACTTTCTGAAAGATTATCTTTCTGGGGAAGCACACAACTAAAATTGGACAGTAGATGAGCTGTATAGGCCTAAGGGGCAATGATAACAGAATCAGTAGAAATAAAGATTTCTTGTTTCCTGCTTGCTGAAATAACTCATCTGTTTTGGGGAATATGTAGATGATACTCCCTGAAGTGTAATTTATTGCATAAAGTTTCTGAGGATTCCCAGATTATATCCAAATTCACTTTTCCTCTTCTGGTATACAGTTAATGGCAAAATAAAGCAGCTCTGTTTTATCTGCTTCTGTTGCTTGGTCTTAGAAGTCTGAGACAGCTGTTACATTCATCTCTGAAGGTGCATTGCCCTCTCTCCAGTGCAGGAATGTTCTTCCTCTTGGGTGCCTTTTTCTTCTCTGCAGTTCTTCCCTCCTTCCACACACCCATCAATGGTGTTTGGGAAGATCCCTTAGGACCTCTTATGTGCATAGGCAACACTGGCAGATAAAATACCTCTAAATAGTCAAGTGTCAGATTTTTTTAGCAGAACAGGAACAGTTTCTGAAGCAGGACTGTAAAGTACCAAGTGCCTGTTGCACATTCATATATAGGCAGCTGTGTCCTTCTTGGGATCTTACTTACCCTTCTAGGTTTTCAAAGCAGAAAAGCTTTTCTATATCTATAGTCACTCTGTCGTTTTTCTATTACATGGAATCTTACTTTATAAACAGAATTTTGAAAAAACATAAATGCTCTGTAGCAATTTTAAACTCTTGGGTCAACTTGTAAACCTCTCCAAGAAGATTGTGGGTGGGTGGGGAATTATTTTTAGAATTAGAGATCTGCAATGCTAAGTATGCATCCACTTCTGCGTTTTCTTAGTTATGACTAAAAGACTAAAGATACCTCTTTTAATTCTTTCTCTTGACATTTCCTGAGCAGCTTAGATGAGGTTCTTTGCTACAGACAAGCAGTTTAAAAATTTTACATGAGTAAGGTGATAATATGGAGGTCAGATGTAAGGTTTTCTACACCAGATCAAAAAAATGGGTGTTCTAGTTCAGTGTTGTGCTTCTGGTCTTCAATTCTCTAACAAACCCATAAACAAGGAATATTATTTTGACCTGGATGCTCTTCAGTTGATAGTAGAAATGGTGACCAGACACAGGAAGGCTCATTTTAGTGTACAGATCCTTTTAGTTGTTAGTGTACCTCCGATCTGAACAAAGGCATAGCTGTAGAGTACAAATACATATATTTGGAGAATGTGCCTCTAAATAAATGAGCATTCATTCAAAATGTGAATCTAAGGATGGATAGCATTAGCTGAAGAATATAATTCTTCTAGAAATGAGTGCTTTGTAATGAATGGCATTCAAGATGTCAGTTGTCCATTTGAATTCTCAATACTGTGGACTTGCTGGAATTTTATTTCGCTGAAAAAATAAATTAAAATCACTTCATTCCTCCTTTGCAGTCATATATGTGAAACAATCTCAAATACCAGATAAAAATTGTTTCCATAGTAAGAGATTCTAAGGTGTTTGTAGAATGATGAAAGGAACTTAGCAAAAAGTTGTTCTGAATATTTAAAACAATCCAAACTTTGAGTTTGGTTTTTGCACAATTTCACCTTTTTTTCAACTTGCCTGATGGAAACCATAATTTGCAATGATAAGGTGAATGACTGGAGTTTAAAGGTCCTTTTCTGAATGAATTTTGAAGGTAAGTCTTATCTGCATAGTTCTTGAGGCAATGGACTTTTGAGCTGTTATTCCTACATTTAAAAATGTTGATATATTTTTCAGGTTTGGATAAGAGGGAAAAGTAAGTATCTGTAGCCTTCAGCCATGGAGTGGTAGCTTTTCTGGGAGATGAACAGAGAAACAGCAGGTCTTAGTATCACATTTGTTTATTATGCATTGTGGATCATATTGCTGGTCACACTTCTCACTTCTGTTTTTTTTTTTTTTAAGGCATTTAGTTAATTATTTTTAGAAATATGCAAGAGAATAACTGCTTTGTGTTTTGAGGGTCACTGAAACAACTCCCCTGATTTTTCTTTTGCACCTAATACTTTCCATGCTATGAAGAAAATAGTTTCTGTGCCCAAACTTCAGTTTATGTTACTGTACTTCTTCAGCAGAGGAAGTATACAACAGGAGATGCTGGCTGTGTATATGTGCCATCCTCAACAGAATCTGCTGTTGTTTTCCAACATATTTTTTCATTGTTCATTAAATCATTCATGCATGTCACTTTAAAAGGGGGCCTTGTTTATTTCAAATAAATCTAGGAAAGTCATAAAACATAACTCTTATCTTTTTCATCATGGGCTAACATTCCTATTAATAGAAAGGTTTCACAGTGGAAGACCAGTGAAGTCTGCAAAACTGCTTTCTTGTTCTTTCTCATATGTAAAGAGGTATCTGTATCATTATTCAAACAGCATATCCAGAGAAACTGAATATACTGCTATTAAATAGTGAAAATTAGTGATCATAAAGTTAAACTGTGTATACTTGGATATACTTAACGTGAGTCATATAGCTGGCACTGAATCAAGTGCAGTATTACTGTGAAATGATTGATATGTTGCTTTTATAACAACATAACAGCTGAAGTGATTTTTCAGCGTCATTTGGAAATGGATAGAGACTTTATTTTCAGTTGTCATAATATTCCACTTTAGAATAAATGTACCACCCAACAATGATAAATTTATACTCTCTTTTTGAATCAGGTTGATATTTTTGTATCGCTTATGCTCTGAGCTCCATCATAAAACTGAAGTTTTACTTGCCTTATGCTTGGCTTTTTAATTTGGGCAGTCTTTTGCATTGTGCAGTACAGCTTGCTGGTCACTAGGAATAGTGTATAAGAGTAGCTAATGCCACATTTTACTGGGTGCCTAACTTCTAATAGTATATTTTGGGTTTCATTGAGTTATAGAATGACTAAGAACCACTAGCTGTAGATCAGTAAACATTAAATGAAATCTAGAGACTTTAGTTTTGAAGACAAACTAGCACAAAAGATAGTTAAGACCAACACATCAACAATTCCTTCATTCAATCTACATTGACAGTTTTTAAATGACATCTTTGTTCGATCTTTTAGATCCTCACTCCAGAGAAACTAATATAATAGTTGTTTTGGAAATCAGCTCTTCAACTTGAGCTTGTGAGCAGAGGGCAACTTCATATTTAGGAAAAACCCCAAGGTTGTCAAGTCCAGGATGCAGAGAACAGCACTGTAGCTCTTCTGGGCAGCCTGGAAGCTACTGTGGACAGTGTGTCTTCAGAGAGTGTGCATACACTTCTCCACACCAAAAAATCGAGAATTTAGGAACTGTCATTCTCCCCCCAGATTGTATCTGTTTACTGTGACTTTCTTTTCCCCAACTGTATTTGTTTTTTAGCTTATAACGACTCAATAGTAGATATTTGGATGATGTGGAAGTAAAGAGTTTTTACTTTTCCTGCTGCTAGGTCTCCTATTTTAATTTTTTAAGTGGCGATCACCTAGCCCATAGTCCATTTTGAGTCTCTCTTTACAACTCTAAAGGCTGAAGGTTTTGCAAAAGTGTTCTTCCTACAGCTTTCGTTCCTATTTCCTGATTCCAGTGGGAAAAAAAAATATAACAGACTCCTTTTAAGCTGAAAAAAAAATTATGTGCATCTTAAACATTTGTTTCTATTTGTATGTTAGAACTGAAATGTATGAACACAAATAAAACGTGTTTGTCATCTTTTAAATTTGTTAAAATGTCAGTAAAGTGGTAAATATTCAGTTCTGTTTTCTGGCAGACTGGGAGCAGACAGTAGCTGCCTTCTAATTAGTAAAAGCCCTCCTACAGAACTGTAAAAGGTATTCTCAGTCTTTACCAGCTTTTAATTTTACATTATGGAGGTGACAATGGCCCACATCCTCATTAGCCTTCTGCTTGTTTGCTTATAAGCATCTCTCAGCTTGTACTCTTTTTAGTTTTGTCAGAGGAATAATGCCCTTTTTTTCTACAAAAACATTTCTTGTTCTTTTTTTCACACTTGGTGTTTGTTTCAATTTTTGTTTCATAAATTCCCATAACTTTGTAATAAGCCTCACTTTTCCTCCCAACATTTGGTTTTGTTGGGGTTTTTTTCACCTACACTGCAAACATTGAGTTTTATGTAGTGTTTCATGGACACAAATGTTAGAATTCATACAATGATTCCTGGATTTTTTGTGCACATTAGATGTTAAGGTTTTGACTTACTGTTTAGTCTGCTACTATGTAGCAGAAGTAGACCACAATGACAATTGTAGTTTGCATTCTAGTCTTAGAGTCAGGGAAAATATTTGGGTACTTTAGTCTGAAGAAAAACAAATTCTCCAAAATGCATTTTCCTATGATACTGATTTCCTAAGACTACTGGTTAAGTGAAACATCCTAATATGGAAATTCAGTCTTGAATAGTGGAGCTAAGTTATACTGTATTAACTTTACTTTAAAAAAAGAACTGACTGAGAAGTTGTAAATATGGTGCTGCATAAGACCCTAATACTCTGGCAGTTTTAGAGAGAGATTTAGAACTGTTTGCTTTTTGAGAGGAAAATATTGTGACAGCTGTGCTTAAACATGTTTTATGTGCTTAAAAATTCTTAAGGCAGAGTTAGAGGCGGGGGGGAAACCAAGAGATGCCCAAAACCAGCAGTTTGACATCAGTTCAGAGGAAGCCAAGACAGCTCTTTGAAGCTGTTTAGATGTAAATCAAATCCTGCCATAGATCAAGACACTTTCAGGTTTCCTGTAATTATTTGCAGGAAATAAAATTAATCTAAATTAAATAGTTTTATTTTTCTAAGAGTAGACAGACTTTGTGTATGCAGAGTTGTATACATGTGGTGCCTTGAAGCCTTTCAAGTGTTTGTGTATCCAATGAATTGTACTCAAATGTCCCTTTCCACCCCTTATGCCAACTCCCTCCTGACAAAGCAGGTGCCATATAAATACCTTGTCCTTTGTAAATATTTGAAGCTGTCCTTAAAGCCACAAGTTAAGAGTAATTGATGAGCATCTGTCTCTTGTGAATTCCTCTTTTTCTTTTGGGGTGGGAATATCTCATTAATTGAAACAACAAAAAAAATGGTATTACTCGCCATAAAATGTTCAGTATTTCAGTGCTGTGTACTAAAAACTATGTGCCTGCTTCTTCTGCATTAGTTTTCAGCTTTTGTTTTAGTTTCTAACTCAGTCTTGAAAAGCAGTATCACAGCCAATGTTTATGCAGAAAAGAGACTCATGAAACCTGTATCACCCATCAATAACTGGTGTGAAGACCTGGTAATTGCTTTATTTTGTAGATAACTTCCCACACAGGGAGTCTAAATCCTGTCTTCCATTGAGCCTGAGAAGCTGCTTTGTCCATTAGGGCTTTTCATTTAAGTTTGTAATGCCACTTAATATTCAAAGACCAGTGGTAAGTCTTGAGCACTATCCAGAGAGTTGAAATGAAAGGAAATGGACTACAGAAGTTGCAAACCTTGAAGAAATAATTTTCTCCGCCCTTTGAAAAACATAATCACCCAGTGTTCATGTTATCATAAAAATCCTAATCTCTAGCCTTCTTTTTTTTATAATTCAATCATATATTACCCAACCAATTCACAAGTGTTCTGGTTTGAGTGTAATACTCAGGGATCGGGAGTGAAGAACTCACCTTTTCTTCTGTGCTGATTATCAGATGCACAGAATGGACAATAGAGAGCATATTTGAAACCCATTTGAAATGCCTTCAGATGGCAAAATAATGAATCTCTGTTCTGACTCCTCTTAAGTAAGTCTTGAGCTGTTTCCCTCGTTTTGCCTGGTTCATCTGTAGGACCACTATTGCATTTGTATTATAGATGAGGATATTACCAAGTCAGTCTGTTGATCGGCTGATAAATGGTATCTGTGACAGTTGTGTGACTTCTTGCTTGCAGCCATGTAGGAAGGTAGGACTGCCCACGGTGTCTATGGAAAACAGAGCATTTTGTAGTGAAAATGCAGTTTCTTTCTCCGTCGTTCCATGCAGTGGGTCAGAGTGTAGCTTGTAGGAAAAGGTGAGCCTTGAGTTCTGGCCTGAAGCTGTGGTACCTCTTAGGTCTGCAGGTGTCCAAAGTCCTGTGAAGAAGTAATATTTGCTTTTGATGCAAAACCCTGATTTCTGTGAAGTCTTGCTAGTTTTATTATTAAATAGCTGAAAGGCATCTGTAAGAACCATTCTTAAATATAAGACAATCCTGTTTTCTTACACAATGTAGAAATATTCTTCTACCTGTCACCTGCAGCTGTGCAATCTAGACAAACTTTTCAGAATATTTGAAAATATGAGTGAACAAACCCAGAAGAACAGATTTAGCAAGGCCATCACAGCAAATATAAAATACACTGATTCAAGTAACTATACACCAGAGGGTTGTGAGGAATCTAAACAGAACTATTGTCCAGGTAAACTAATTTGATACTGCATAATTATCATATCTGCTGGAATAAAGGATTTATTACTAATTCAGTGTTTCCAGAAAAAAAACCAACACAAGAAAAATTCAGCTATTTCTCTTGGACACTCTTCTGGAAAAGCTTGAACAATGGCACTATTTGGGGTTTTCTTTCTTTATTGTGATACATGAACATATGAATTATGAATGATGCTGTGATACTATGAACATAGAATATATTTTTAGCCTTAAAATCGGGGGAAATCAATGACACATAGATACTGATGGCAATTGACTGAAGCACAAAAATACGTTCTGTTGCTTTTATTAAAGACTGTGAAACTTTTTCTTTAGTCACTCACCTTGACATGGCTGTAAAAGTAAGAAACAAGGGCATGTGGCCTAGAGAAACTAAGAGTCAGGGTAGCATCCTTCCTGGATGGCCCTAAAGATATAATATGCATAACTGGTAATTCAGTGGCAATTGTATGGTAATGTGTCAGATTTTGTTTAATGGCCATCTTTTTCCTTCATGTTGAGGGGAATAATACAAAAGAAGTTTAAACATTAATGTTTCACATTTAGTTAATGATAATCAGTTTATTACATACTTATATAGACATAAGAATGTGTGTGTGTATATGTTTGTTCCAAAGCATATTGCACATGGAAACTTTGCTATGTATTTCTTTCCAGTATACTTTTGAAATAGGTTGGCACTTTCTTCTGAGGGTAAATGCTGTGTACTGTGCTAAGAGTAACACTTGCTTAGCTTTTTGTAGGTTCAGGTCTAGATGCAGAAGGGGTAAATACAGATTAACCTGTATTTATTTTTTGTTCTCTAAAGACAAAAGAAATAAAAGTGATTTTCTGAAGATTATGTCTTATCCATTGTTACATCTGAGATGCCAGATCTTCTATCTATGATCTTTTATTCATCATGAAAATACCTTGGAGCAGTCCAAGTTTCTTCCTGCAGTCTCCAGGGTATCCTTGCTCTTTTGTTCTTTATCTATCTTGGCCCTGACTTGCCAGATGTGACAGCAGTTTTTGTGGCTGGTCTGAATGCATGTGCTTGACAGGCTGGCCAAAGAGAAGGGCTAGGTGTGAAACACTCAACCGTTTCCCCCGGAACCCTGGCTAGCTTTACCTTGTGTCTGGTTCTGAACTTCTGATAGAATAATTTCAGCTTGAAACCTTTGAATAAGTTTAAGCAAATTTCACTCTGTAATCATGATAATTATGGGACAGCGATAAGGGAGGACTGGGAGTGATGGAGTAAGGAACTCATGCTGGTTTCCAATTGTTTGCATAAATTATAGCCTGATTTAATGTCCGATAAGCACAGGAGGAGTATCTGGTGGCCAATATGAATAACAAATCTCTGAATACAAAATGTGAATGCTCATGGGAAAAGAATAACTAAAATTTGTGTGGGGATGAGATGAAGTGTTCATTTTCTGTCTGTTTTGCAGGCTAAGCTCTGCAGAGGTTGTGTCATCATAAAAATAATATTTGCAGTTAATTATTCTAAGTAGTAATAGCAATTTGTATAATTTCCGTTGGTGAAGGTGTAAAATCTTCTTAATCAAGTAATGTTAAGGAGAAGAAATTTTCTTTTTAAGGAGTTTGCATAAGTGATTAACATAGTTTTATCGAGTGTCTTTAATTTTTAGTGGTTTTGGTTTTCAAGTTCTTTGTATGTGTTTAATCTCCAAAAGAAAATCATGTGACACCACTGGCACTCTGGTGAGTGCTTTTTTCTCTAACTAGTGCTATTCTTTGGGCCGTGTAAGGCCTTTTCCTTTGTCTGCTTTATGCTATTTTGTCTTAAATCAATTTCTAGGGTTTTATCTCTGAGAGTCTCTATATAATTATCAATTAACATATGTAACTAGTTATTTGATATCTATAGCAAATGAGTATAATTCCTACTAGTTCCAGGTAAATTGACGGTTTCTATCTGCATTGTGGAAATGTGATCTTTATCTTGAGGTTGTTCCTTCCACTTGTTCTTCCTTCCACTTCCTTATTGTTCCTTCCACCTGTATACAAGTCAGGATTTGCCAGATCTCTGTGTATGTTTGAATGTAGCATAAACATATACATCCTCACACTGCCTCAGAATTGCACTGAATTTCCAGGTTAAGGAAGGAGCTGAAGAAGCTATAGGTCTTCCGCACTCTACTGTAGGAAGAGTTGGTAGTAACCTATGCCTATAATAAATGTACACAGTCCCAGTCAGTTTCTGTTTTATTGTGTTTGAGATTAAGTGTTAAGTACTGAAAGAATACCCTCTGTTCTTTCTCAAATTGTTACTCACCCCTAGATTATAATGAAAATGTTGGTGTTAAAGATTAGAATATTACAATCCTGCTTGGCTGAGCCATGGTATTGTTGGGGAGGGAAGTGCTACCAGTTGAATGCTCTCCTCCAGTGTCACAAAGTGGATGATTCCCTTTGGAGGCTGGAGGCACCTGGGACCATGTTCTTGACTTCCCTGTGCTGTGAGGAGGAGGCTCAGCCTGAAGAGGTACTGCCTGAAGTCCAGAGCTGGTTTCTCAAGGCTGAGCTGCACAGGATCAGTCAGCAAGATGAGATGCACCAACTGACATGACCAGAGAGCTGCAGTGCTGGGGAGTAACCAACAGCTAACTGGTAAAGTTCCGTTTTTAATGGAAAACTGTACAAAATTGGATGTTTTGTGATGTTACACATCACAACATAGCAAGACCTAACAAGACATAGCATAGTTTCATTCTTCAAAAAAATGGCATTAATCTAGAAAGAAGATGATAAAAAAAGTTCATAGGAGGGGAGATCAAATCACCATCTGAAGCCTTGCAGCTATACAGAAGCTCAATCTCCTTTTGTATTTACTCAGTACTACTAAAGAACTACTTCAGCTCCCTAAGTTTAATGTATGAGGTTGAAGAGCTTCAGAGAAACTACCAAATGCTTTTGGAATGCATGAGCTCTAGGCTGCAGAGCTGGAGCACACAGCTGCCAAGCAGATGATGTGCCAGTTCTGTGATGCTGTCCTTTGCTCTTGCTGCATTGTGGAGCAGGGCAGGATGCCCTTCTGCTGTGGCATTTCTTACATTTGCTTAGAAAATGCCCATCTGGGCATCTGCAATGTCAGGCTTCAGGTGCTTTGCCTTATTCTGATTTTTCTGGGAAATCCTGATATTATTTGTGTTGCATTTTGCCAGTTGCAATTTGTAAATTGTACAAGCACTACTTTTCAAATGGAGCCTTTATTAAATGTATTTAAAACAAAAAATCAGGAAATGCAGTTTAAAGAAACACATCTCTCCATCAGAGATACTTACTTCTTTGCATATACATTGATACCTTATCTAAAGATATTTTAGATTTTGCTGGAATTTCTCAGTGTTGTTTAATTGTCAAATGTCAGTGTACACACCTATATGTTGGTCTGTTTGTCTTTCTGCTAAGAAGTGAGGAAAGAGAGATGGTGTCATACACTGATTTGTGGTTGTGTTGAATAGGCTTTCATTTAATGTATTTTGTGACCACCTTCTTTCAGAGTTCATAAGATAAAAGTGACAGAAACTTATCCTTTCCCCATGTTTTTAGGTAGCCCTTTCTACATCTTTTATATGGACTGATTTTTCCCTGGAGTATTTGAGAGATGTAAGCTGAACATGCCATCCTTTATGGGCACTGCTGAAACAGCTAGGTGGCAATGTTCTTCTTGTTTCTTATCCTTGTGCTAGTCCATGATTAAGATGTTTATTAATAAAGAGTAGTACCTTGTAGATTTCATCAGAGAATGAAGTTAATTAAAGTAGTTTTTCAGAAATAGTGATCACATAGAGGTTTGAGAAGGAATATATCTATAAAACTATTTCTACTTACACATAAGCTGGCTAAGATAAAGCTAGGACTAACATCATAATGATTTCCCATTCTTTTAAGTATGTATATTGTATCTGGTAGAGAAAAGATTTATGTATTTTAATGTTTTGATTAATATAATAAAATAATTCTGGAATTTTTTTCTACTAAAATATTTTTATTTGCTCCAAGTTAGTATTGTGATTGACTCATATTGTAATTGATTGTGATAGCTGTGAATTGAAAAATGTTGCAGTCATCTTATAGCTAATGCTTTATTGTCTCAGTGCAGCTTTACCATATAGCCAGGCACATCCCTGGTGGTCTGGAATGCAGAAGAGCAAGTCATTATTGCTTGTTACCTGTTGTATTTATTCATCTAAGGTTCCCATAGGAACTTCACTGGTTTTGTTCATGATAGAAGAAATGGCTGCAAATGAAGATGGGAGTTGGGTTTGACTACTTCCCGTGTGCTGGCTGGGCTTTGGTGTAAATTTTTGTCTCCAGTCAGTTTTTGTCATCAGTTCAGGTTTTGGCAAAACTGGCTGCTGGTGAAGGCAGCATACAGTAGTAGTTCTTTTGCATTCTTGTAGATGCCGTATTTTACCAAATCTCCTACTCTGCAATGTGAGGATATGATCCAAATCTTGTGTTGGGTTTGAAGGAATATGTTATGTAAAGCTCTCATGTATAGCTCCTGCAGCATAAGATAATTGAAATAGTCTTTTTCATTAAGTAAATTTCCTAAAACCATGCTCTAAAAAAAACTTCTATGGGTGAATTATTTTTCTTTAAGAAAAGAATATTCATGTCAATGTTTTTGTAGTGATTATAAGAGGATGTGTGTAATATTCTTTTGTAGTGGGAATAGAGAAAGAAAAGGAATTGTTCAAAGCAAAGTTATTTTCCTGTACTCTTCAATTAAAGAACTTTTTCTATTAAAATATATAAGCATGTTTTCTTTCTGTTGTTGTGCATCAGTTATTTAAACTGTTGTGACTGTTAAAAAGAGCTGATGCTTGTGTTAAGATTTGGCAGTAGTTAAAATTGTACTTTTGATTTCCAGTTTCTGAACTTCCCATACTTTCTGAGTTACTGCCTCTAGTTACAAAAAAGTGATGTTAAACCAGAATTTTAAATATTGGTTTGAACATTGGAGAAATCTTTGTGCAGAGACAGGATATAAAACAGCCCTAATTCTTGCAAGAGGAACTAACAGGCAGGTGCTGAAACTCTGCAGATAGTGCTGCTGCTGCTCCCTGCTTCCAGGTATCTGCTCCCTGCCTGGAGAGGAGTAGGTATTGCAGTGGTTCCAGTGCTTCTAGATGTTTCCTTACTTTTGACCTGCATAATTTTGTCTGCTGGAAATTTTGAAATACAAAACCAGGTCTTTTGACTATTTCAGTCAAGACAAAAATTTCCAAACTATCAGAGTTAACTGGAATTAATGGAATTCGTTCTGAATTCTTGATATGAAACTGACTTTATCTGTGACCCTTCATATTAAAATGTGGGTTTTTTAACTGATTTTTAGCTATTTATCTTGAGAGTGGCTGGTTTGGGGCTATGTTTTGGATTTTTGATGCAAACAGTGTTGATTACACACAGATGCTTTTGCTGAGTGATGCTTGCACGATGCTAAACACCATTCCTGCTCCTCACCTCACTTGAGCCCTGCTGTCCTGGGGATGCTGAACACCTGCCGACCCTTGTCACATGGGGAATGAATTCCTTGTTTTATTTTGCTTGTGCACACATTTGTTTTACGTATTAAATTGTCTTCATCTCAACCCATGCATTTTTACGCTTTAACCCTTCCAATTCTCTTCCTCATCCCGCAGGAGACTGGGATCAGCTGTGCAGGGGCTGAGCTGCCTATGGGAATTAACCCACAGCATTTGCTTTGTCGTAGACTAATGGAATCTCTTTCTGTTTATTTGTATTTATAGATTAAGTCATCAACCAGCAAATTCAAGTCTTCTCTTTCAAGACTAGATGATTAAAAGATGTGCAGATTTAGTATTTTGCATTTCCATAGAAGTGGTGTTTCTGATTGCAAGGCAGTGCCCTGGCTCCCACATGAATTTTTAAATATATTCCAAGACTTTTATACTAGGAACAGTCGTTTTTTTTTTTTTTTTTT
>VXBI01013813.1:81064-106776 GCA_013397375.1 Toxostoma redivivum
TTTTTTTTGTAGAGGCAGGTGCTGCAATTTCCTTTCCACCCATCTCTTCCCTTTAAGACAGAAAAGGTATGTGGCCAGGATTTAGATCTTTCTTCAATTACAGAATTCCTGTGTAATTTAAATTGAGTCTGCATTATCTGGTTTGTGAAAGCATGCATATTTAGTATGGCTTCTTTATTATTTTTCTCTCTTGCAATAAAATTGATGGAAAATTCTAATTTCTTTTGGCTTTCAGATATAAAAAGATATCAGTCATTGTTTTAGTTTATCAGCATTGTTAGAGACATTGTAAAGACAAAGAGGATGGCATATATTAATATTGTATATAATTAAAGTATTGGGTGAATATGAGCTTGTGTAATGAATTATAACTAATAGACAGAGTATTAGGGGAATCAAAACATGAATATGCATTAGGAAGTTGCATATTGTGGAAATATATCAGTTTTCTTCTAAAGAAATCTTAAATACTGCAAAGAGGAAACAGTTGAATCTTTCCTTACCTGCAGTAAACAGTTCTCAGTAAGTAGCTGCTTTAGAAGGAATTAAGGCTATGATATGTTAGGCTCAAGTCTAACATATAATTTGGTCTTTGAGTGTGAATTATGAATGGTCATAATTGTGCACAATGTTGAGTGTGGTTTTGAAGATTTTTAGACTTGTCCAAAAAAGTTTCTTTAAGACATTCACTTACTATCATTTTGGGATTCCCCTGCACATAACACCATGTCTGCGTTAAGTGAGACTTGTAATACTTAACTCTAATGAGAAATAGTTAACAAAAAAGCACTTTGTGAAGATTTAATTATTCAAATATTACTACTAAACTTCTTCATTTGTGATTAGAATTTTTTTCTGGGCTGGATAAAGAAACTACTGGAAAACATGAGTTTGACTATGTGTGATTTTTTTTTTTTTTTTCTTTTTGGAATGCCTGTATGTGTTTCTCCACAATCATCTCCAATGATTTTTCCATTTTTTATTATGACCATATTGATTAGTTTCAAATATTTTTATTGCCATTTTGTACAGTTTCAGCAGCTGAAGCAGGTTTCAGTGACCATGTACTAATTAAATCAGTCATCTATTTGGGCTTTATGGGATAGAAAAACTAGTATAACGCATGTTCTACCTAGTATACTTCTCTTTTAGACAGTCTTACAAATATGCCATTTTGAAAAACAATGAGAGAATTGTAGTTACAAATATTCGAATCTTTTAATGTCCCTCACATGTTTTACAGGGGGCCTGTCCCAAGACACCACTCAGTGAATACATGTGGGCTGTCTCCTATGCAGTAGATCATTACTGTGGTTGTTTGGGTAATAGCAGCAGTTCTTTAAAAATTGTGTTTCTTTCTTATATTAAGTAACTTGAATCCTTATAAATGCCAGTTATCAGAATTTTGCATACATTAAATTTTGGAAGCAGTTGTGACATAAATAGTATCTTGCAGAATAATAGGCCTAAGGGGGGGATATATGTTTTGTTTTTGGATTTTGGTCATTATTTTGGGTTTTGTTTTGTTTTGTTTTGTTTTTAATCAGCACCTGCTTAGAAGTTGGAAAATTCTTGGAATTATGTAGATTAAAATTCCATGTTGGATGGCCGTGCCTGTTGCTTTATTGTTCCTTCAAAATAATGGTACAGCACAATGCTGCTCTAAGTACACGTTAATACTGTTACATTCAGCACATCAATAAAGAATACCCTTTGAAAATTACTGTATTATGCAACTGAAGATTTAGGCTTTACTTTGATATTCTTGAAACTGTTTGGTAAGTGTATTCTCTCCCAGATGAAGAATCCAAGGGAGAAAAATAAGCATGCCTTTTTCTTTCTTCTTCCACATATTTGATTAGAGCAGTCAGTCCTATTAAGAAAGAAAGAGAGATCTGGTTAGCTTATTCTGCTTTTCAGTCTGATAGTCAGAGGCTGTCATGGGGTTTTAAATTACCCAGAAACAAGCTTTAGTGCAAAGCTCTTTTTTTTCCTCCAAAATGCCATTCGTTATCCCAATAGACAAAGAAGAGTCTGTATTAAAAAAACAACTAATGAGCCTTTTAATAAAAAGCATAAATTTTTTGTGTGACTTCTGTGTGAATGCATTAATAATAAATATGAAGCCTCACTGAAGTCCACCTTGCTTCTATTTATTCTTAGTAAGAAGAAGAGGAAGGCAGTGAGGATGTTTGCATTTTTATGTCATAACACTGTGCTCCTGAAATAAGAAAGTGTTTTTATGAAGAGTAACAAGGCAAGATTTTTCATAGAGGTCCTACGAAAACAAACCTAAAAATGAAGCACAAGTGAACTTGTACTCCTGGGACCACAAGGAGAGAATTTGTATGCTGTTATGCCAGCATCATTGCTAGAAATACAGGTGTGGTGTGTGAAAAGTAATTTCTCAGTCACTTTCTGTGAAAGCAGGGAGAGCTGTGAGCAAATGTGCTGTCACTATGTCATGGCAGAGTCATAGCACTTCTGAAGATGTTTAGTTGACTCATCAGATGATCCAGTTGATAAGCAGTGGATGGACAAAAAATATGTGTGTGGTAGGAGGAGGCATGGGTGTACTCTCTTTGTTGGCTTGGTTATGTATTTATAGCAAGATTATAAAATATTAAGCACATAAAATGGGAGTGTGCAAGGAGGTAAGATGAAATCAGTTTCTTGCTTTCTTTTGAGCAGTTTGCACTAAATCCAGTCTCGAAGTCAGTTCACTTTAAGCCAGTGAATTTTTAGTCTTCCAGATAACTTCAGTTAAATTGCAATAAGTGAAATGTAAAGTTACAGCTGGGAGTTTACCATCATTTTTTTAATTGTTTGTTTTACTGTGGAAAAACACAATGTACTTTGTTCCTTTTATATTTTTTTCTGTAATTCTGGGGGGGAAGAAAAAGAGATTCCTCATAAAATGTGTGTTAGATCTGGTTTTACAAGTTTGATACATTTTGGTACCATTTCAGGTTTCAGTAGTAGGCTTCAGAGTAATTTTGAAAACACCTCATCTGTCTTAAACAGATAATTATTTTTAAAATGTTGGATCCAGCACCTTCTGTATGTCAATACAAAATGATGGATTTTGGATGGATTCTATGCAGTAATTTCTGTGCATATACAGAAGTTCTAGACAGGAGGATGTTAACATGACAGGTGTATTTTTTCAGTATGGATTTATTTCTGACTTTGTTTGTTCGTTACTTTAATTTCTAGGACAGAGATTGGAAAATGCTAGGACTTGCTTTAAAATCTCTTCTCCAAAATACTTCTTGCATTGCAACATTCTTTGAACCTTACAGTCCAATAACTGTGTAAGCATTAAAGTTAGCAATGTATTTGATTGCATGCTCTTCTAAACCATGAATTGGAGCATTATGTCTTTCTTCATTAAATGTATATTTTGTCTAATTGATTTTTATAATCCTTAGGAGTAAATAACCTCAGGGTGTGTCTTAGTTTTAGAAGTCTGTTATTTCTAGAAATCTTGGAGGACAGGTCTCTGGGTAATTTAAAGAGAGAGATACTGTTTGATTTATTTGTATATAACTGTTATTGTATGTTTCTTGTTGACTGAATGTTTTTAATATATCTGGGTGCTTATGAAAATGAAGAGCTAATAGCATTTGCAAGAGACTGGCATAGAATATAGGCCATCTTTACAAGCTTCTGGATTCTCTTATGCCTGTGGTCTTCTGCCCAAGCCAACTTCCCCTGTGCCAATTGTAAGCTTCTCTTTGAGCACATATTGCTAATCGTCCTGAACTGAGCCAAATTAAATGGTGTATTTTTAATGAGAAAAAGAGTTTGGATTTCTATCCATATGCTTCAACTGATGTCAAATCCTACTTCAAACAGATGCTGACCTCTATATTACAAAGGCATAAGGGCTAATTATTCGTGTTCAAGTTTCCCGTTTTGGCCACCTATAAAGAACCTTTTACATTTCTGAGGGTATAGATCAGTATAACATACCTGTTAAATTTGTCTTAGGATTTCTCAGGCTTAAAATTCCAAAACTTGGAACACAGGCTGTTGAAAATAATATGAAATGAAAAGTTCTTAGAATATTTTCACTTCATTCATCTTTACCATCTTGTATTTCTACTGGAGATTAATCATAAGAAGATAATTGGAAGATAATTGTGCTTTCTGCGATAAAAAAAGGTATGTGGTCTTTTTTTCTAGAAGCTTATCTTCCAGCTCTTAGCCAGCCATTGCCTATGCACCAGTCACAAATGGTTCAATCTGGCATTAGGAACTGGGAGAGCTGGTAGCACTAGCTGTTATCCGCAGAAGGCTTTCAATGCAGATGGCCATATCCTCTTTCCTCCACTCCTTTGAGTTAAAATGAGTAAATGTAAATCATGCATGGTTAGGATTATTCTTTAGAATGCCTGTAAGTAGCTCTTATGTATAAATCAGTTAAGAACTTGAGACATTTATGTGGAAAGGATATATGGAAAAAAATCCTGTATTTTCTGTCATTTTTTCCTTTAAGTTAAAAATACTCTGTACCCATACAAAGTATGTCATCAAGCAAGTGCAAAAGGCTAATAGGTGATTGTGAATTATTCAGGGTAGTAGAACGTATGTCTTGTAACAAACAGTGTTTTAGTTCATATAAATTTTAGGTGTAAGTCTGTTTTCTGAAAGTGCACATATGGCTAAGTCAGAGTTCACAGATAAAGATAGTACAACATTAGGGCTTTAGCTGGCTATGTTGATAGTAACAGTAATATGGGTAAAGCCTGTCATACAGATCCTGTAACACTCCATAATCTGAGAAAACGTAGAAATCAAACTTGTAGAACTGAATTAGAGATGTATGGGTATTAAAATCCTCTATTCCCTCCCATTTAAACACAGACCATCTGTTGTTTCCAGATGTTCCGCTTCCTGCAGCGCTATACTGCAAATGCTGTTACAGCGTCAGCAAATCTTTCTCTTTTTTTCTTGTGGGGTGTTTTTTTTTTCCTGATTCTGTAGTGTCATTCTCTGGTGTTTCTTCTGTAAGTGACAGTACACTGTGGTGAAGGATGTTATGTTACTCAGTGGGTAATTTGTAGTGTGGGTGGCAAAAATACCTTGAGTGTAGATAATAGTATTTTGAATGCTCCAGTGATACGTTTCAAACAATATATAGTACAACACCTTAATCTGCTGCTATCTGTAAAGCAGTGGGCTGTCACCTCCCTCAAGACCACTGCTTGCCTCATTAATATCGCTGGAACAAATTATCACTTCATAGCCCAGAAATCTTCTGTAGCAGTTGTGGTGATTGATGTAACAAGGCTAAAAAATAATGATGAAATGCATGTTCCAGAAGACAAGATTCAAATGGCAGGATCTTCATAGGTAATTAAATTCAACAAAGGAGGAGTCTTCCTGTAATAATGTGCTTCCAAATATATAGCAAGATAACTATGATACTCTGTGGTTATTTCACATAAACTAGTATGCAGTAATTATCTGGGAAAACTAAGTATAAACGCACAAAATAAAATAAAAAAACTAAAGTTTTAGTATGTTTTAAATATAAAACATACTAAAAAAAAAGAAAAAGTTAAAGAGTATAAAAGAGTAAAAGAAAGAGAATTGAGAAATAATGCCTCTAAGTAAATCTAGTTTTCCTCTGAGTTCATAGAATCATAAAGTAGCCTTAGTTGGAAGGGACCTTAAAGATCAGCTAGTTTCAATCCACCCCTGCCACACACAGGGACACCTTTCACCCGACCAGGTTGCTCAAAGCCCATACAGCCTGGCCTTGAACACTTCCAGGGACATCCACCACTTCTTTGGGCACCCCATTTCAGTGCCTCACCACCCTCTCAGTAAAGTTCTTCCTAAATTCTAATCTAAACCAGCTCTCAGTTTGAAGCCATTCCCCCTTGTCTTATCACTACATATCCTTGTTCAAAGTCACTTTCCACCTTTCTTGTAGGCTTTTTTCAAGTACTGGAAGGCCACAATTAGGTTATCCAAAAGCCTCTTTTCCAGGCTGAACCATCCAAATTACAAACTCTATTATATGTAGGTACTTAAGAATTTATTTAAGTAAATCATGTTGGTGCTTTTAAGCATCTATTTTATAACAGCCAGTGTAGAGCTGATAACAATTCAGCTGTCTAATATACAGATGAATTGTTTTGAAATAATTAGGTGCTTTCATTGGCTTAAACTAATTTACTGGCTTCTGAATTGAAATACAGTTCTAAGTAGTAAACCTTGTGGACCAAAGAGTTCTGATGTTCCTCCAAATGAGGTCAAAACCTAAATGCACTTATGTAAGTAACTTTACAGGAATTCAGAGATTAGTCTTTGATAGCTGAGATTGAGCCTGTAGTTTTGCCTCCTGGGATTTCACAGATTTCAGGGGATCTGCTCACATAAGAAACTGCAGGACTGGGTACTTTTCCTTCCTGCTACTGGGATGGTTTTTTTCTTACAAGAAACATGACTTCTCAACTCTTCTTCAATTTACCTTTAATATTGGACTCACTTTCAGCTCATTTTGAGGCAGGCAGGAGTATGTTATTCAGCTGGGATTGCTTCTTGCAGTACTTGGGCTTGTCTTGAAAATCAGGTGTCTCATTGCTGTCCCACTTGTAGAAATGCAGTGAAATCCAGGGTGCCTGAGAGACTACAGCATGTGTGTCTGATGGGGGAGCTTTTATATCTAGGACATCTCCACACTTCTGCCTTCTAAGATCTTCTGGGAAGGAAATAACTACCTACATATGGAGAGTTTCGTAGTATTCTATGCAAATTATTTTTTTATTTAATAGTCAAGCAGTAGTTCTGAGTAACTGCTTTAATCAAGGTTTCTCAAATTTTATTTTGCAAAACCGACAGAAAATTGTCATTCTTCTTGATAGCAGTGCTAAAAGTGTATTAAATAGTTTTATTTTTAGATATGCTTTACACCATGCTTTTCAGAATAATGAGGTTTGTGCTAGGAAAATTGGGGGCATGGAGGGAGAGGAAGAGCATTTGCTTGACCTATTTCTAATTAAAATTCAGATTGGAAGTTTTATATTCTTATATTGACCATTTCAGCAGACGAAAGCTGTTTTTCTTACATAAACCAATGGAGAATTGTGTGGTTTCCACATGTAGATCAGCTTCTCCCGCAGCACCAGTGGACACATACATATTAATTGAATTCCATTTCCCTGAGGTTTGACATTCTTTCTTTTAAATTCTAAATAGAACAGACACTTACGAATGGATCAAAATTTTTAAGTTAAAAAAAAAACCACTAAAAGGTAGTGTATTAGAAATGTTGATGAATTGTCTTCTCTTTGACTTGATTTTGTAGAAAGCAGTATGCAGCGACAAGCAATGGTATACTGAAAAATGAAATTATCTTGAAGTTTTCAACCTCTGTGTTTTGAAACATTTCAATGCATGAGGTATTAAACACAAGATACAATGAACTCCAGAGCAGGAAAATGAACATAGTTGGGGTGAAATTTAAAATAGTTATTTTAATAATATGTATTGAAAATGTTACTGTAAAAGCATTAATAAATGGCTAGACAGGACCTATTCAGAATGTTCATTTTGTGTCTGACAACAGACCCATTTGTTTTGCTCCAAGATGCCAATACACGATGCCAGAAGTTTCAGTTTATCCTTTTTTGGATGTTAGTGTAGTTTGATAAAGGAACTCCATAGCATTTTCAATAACTGGAAGGGTGTAAAATCCAAAATTGCTACAAAGAACCAGCCACTGTATTTTAGTAGTCCTGATTCTACAAAGAGTTGTGGAATCACTGAAGCAAGGATCTGTCTGTGCAGATCTTTGCAACAGCAGGGTCAGAGAACATATTTTCAAATCAATTAAAATTTTTCTGCTGACTTTGGTGGCCCTTAGGTCATGATGCCATAGAAATAGAAGGAAATAAGTGGTATTTGTGTTTGGGGTCTTCGTGTGTATGGTCACTGAAAGAGAATGGTTACTGTGGGCTTTATTTAAACAATGCAATAATCATAGGTCAGTTGGAAAGTCTGTCCCCTGAAAGCTTGAGAGTGTGTACTGTGTTTTGATATTCTTACAACACAGAATGTTTAACTGACAATCTTGACAGAAGAGTGTGATTCACCATTCTTCTCTTAGTGGTTTCAGATTTGCTGCCAAGGATTTGGTGGTTTGGTTTTTTTTATGTATCTGGTGCTGATCAAGAATTCACTAAACAACAGGAACGTAGAAATAAGTTTCTGAACTTGTAACTGTCCAGAAACTGTTCATCTATCCATGGCTGTTTCATTACTCAATTAAAAATTATATTAATATTTAAGCACCTAATTAAATTTCGATCGTTGTAGTATGGAGAGTTACGGACTTTTTGGTTTGAATTTTGGAGAGTTGAAGCCATCTATTGCCTTGAAGCAGAGAGATTTAGTAATCAAGTACAACAGTAAAATAGAATTTATCTAGGGAGGCTATTAATTAACAAACTTGGATCAGGTTCAGCATCTTCTTGCCCTTAAAAGTCAAGTCACTTCTGACATTGGTTGGACAATTATTTTTTTAAGTGAGTATTGCATTAGGTATTCTGTACTTTACATTCCTATTCTAGAAGAGAATATTTAGATGAAAAATATGCGTATTTCAGAAAATAATAATTACACTTTTTTATTTTCTGAAAAAGTGAAAAGAAACTTAACTTCATCTACATGCATGTAGTTACGTGAAAAACTTCAGCTCAAGCAATGAAGTTATTGATAAGTTTATGACTTGCTTTCCATCTTAAAGATAACTCTTAAAACACAGACAGATACCACTCCTCAGATTTTAAAAAGTAATCTTGTTCTTCACTTACTTCATTACTCCTTGTGTAAAAATACCTATAAGGGTTAAAATACGTGACTGTCATTGCTGTGTGAAATATCTGCTGAATTCCTCCTTTTGTAGAAGGCCAGCGGAGCCCACATTCTATTTTTTTCTTTTTAATGTTTGTGTTTGGGAGCCTCTATATCTGTCAGTTGCTGATTTTTCATGTTGTTGCTCAAATGAGCAGAAGGATATTTGTGCCTTAGCATAAATACCAATTAAAAATATTCTTGAGCTTGTTTTTCTGAACTCTAGTAACAGTTTCTTAGAAGTAGAGAATTACTGGTGGAAATTTTGTTGTGAAGACTTCAGTGACATTTTGTGATGTATGGGATTGTTAAAGGTAACTCTTGGCGACCAAGCATTCTTGTAGCTTGTTAGTAGGATCCAATAACAGTAGTTGGGATGGGTTGCTGAATGACTTCTGTTTTGCTTAGGAAATAATACCAGAGAAAAGGTCAGAAAAAAGCCATTTATCCTCTGAAAGCCCCTGCATGCTTTTAGCATTTCATACCATAGTCTGTTCCTAAAATCCTTTCCTCCTTGGACTTTCCTGACTCAAACCTCTCCCAGGTCATTTGCTTGTCTCTAATCCTTTCTTGCTTATCTTTCCTCCTCTTACTTTACAGATTAATTTTGACTGTTGTCCCTATATTTCTAGCACTTGTGTCTTGCCCACTTCTGTTTATACAGTCTTGACAGTAAGAGCTTAGTCATTGTTTCTCTGGTTTGGTTGGTTTGTTTCTATCTGCAGTTGCATTCTTACTGAAGGACTCTGGCAGGGTTTGATAGCTCAGGCTCACCACTGCAGCAGGCCCATTTCTATGACTACTGGTTGACCCAAACTGGCAAAGTGAGTGGGCTTTTTGTAATTACATTTTCAGATAAAATCATTCCTCTGACAGAAGAGTTAAATCTCTTAATCTTGTTCTGTCCTTCTTGACTATGGTGTCCATTTGCCTCTAAACAAACCCTTCCCTTCCCTCCCTAAACACATTCCTTATATAACCACTAGATTTCTCGCTTGTCACTTCAACATCTCTTCCAACTCACTTTCTGTGTCTTATCAAATACAAACTGGTTAACTTTTCTCTTTTTGAATTTCTGTGGCCTACTTCCTTGTTTGTAGGCCAGAAGAGAACAAAATTCATGCACAGATCAGCCTGTGCCAAGCTTTATGTCTGTCTGGTGAAGTGTTTGGATACTCATTTAGTCAACAAAATGGTTATCCATAAATGTCTGCCAAGTTCATTATCCTCAGGTGCTTGTGTATGACTCTGCATTTGTGGTATCTCTGGGATGTTTAACACCAGTTCCACTCCAGACTGGTCTGAGACTGCCTTTTAACCAAGTTTGTCTCATTAGTTGTTCCCTTTTTCTTTTCCCATCTGTTTGCTCTATTCATCTATTCTCTCCTTCCTCATTCTTGATTTGTAAACTGTTTGAGTCAAATTCCTTCTATTTTGCATGTCGGCCTGCTAGAATAGGAGTCTTTTGAAGTAAGTGATGGATCTAAGGAAACGTTAATGCTGTTTGAAGCACTTCAAGTGTTTCAAGGGAACATATGGAAAAGCTGTTCCCTATACTCCTTTAATTTTTTGCCCCTTCACTCAGAATTTATTTTTGATAACATTTTTTGGAGCTTATGGACAAGTCAGACCATAAAACTCTTGTGACTGGCACAGGAGCCTCTGAAGTTATTTCTAATTTTACATGGCAGCAAAATGGAAGTAAAACACTGATCTCCTCAGCATTATGCATTAATAGTTTTGAACTAAGCTCTAATTGTTCTGATATTACACACATATTTACTCCATTCGAAAACATGAATAATTGAGGTAGCATTTATAAAAATTGGCATCCAACTTCTAAATATCTGAACATGATGTTTGTTGTGCTGTCCAAGGTTGTGTCTCTGACATTATCACTCTATAGGCCTGCAACTGGTATGTAAGCAAATGTGCCTTTTACTTTGAGTTATCTTTTATAGTAAATCCTTTCAGTGAATGTCTCTTACTACATTTGTGGAAATTGAAATTTCCCATGTTTCAATTTCAATTAAGGACTAATAGAAGAGTAGTAATAATTTGGTAGAGTAAACCATGTAGGAAACTTTTTGGTACTTGACAGACTAAAATTGAAGTGGTCTGAGTACCAAAGAGCTTAGATCCCCATATCCTCCTCTGCATTTGTGAGCCCAGTGTTATTGGCTGTTTTCTTTGCTGGGTCATACAAGTCTAAATAGATCTGCACATTTGCAGTATAACTGCAGTATTTTAAAGAGGGAGAGGTCACACAATAGAATCTTCCTGAAATTCAAGAAATGGAACCAAATACTGGGAAACAGATAAGACTCTTAAGCCTTCATTTTGCATATTTAATAATGACCTAATGAAATAAGGCTAACAGAATGTATTAATAGGTAACATATATGCCAAGAGGACAAAAATGTGGGGCAGCTGGATTTGTTGAACATGAGCTTTATGATTTTTTTTCTAAAAAGAAACATTGCCAGATTAAAAGTATTATTAGTTGTGGAAACTTATATGAAACACCTGTCTGTAGTTCAGGTAGAAAAGCCAGAGACCTTTAGTTTTGGCTTTCTGGAAAAGTAGTCTGTTTGGGGCAGCGTAGGGCCTGTTTGCAGGGCAGAGGGCAGCAGAAGACAATCATAGACTCATTAAGGGTTATAAAGATACTTCAGGATGATGAAGTGTACTTGTTTTTCAAACACTTCCAGGGATGGGGATTCAGCCACCTCACTGGGGAGCCTGTTCCAATGCCTTACCACACTTTCAGTGAAGAAATTTTTCGTGATACCCACCTGAAACTCCCTTGGCACAACTTGAGGCCATTTTCCTCATTGTATGGCTAATTTCCTGTGAGAAGAGGCCAACCCCCACCTGGCTACAATATCCTCTTAGGGAGTTGTAGAGAGCAATAAAGTAGCTCTTGAGCCCTTTTTTTTTTCTCCAGGCTGGACGCTCTCAGCTGCTTCTCATTGGAATTATGCTCTAGACCATTCCCCAGCTCCATTGCCTTTCTCTGCACCTGCTCCAGCACCTCAGTGTCTTTCTTATCCTGAGGGTCCAGAATCGAACACAGGATTTAGGGTGAAAGAAAATGAATTTAAGAAGTTCTTACCATGGTTGCCAACTAAATGCAGGTGCACAGAGAAGCCAAGATTGATTTCTTTGGGGAATGTAGGTAATGCACCCCACAAGCTTGGGAACTGTTCAGGAGGCTTGGTTTCCCCAACACTTGTTCCTGTATGTATACTTGTCTTGTATATTGCAAGAGAAATTCTTTTCTGTATAGTATTCTGTACCTTTTTTTCCTGCCCAATAATGTGTCAGGTTGTGATGCTTTTATAACTCTTGGCCCATACAGATGCTTTTGGTGGGGACTTAATTTTCTCCAGCTTTAAGGTGTATTCTAAAAGAAGGAGTAGGCTAGGAAAAAAATTTTAAAAATCAGAACTTTGAAGGCATTATTGTATCTGAATCTCTTACCATATTAGTGGGAAAGATTGAATTATAGGAATAATTTTTAAAGGGATGGAGAGAGTAGGAGGGAGAACAGATTTGCTTGCTATGTGTCTAGAACTGAAACTGTGTCTGGGATTGTCAGTAGTGTATTTGATGTTGAAGAAAAACACAGCTAAAACACATCTTAAAACCTGCATTTCCTGAAATGCCAAGTGTTTCTTGCTATCTGCTTTTTCAAGCTGAAATTTTGCATATGCAATAAGCTGTGCTGAATTAGTGTGAAAACAGGTACTACTTCTCTCTTCCATTCATCTCTGTACTCAAATGAAGAAAGATAAAAACATGTGTTTGCATTCCCTTTCTCATCCAGCAGCATTGAGCTATTAGGCATAGCTCACAGCATTGCTGAGCTCTTCATTGAGAGTTTGGGAGAATGCATATTTTTTAGTCAGGCTGCTATGAGGAACAAAAGTGGTGCCACACATCTGTAAGGTACAATATCATAGTTTGGAAATATTTGTCAGTGGCTGTACAATAGGCTGTGAATTTTTGATGCTGAAGCCAGATATTTAGCTCTTCGAGTTTTATTTCTATCACTCATTAGGATTGACATTACACAACATGTTTATCTCTCAGATGTCTTCTACCATATGGTACTGTGGGGTTTACTATTCAACTTGCCAAATTGATGGTGAGAAATAGAGCAAAGAAGTTCTTTGAATCTATTTCAGTTAGAAGTGGTATAAGATGTGAATGGGAACTCCTGCTGAAATTCAAAGAAACGTCAGCTTGAACATCATCTTGTTCTGTCTGCTTCATCAGCCGGTGTGATTTCACAGGGAAGAATTTTGTCACGTCTAAATCCCAGCAGGAACATTTAGAACTTCTAATCAATGTCAGTTATTAAGTATACTGCCTTTAAGGACTGCTGCATTTGTAGCTGTGGATTACCATTTTTCGACCAATTTTGTTGAAATTTGCTGAGCATCNCCCCCCCCCCAAAATATTAATGGAAATGCAAAATAAAGATAGTATTTTCCAAGCCCAAATGCAAATAGGAGTTGAAGATATTGTGGAATGGTGAATGGTAGTTGGATATTACTACTGGGTATATATTTATCCTACTGCAGTAAAAAGAAAAATTATTTTCCTTATTATAAGAGTGCATGTACAGGAGCTCTTAGGTATAGACTTGTACTATATACAGTTCTTCTGTTGACATGCTAAAATAAGTTCTTTAGGACTTTCTACTGATTTTTCTCAGTTACTAAATGCTGTTTTGCTATTTTCAAGTATTAACTATTTTCTTAACCTTGAAATTAGCAGTCAGTAGTTTCATTAAAAATAATTAAACTTTGAAAACTAGATTTTTTAAGTATGTGTTGAAATGTAGCAAAAGTGTTGTAATAACTCACAGTGACTAAAGAAAAGGTTGTTTAATTATATGCTCTAAGCTTCATTGGTGAAGTCAGAAAATCATTCAGACTGGATAGGCCTGTAGGATTCAATACAGGCCCACCAGGCTCCCTTCCTGGTGGTAGTCACAGCCAGTTTGGGAAAGAAGTGTCTAATACCAGGGCAGTGCTACTGGTTACTGAAAATAGTGATCATTATGTATGGTTTCTTCTGTTTCTGGAGGAGACATGCTGAGATGTTTTATCAGGATTTGACTACAAGATTAGTCAGTCTTTTTAAGGGGAAAGTTTCTGTTTTACTTTGTTTGATTTACATAGTTAATTTCTTTTCTGTTTTTCTACAAAAGATTAATAGTCTGAGTGTATCATCGGAAAGAGCAGTATCTCATCCATTAAATGCATGAGAAATTACTTATATATAAACCTACAAATATACACCTTGTGTGTAACTTCTATTAGGGAAAAATCTCTTTGGTGCAAGAATTCTGTGATATGTGCATGATTTTGACCCTTTTTCTCAGAAAAAGGGTAGTTTCTCAGACATTTTGACAACATAGTGCATTAAGGATAAATAAAAATACTTTACAGACCTTCTTTCACTCCGAGTAAAAACTGAAAGAAAATCATTCAGATGGGCTATAAATACTCAGCTTGCCAGGAATCAGAATAGGAAGAACTTCAGTGTTTTTGCTTACAAACTAAGGGTTAATAGGCAATAGATGGCACCTTCATTACAGGAAATAGGGGGAAAAAAAGAGTATTTTTGGTCAGTTTAATTATTAATAGTATTTTCAGCTAGCAGAGTGGTCGGCTGAAATTTGCATAAGCATTTGATGTTAGCATAGGAGCAGTGTGAAGTCAATACCAAATGATTTTGAAACTCTCCCACAGAAGGTCTTTCTTACTCTCAAGTGCTTCAGTGTGCTAAATGGGGGCTGAGGAAGAGTGACCTTGTAGGGAAGGACAAATGGAAGGGCTGAGTTCATCTGTCACCTGCTCTTGAGCCTCCTGCGTGTCCATGGATGGTGAGCTGCAGGAGCTAGGCTGCTCTCGGGGGTGCAGAGACAGGACAAGAGGCAGGAGGGAATACAGGGAGATGCTGGTTAGGAAAACAGGACAGTGAGTTCTTAGTGATGAAGGCTGGTATGGACCTGGGAATGTGTTGCCTGGAGAAGTGGTGGGATCCTAGGAATGTCAAAATTTGACTGAATAGGGCTGCAGAGAACCTTGCCTACTGTTGAAGTTACACCTGTTTTGTGAGTGGTGTTGGACCTCCACGAGGCTCCTTACAAACAAAACTTTTTTAGTTTTGTATTGTTTTCATTGGGTTTAATTGCTTCCTTTATTTTTTTCAATTGTTGCTTGATTTATACGCTAAAAATTGTTCTGGGAATTGTTCTCTTAAGTTTTTGACTACTTTTCTGTAGGATGTTGGGTTTTTTATTAGTGACAAGCTAGCTTCATGTCTGAGGTAGGTGTTTCCATTAGTTTATAAACCAACATCTTGTGGCTACATGATTGTTTAGCTGTAGGATTCTTATTTATTCCATGAAATCTAAATGCAATTAGTAATTTTCTTGAAAAATAATAAATAAAAAATAAATACTAGTCACTTGTGTTTGAGCATTTCTTGTAAATATCAAAATCCATAAATGTCACTACTGCTGTAGGAGCGGTGAAGAAAGACCCAGTGACATGGCTTCCTCTCAGGAGTAGAAGAAGCTGCTTTATTGTAGAACTATGCTTTTTTATATTTTTATAGAATATACTTTTATGAAAAAATTTTATAGAACACTTTGCTGACCCAAGAATAGAGTCAGCCCATTGGTCCAAGGAAGGCAACACCTTGCTTTTACCAAAACGTCTCAACTCACACGCATGCAATGTCAACAATAGCAGGTGCAACTTTTGTCTATTTTCCTCTCCTTTCTGTTTTCTTTCAAACACTTGGGAAGACTCTGCTTTCCCAGGATCCTGTATCTACACATAAATGTCTAAAATATCTAAATCCAAATATCTTAATCCTCTGTCCTAATCACAGTGCAGATGTAAGGAGGCTGACAGCTGCACTCTATAGTGGTGTTGTCCTTGAATTCCTGTGGCTTTGGCCATTCTGTCCCAGGGCTGGCTTGTGACTGCAGATGTGCTCACAGAGGAGCTGGATCCTGTTTGCTCCATTCACCTGTCACTTAGTGCTGTGTACAGACCTCTGCCCAGGGAGTTAACTTAGAGATTCTCTTCAGTAGAATCAGATTAACTCCTTTTTATGTCCCGTTAATGCCTATGCTTCAAATTTGTTCAGTGAAAGTTAAGAATTTGGATAAAACCGTTCAGTCCATGTCTTGACTTTGCTGTATACTGTGAATGAAAGAAAGGTCATCTGAGCCCCAGTCTCATTGCTTTTTTTATCTTTTAGCTCATACCAGACACTTGAGTTTAAATTTGAGCTGCTGGGCTAGAGCTGAAAGGCATTGTTGTCTTTTTCCAGGTGGCCTTAGCAGTCAAAAAATGTTATACGTACTGAGCACACTGATTTAGTTGTGCTTTTGTAAAGGAGCTAATCCGAGCGTTGCATTGAAAAATGTAACATTGCTGTTATTTGGGGAGAAGGATCTTAAGTATTTGCTTGTCTTAGGAAGGTATGTGCATTAAGGTCAGTGTGAAAATGATGATGGGAAGGAGCATTTGTTGATAAGGATATATCTCAGCCTGGCTCTCTTCCCCTTACTGAGGCAGTTGCCTAAGAATACAGGAATTAGGAATTAGTCATCTTCTGACTACTGTGCAGTCTGAGAATGTCAACATTTGTTCAAAAACTTAAAAGGGGAAGTAAATGCAGACCAAGGATAGAAATCGGCTCAAAGAAACTCCGTTGGTGAAGGATATGGTTAAACTTCAAGAAATCCTCTGATAGGGGCCTACATCTCAGTTGGATGTGTCTGAAGAGTCAAAAAAGGGTTGAAGGAAAGTTTACAAGGCCAACAGTGTTTGTATGTTACTAAGTGAACTGAATTAATGCAAAATCAATCCCTCAGCCAGCCAATTCTGTTTCTGCTATTAAATTGCAATGCATAATAGTTTGCTTATTAAACAAAATAGCATTTCCAAAGTAATTGAAAAGCCAAGATTAATTGTTTTTGCAACCAGAATTCTACCCAGCTCTTCCCTTTACGCCTTTACATTTAAGCTGGAGTTACACTTTTCTGTAAATGCAGCTTGGTATTGGACTTTCATAAATATGTGATTGAATGGTAAAAGCAATGCCTTCACAGCTTGGTCAAAGTCCTTGTCTGATTAAGGTCTACATTTTTATCTTTTTGCCTCTAGATTCTAAGCTGGATGGCTTTGTGTTTATTTGCTTTAACTGTTGTGTGAAAAGAGGTCACCATTTTCTCAAAAATCTCCACCCAGATTCACTTAACTACCACAGGTTGACATACTCAACCTCTGGGATTGTGGAAAAGAGTTCAGAAGGCTTGTCAGGTGTGGAGGTTTTTCCTTTAATTACAGTAGAGTGTGCCAGCATTGCCACAGACCAGACACAGCAGGGCTTGCCACAACTTTCAACCAGATGAGGATTGTTGTGGGGGACAATGGGGATGTTTACTGAACTTTGAGTTTTTTAGTCTTTTATGTATTCCTTAAAAGATCTGGAAAATTCTTTTATCATCAGCTAATTGTCTAAAACAAATGAATCTTTGAAAGAATACTGATATGTGTTTAATGAAAGCAGTTGATCTACCATTTTGAGGCATGCCTCCTTGTTCATTTTATTTGAAGATTACTTTGTAGTCTTTGTAGTCTTGTTCAAAGACCACCTACTTATCAGAAGGTAAACTGAAGTTTTTCTCATTTTTATACTGGCACCATAATAAAAATCTGCTGTAGCAGACCATACACAACACTACTGAGATTTCTAGTTAACCTTTGAGTGAAAACTCAATTCACATATTGTGACTGGGTAATTTTTATTTGCTAAGTGGTTTTGATTCGGTTTATTAATAGCCTATGTCATGTCTTTCAGCCTAATTAGGTAGGCTAATAATTCATTTAATGGGAAAACATCCTATCTGTTTGCAGATACTACACATTTACAATGAACTCTTTTCTTCTGCCAGTCACTGGAAAGCTGAAAGTTTGTAAACAGGACTTAGCACAGCAGCCAGTATCATCCTTGCTGTTCAGAATACTGTGTTAACAAAATGCCAGCTATAGATAAAGCTCGAACATTTCCTTAGATTTTGACTGCACCTGGAAGCCGTAGGAAAACTTAATGTGAGGAATTTTAGAAGGAATATCATATCCTTCTTATCATTTTTTTGTCCTGCTGCAAAGATGCCAAATTAAGATATTAATAGAAAATCTTTAACATGTAAGAGGTTTTCCCTTGAAAAACATTTGAATTTATGTAATAACAAAGCTATCATTTTCATTTTTTGAAAACATATTATACATACTAAGGAAAGGATTTCTGTTTTGTTTAGCTTACCCCTAGATATAAATTGTCACAACAATAATCTAAGGCTGTTTATGCTTTTTTGTTACACTTTCTGATACACCAATAAAAGTGTAGTAGGGTAAATGTATTTTATTTCCCTTTTATGTTTACAGTTATGAGGAATTCACAGACTGTAAAATCTTGATAATTTTTTGTTTCTTTGCTTAACATTTTAAGAAGCCTTTGCTGTTTGTTAAAATTCAACACTGTATTAAAATGTATTATTCCACTGTGTTCCAAGGATCAGCGTCAAGAAGATTTAGTAGTTTTTTTCTTCAGGGCTTCCTGGCAGAAACTTGTTTCCTATTAGAAACAAATCTGATGTGGTATTTTCTTTCCAGCAATCTTTTTGTCATTAAAGGCTTGCAGTGTTATTATTTATCCAATTTTTTTTTTCTCATTGTACTAATCTCTTTCCTCCATCCCACTTGGTTCCCTGTCTTAGCGTAGGGTTCTTTTGGGCAATGGCAAGAGATTGAGTCCTTACACTTAACACTGGAGTTCAGGCAGCTTGCTAACAATATCCAAGCTAACCTTTCTCCATGTCATGGGGCCAGTAGCAAATCTGAGGCATGATTTTGACATTTTCTACATCATCCTCAAATACATTTTTGTCTTTAAGGAAGAGTTCTGTCATGAAACTCACTGCATTCGTATTCAGAGAGATGAGTCTGGTGGTTCTGTAAGGTGCTGGGTAAGAATTCCCAATTAGCTGTACTGAGGCGCAGCGCTGGAGGATGAAAATGCAGGAAAAATGCCCAGCACTCCCCTGACCCTGCCATGTAGGTGAAAGGAAATTAAATGCTAAGTTTGGTTGTATGTGTCAAGTGCTCTCCAGCACCACAGCTGGAGGCAGATTAGTGACAGAATCCTCTGGTGCCCGTTGTCATCACAAACTGAAAACAAACCCCATCCCCATGAATGCAGAGATACTCCTCTTTCCCAGAAAAATCTAGGATACTACTACTTACTTTCTGTTATTGGGTGGTAGAGCAGGAGCTCTAGTTTCTTTGGTTTGGGTTGGGTTTTTTTTGTTTGGCTGGGGTTTTTTTGACTTTTCCTTTATCACATGGGTATTATTCAGTAGGCCTGACATGTTTGCTGGCTGCTAAGATCTGACCAGTTGCAAAGATAAATCATCATTCCTGCTACTGCCTTTTGATTCTGGGCAAAATCTGGGGGTTGTTTTGTATTGGTTTTTCTGTAGGCAGTTCCAGTTACGTGTACAGGGATGTTGAATCTAGGCTAAGCAAATGAGTCCCAGAAACACTGAGACCAAAAAAGGCACTTGCTAAAGTTGGTAAATTGGGAGAGGAGGAAGCCAAGACCCACCTGGAATAGTTTGCCTCCCTTTTTACTGCTTGATTTTGTCAGGTTTCAAGGCACCAACAATTTGATTTCTACAAAGGAATCAACACACTATCTTAACAAAATTAAGCTAGTTATTATGGCTATAAGGCACCTGAAAAGCCAAGAAAATCAGTAATCTCACCTATCTTCTACCTGTTTCTGCCACACCTGAATTTTCACAGTGTATTGTGGAATAACTGGCAACTAATCTTTCTCTCTCTGCAAAGTTACGATTGTGCCTTCCCTGCAATTTGCGCCCCTTAACACCCTTATCCACCAAATACTCTTATGACGTAGAAAAGTGCTATTATCTCAGCCTTACACATTGAAAAGTTGTTTGTGCAAGGTCACATGGGCACTTAATGACTGAGCAGAGCTGAACAAGCTGTTCAAGCCTTAAGCTAGAGGGGTGGGTTGCACAGCTTTTCTTAAATGAAAGAAGTCAAATGAAAATGTATTTCCAGTCAAACTGAGTAGGACAACCTTCATTACAGAAGTAAATATTAATTCTGTGTGGTTGAAATGACAGCTCTGATTACTGTATGACGGATAATTTAATGTTAATTTAAAATTGGTGGAGAGTGATACCAAAACTCCATACCACCAAAGTTTTCTAGTGAAGAGCAGCCATCCATTTTAAATAGAATCTAAAATATTGCCAGCAGTTTTGGTCTGTAGGTATACACTTAATATTCTAAGTATAATACTGACTTTTTCCTCACTTCTCCCAAAAGCTTCTTGGTCCCCTTTTGACGATCATTAGTGCATCAGTAGCTGGGCATTGCAGACAGCCTCTGCAATGGTTTACACTTGCTTTACTTCTGTGAAGTTCATGAGGAATCTTTTGGTCCATGTAAACTAGAATCTGCAGATACTTGTTTTCTTGTTTGGCATAGGTTTTAGTTCTCTTTGTTAAAATCATGGATTTCAGGTGCATTTCTGTTGGAATTATTTTGATTTAGGTCACCATTTTTTAGTTATCGTGGATGCTGTAATTGTTGAATTTGCGCAAATAGCTTCTTTTTTTAAATGCATTTGATGTTTAGATTGTTCTGTAGCAACAATCAGATTGTGTGGTAAAAATTATGGTACTTCAGTCTGTCTTCCAAAATGCAGGTAATTAAATTCAGCTCTATTTTTAATTGTCAATTTAGTGTTACTGCAGTGTCATTTGTATCACCATTTTAGAACTGTTTAATCCAGAAAACCTCTGCATGTAAAAATAATTGTGAAATAACTCCCTATACCTGCTTAATTTCACCAGGAATCTGAAGGAGTTTTAAAGTTTTTGTCAACTGTGAGCATTATCTGAAAAATAAAATTCTTGAAGTGCCGTTGAGATTCTCTTTTTAGAAATCCTTTTTGGGCTTAGCTGACAAATTATGATAGATGAAATATGATATGTCAACTGGCAACTTTCTTCCCTTCCCTAGGTAGCTTGTGGTTATCCTTTAGAAAATCAGCATTTGGCACTGGCTGCCATCCAGTCATGCTTGAAAACCTAGGAAATAGAAAATAACTGCCATGGTGTAGTTGAATTATTCTGATGGCTTGTTTTGATTTTGCTGAAGAAAGAGATGAGTCAGAGATAGCTTTGAGGCTGCAAATTTCAAAAACATTACAATAAATTCAAGTAAAGTTGACTTAAAAACATACAGGGTCTGTTTTCCTTGCACGATACAGCTGGAGTTGTGTGCTCCAGGGATGCTTTCAGAATCCATTTCAGGTGATGTGAAAAATCACAAGTGATGACTTAAATACGTAAAGGAATTTTTTGTTATGTATAAACAAAGTAGTATGTATTAACAGTGAAAATTCTTGCTTTCCAGCCTCATGGTTACAATAACTACAGAATCCTAGATCAGAAAAGACTGAGAATGTTGTCAGGAAGGCTTAATGTTATTTCCCTGGGTTTGAAATTTGGCGCTAGGTTCATTGTTGTTTTCCACAAGTTGGCTACAACAAGCATTGTTGCTTCCACATCTGTGGTTTTTTGACATGACTAAATGCCTCAAGTTAGTAAAGTTCCTGACGAATATACTGAGAACAAAGCCTTGTTTCTCTTTGAGCTCAGGCATTTGGAAAAGCTGTTCCTGGTAGCCTTGTGAAAACAATTCCAATCACTACCACGAGCAGTCTGACATTGGAAAGCCCAGCATAAGCAAACTCCTCTGTCTCTAGTCAGGAGATTAAACTGACTGGTTGGTGTCAAAGCATTTCAGAACTGTGAGCAGATTTCTTACTATTTTTTCTTCCTCTTACAATTGTGTGCATTTATGAGATATTTGCATTATTTTTCTTTACAGTTTACTCAGTGTTTCGTGTGATTATATTTGAGCAAGCTGGAGAGCAAGTTTCAAATTTTTTATTCCTCTTATAATACTTTATTCCACACAGGATAATAGGAAATATAAGTTGTATAAAGAATATTGATTTTTAGAAAAATAAGACTAGATTAAAAATTTTAAACGGTAAAATAATAACTTTATTTAAATTAATTACTTTTTTGAAGTCCCTACAATGGATTCAAAATAGAAGCTGCAAAAAAAGTTAATTTAATTTGAGTGATAGAAGTGAGTATAAATAATGAAAATTAACTTTGGTTATGATATGCAAATCTTAACCCATATTCCATCTACATCTTCCATTGAGTCGTGCAGGGATCATAGACCCACTATTTGAACAGTTATGGCTGTTCTATTAGGCCATCTGTTGCTTGTCTGAGGTAGTTACTTGCACTAGTTTGGCTTTCCTTTGCTGTGAAGAGTGTGAGAAATTGAGCTGAGAGGGAATTATCCATTCTGTATTTCTTCAGTTTTTCACTGCAATCAGCATGTTATCACTCCTTTAGGAAAAGAAACATATATAAGGCTTTCTGATTGTTACAAACCAGTATTTCTGTGCCTGCAAAGATCTGTATGATGGGGAAGCATTTTTGATTTGTGTTTTGCATTCTAATTAGCACGACATCCAGTACAACAGCTAAGAATGTGATGTTACAGTTGAACTGTGTTGAATGATTGTGTCTATTTATGTCCAGTTTAGCTGCATAGAAACTGAGGTGGGGACATGCATCATCTATATGTTTACATACACAACCCCATCATACATTCCCTGTGTGGCAGTTTCTGTGCAACACATCCTTAGCCCATATAGCACTTGAGTTTAAAAGGGAGCTCGGGGGTTGTGCCAGCCTGACACCTGTCAAATGGCACACTTGAAAACTACTGGGTTTAGATTGTTTCAGACCTATTTAAATTTAATACCAGACTTTAGACAAATGCTTTCATAACAGGGAAAAAAAGGATATATGATGGCCTAAATATTTCTATAAAATTATATGTTTCTCAGAGGACAACTGTAATTGAATTATAGAATGCCTTGAGAGTATCCTTGTCGGTGGTTAGAGAGATATGAAGGGGAGCCGAGAGACTCTTTCACAAACAAAATGTGGGAGAGACACCCTATAATTCAGCTGTATGAAACCCCCAGCAATCGTATAATTATACTATAAATGCAGTTTGGGAGGAATGAAAAGCAGCATTTATTTAAAACATTAAGAAAAATTACTTCATTGTATGAGACATGTATTTTCTCTGCGTTTTATTCAATTAAGTCTTTCTTGTCTGCCCAGCTACCACCCTTTCCTCCATCATTGTCACAATGCGTTTGTGTCTGAGTATCAGCCTTCTAATGTGTGGGAAGGACCCATTTTTGGAGCTGTAGTAGAAGCCAAACTCCTAAAGGAGGACAGTGCTAACAGAACTGCCTCTATTTCTGCCAGAGACAACAGAGTTGGAGTTTTCTGTTTATAACAGATTTTGTACAGCCAGCTA
Organism: Toxostoma redivivum; assembly: GCA_013397375.1. Taxonomy (NCBI): domain Eukaryota; kingdom Metazoa; phylum Chordata; class Aves; order Passeriformes; family Mimidae; genus Toxostoma; species Toxostoma redivivum. Next base: position 104,491 of record VXBI01013813.1, read on the forward strand.
AAGAGAAAACTGGGAAGTTGATCCAAACTCTCCATTTGTGTAATATAAGTGAATTACCAGAAAGGCAAGGGGAATTATTTGTTGAAATTTTGTGTTAAAAGTCACTTGAATAATTGTTCCCTATTGCAGAATTTTAGCCAAAATAATTGTATTTTCTGAAGAGGGAGTAAGAGAAATATTAACTGTATAATTATTACCATTGTAATTGACAAAAGAGGTCAAGGTGATTGTTATATTAAACTCAAGATGTCAGTAAACAAATAAATTGACAGTATTTGCAATTTATACAGGGACAACATTTGCTCTTAAGATTTGGAGGTAGCTTAGAATATTTACAGAGTTTTTCGTGCAGTTTAAATATCTGACGTGCGAACTGTCACAAGAGCAAGAGACTGGGTGAGCTTTGTGTTGGATTGCACCTGCCCTTTCCAAACCCCATTTTTTGGGTTTCTTTAATGGGCACCTCTTACAATTCCAGCATCCAAAAGCTATAAATAGTGGATGAAGTGATGTAGCCTCAATGTAAAAATACGGAAAATCTTCTGTTTAGTTGATGGAAATATGGAAGAGCTTTTCCAAGCCCACACAGAAGGATTGTCCTGGTGCTGAGAGCAGATGACCTGATGCCCTTTCTTTTGCTTGATCATGTAAAACTTCCTTCTGTAGCCTTGTACAATACCAGAATTCAGAAACTATTTTTGGAAGAGATCAAGCTGGGGATTTTTAGTGGAAGGGTTCTTGTTTGGTTTTCAGTTTAAGGCAGCATTAGGAGGGTGGTTACTCTATAATACATACAGTATTATGGTTTACCAAAAGGAGATTGGAAATTAGATCCATATTTTTATCTTTGCAATCTCATTGCCATGCAGACAATTCTAATGCTGTAAGAAAGCAGCTGAGCTAGTGATCTCATTTAGCAGCCCAGACAGCTAACCTGGGCAGAAGGGAAATGTCAGTAAAAACAGACTGGAGACTGTTAAGTGTTCCAGGGGACATGACACCCCAGCTCCAGGGGCTAAAACACCTATGGGGTTCTTCTAATGGAAGAATCTCGAGATTTCTACAACAGATATGCTTGTGTTAGCCTGAATGCATTATTGGGTTTGCCATAGAGAGGCATCAAATTACATGTTATATGTAACAAAAGGTCTGCATTCTTTTAAGAATATCCTTTTGGAGAAAGGAAGAGAGGAAGATTTGCGAGAGAATCAAATACCATGTGACTTTTCAGCAACTTTTTCTATTTTCTCTCTGAAAAATTATAGTTAAAGGCTACTTAATAGCTCAAATACTACATAGATCTTTAAATCAGTTTTCTAATTAGGCTTACTTTTTGGGAGGGGTGACATTTTAGGGAGAGGTCTAAAGTGCATGCTGGCATTGTACAGTCATAGAAATTTCAGATTGCTGGTACAAACCAAGAGAACATGGCAGCTAAAGAAATGTGGAAATTCTCATGAAGATTGAGCAGATCAAAACTATTTTCAGGATATGCATCTCTGAGTGAGCTTAGAAAGGCAGCATCGTCAGTGTGGAGGCACTCAGTGGAAGCCTGATGGGTGACGGGCCCTCAGTGTTGTATGTATGGACTGGTGTAGTTTCTCACATATTGCAATATTATTTTATATCCAAAAGTGAGTAGATTATACCACACCAGGAGAATAAAGGAAGAGAGTAGATGAAGGGCTAGAGCACACTCAGTCATCGTGGCTAATTAGTACTTCATGGCTAATTTGTACTTCATGGTTAAGAGTGGAGGCTGCTGGGTATGAGTTGATGCTTTTCAGTGAGCAGTACTGAGTGGCCAGGGCTGAGACTGGCCCTGCTTCTGAAAAAGATCGAAGTAGCTGAATTGTAACTATCCCACACTAATCAGGATTTGAATCCTGAGAATGAAAAGAGAGGAAAAAACTGAAAATCCCAGATGCACTTCTAGATGAAGCTATGAGAAATACACGGCACTTTAAAGAGGACTTTGTTTTCAGTGAGTAAAGGATTGTTAGAGTGTTGGTTTTGGTTTTGTTGTTTTTTGTTTTTTTTTCAACAACATCCCTGAAGTTTTCTTTTGTTAATATACAGTGTTATTTCCAGAATCTTTCTGCTTCCCCAAAAAAAGTTGTTTATTTGTTTGTTTTTTATTTTGTTTGTTTGTTTTGTTTTTCTTTGCTTTTTGCCACCTGAATCCTCTGTAGGACACAGATGATGTATGACTGAAGACTTTTAGAGAGCTCCTTGACATTATTTTAAAATATTGATAAATGGGTTCAGACTGATTTTTTTTTTTTT
>VXBI01013813.1:106787-182018 GCA_013397375.1 Toxostoma redivivum
AAATGGGTTCCGGCTTTTTTTTTTTTTTTTTTTTTTTTTTGCAAACTTGATAATGACTACAAAACAACAATAAAATTACTTAGTTTTTCTTCTTATAGAATACTGGCTGTTCTGTTATGTGTCTATAAAATGTAGAGATGAAGATCTAGATGCCACCTACCAAGCTACTTTCTCAGAATCTTTGTACCACTTACAAACTTTTTGCATTTTTACATGAGCCCTCAACACTGAGATGCCACATTTATATGCTTTATGTGAGACCCTCACCTCTGTAACTCAAAGATGGAGCATGGCTGTTGCAGCCTGCTCTCAGAATTGCATCTAGGCCATTGATTTCTCTCTGGCTTGTGTCTTAAGTACATTATTGATGTGCACCCTTGTCTTCAAATTGCTACAGGTGCTTGCACTGTACACCTGTAGCTGGCATATGTCTGTTTACTGGTGTAGTATAAGTGGAAGATTTTAGTGTTTTGCTTTTCTTTGAAAAATATGGACTTGAGAGGCTAAGCAAGGTTTGATGTTCAGCTAAGCACAGTTTCTAAACCTTGCCATTGACCTTACTTTTTAACTTTTCATAGCTGTGTATCCTAATTTGTCATCTTTCTTTTTTAACTTGAACTGAAAATTCTTTTGAATTATGGGTCAAACTTTCTATTTATGCGGCCCTAGGCGTGAATTTTTTTTAAACCACATCTTACTGTAGATTCTATTCTGTACAATGTATCTCATGGCTTAAAAATTAGTAGTAAATATAAAACAATGTAACCAAGCATTTCCTTCTTTGGGCTCTTACATTTGATAAGCTTCTTTGGCAATCCAGTTTCTATTAAAATCTGCAACATGACTTAAGTGTATTCTTATTCGAACCCTAAAAGCTAGCTTTTTGTGCTTGCCTGAATGTTGTATGTTCAATGTATAAGAGATTTTAGAGATCCTTTTATTTCTGTCATTCTTGTATGTTTGTTCTTTTGTTTAATCCCAGTGAACTCAGTTTTTGAGTATGCCTGTTGTATATCTGGTTTTGTGCAGGTTTGGGCAAATTTTGATGATCTTTACTGGGAAGACTGTTTCAGAGAATAGGAAATTTTAAGCCTAATGACTTAAAGAATACAAAGAAAAGTTTTTATGTTCTAGTTTGGCAAACTGTGGTGGGCTCAGATATATTTAGAAGAAACCGAAGACAGTGAAGTGCTTATTGAAATTACTGTCTTAAGGAAAGAGTCCTAAATTGTTTTTTAACTGTAATTGACCAGAAATAATTTTGTACTCTGAACTCACAGAAGGCTCCAGCCTCATTGTGCTCAGAGTTTCTATGGTACAATGTTACTGCAGTTGACATAATGATGAAGAGAGCTATTCTGGCCTGTTCTGAAGATGCAGATTTTGAATTCTCAGTAGCAATTAATACAGATCAGCAGTGGCCACAGGCTCTTAAAGGATCAGTGAGAGAGAAATGACTTAGAGTTCCCCTTGTGGTAATATATGCAGAAAGGAAAAAAAAAATTAATCTTAGTGACGGTTTACATTTGTAATAGATCAGAGAAGCTTTTATTAGTCATTGTTGCTGAAAATTTTACTATCAGGCATTTTGCTCATTGAAAAAAATAACCCACAGAGGCATGGGTTGTGATGTGACAAATAGAGCTGCGAGTATGACTTAAACCCAGGGATGAGCTCAATGACTGATTAGTCTGAGAGCATCATGTTGGCTGCCCTTAGCAAGGGGGGAGAAGGGGGTTAAAGCAGTTCGTAAATATTTCGTTGCAGGAAAATGAATTTGCCAAAGCATTCAGTGTTTATATATAACACAGCACATACGGTAACAGACTTCTAAGCTGAAGCCAAGCCTTTCAACATTTTTTTTTCTTAAGATCCCAAGAGATATTTCATTTACTTTGTTCTCTCTAGGTGTTCTAAATGAGAGTAAGTATGTGATTCACATTCTGTATCTTGGTTTGCAAAACAGACAGTTATGAGCTGTGAAATTCAGATCTGGTTGGAAATTTGCCATCATCTGTTAGATGTATAGTCTAAACTTCCATTTAACTTCTTATTTGCTTTTTGTGTCAAGTTTATGGCTCAATGGAGAAGTGAATCTGCTTGTGATGATTAATAGTCCAGTAGATCAATAAATGAGAATCCTCACTTGATTGCACCAGATAAGACATCCACATGGCATTCAAAACCTGAAGGGTATTTACTTTAAAAATAAATTAATTTCTCATTTCTGAGACTCTATTACTTCCACTATAAGCAGTGCAACTATAGTATTACAGAAGAAAGCTTAGCTTTGGTCGCATCCCACATCACTCAGCATATTTAATGATTCCCTTTGTATTTCAAACTTCTAATGCACCTAAATATTTTTATTTTGTGTCATTTTCCGGTGCAGGGATATGAGAGCAGTGACATATTAATTAAATTGTCCAGGGTAATAGTGAGATTTTTCTGTTGAGTAAATAAATTTATTTTAGATCCCAGTTGTGTGTATGATGCAATGACTGCATTGCCTGGAATGTGTATACAGTGATGTTAATCTGAATATACTGACAGCTTCCCTCTCCTCCAAATGTAGTATGTACCACATCCATAAAAGTATTTCTGTTGCCAAAAACATCTGCTCTTTTAAGTATAAACCAGCAAATGCATTCACGTGTTGCTTTTATTGTAATAATGTAAAAGTTTTGTGTTGTGGATTTTTTTTTTCTAAAATACATGGAGGTAACAAGTACTTTGAGAAATACCCAAGAATAAAATGCAAGATGGATATGTATTCTAATGTATTTTAATGTCAGAAGGAAATATGTAGGTCTAAAGTTGGTGTATGTATGTCCAGTAAAAACAGAGCCAGTCAATATCTGGGTTTATGTTTAGCATCCACAGTAACTCAATTGAAACAGATTTTTCAATCACAGAAAATGAAGGTGAGAGCATTATCATGTCTGTAGGAAATTTTTATATGTGTGGAAGCTGATTCTGTAAATGAAATGGGTCTGGTTTGTATGATATTTTTAGTTTTAAAAAAAAAAAGGTAACTTACTTTAGTTTCTGCTGTAGTCTTCATACATTAAGGAACTGAAAAAGCTTGAGGTAAGACCAACAAATTCGGCATTTTTTCCTTCATCTGAAATACAGAATTTGATATTTTAACTGCAGGCGAAAGACTACTTTTTCCTTTCTGTATCCTTTGGTAAAATAAGCTGACTTGACAGCTAAAGATATGGGGTGGAATCTTTTAATCTTGTCTTGATTAACATTTTAAAAAATATATAAGAATATTCTTGTGTATTTTTTTACACTGTTCTCCAAATGTGGGGAAAAAAGGAGTGTTTGCCCCTTCCCCTCCGTGTGTTCTTAATGACAAGGCCAAGATGATGAGCTTAGAAAAGTAACTATTTCTTCAAGTCAGGAAACTAAGAGCCAAAGTTAATTTAATAGGTGCTGACTTTTCTGGTCCTCTTCCTGGAAGGTTTCCTACCCTGTCTGAAATTAAACTTGCTTTAGTGATTTGCAGAAAATATACTATGTTGCTAAGTGATGAAACTAAGAGAAGTAGAAACATCCCTTTCAACTAGTCCCCACTGGTAATAAGAAATCATGAGGAATGCAGAAACTGTGAATGGTATTGGCCAAGCATCAATGCCTGTGGCTGAAATTTGCCCTCAGTTGTAGGGCTGACGTTTGCATATTCTTCAGTGTTTCATCTTTGCCCAAGCTTGGGTTCAGATTCAGTCTCTAGTTTTGATTTCAGATAATACTACAAAGTTGGGGGTTGGGATGTCTTTATGCTTACATAATATAAGTACCACTTTGGCTTCAATGCCATTTGTCTGTTGTTGCTTGAGTCTATATTGTTGTGAATACAAATGGAGAAACTGTATCTTTGTCAGTCCTCTGAGGAGAAGTTTGCATTGCTGAGATTGCCTTTTGCCTCCTTATTTTCTGTGTGTGCCTTCAAAAATTACTTAAATGACTTCAGTACAGTTCTTTTGATCCCTGCCATCTCTCTGATCCACAATGCTAAATGCTGTAGGGGAGTCTAGGAGGATGGACACAGATGTCTGCTTACTGTTCATCACTGGAGAGAGAGAGTTGTGCATCAGTGTTGTTGAGACTCTTTCTTCATGCCTTGAGCAGAATCTTGACCTTACTGGGGTCTAGGGTCATCACACTGTGGCTACACTTGGACTTTCTGAATAGCAGGCTGCTATCAGGCACTAGTTAGAAACATTCGGAATACATTGATACTGTCTACAATTTCGGTTTGTCCTGAAAAGCAAGGGAGAGTTGCCCCTGCTCCCATCTATTTGAGGCAGTGGTTATTTCAGTCATGAGAGACAAGGCAGTCATTACTCTTCCATCAGCTCGAAGATGCATTGATCGTGTTCAGATGATTTTGCACAATTTTTTGTATGTGGAGGGGTTCTGTGCTTTTGAGAAATTTTTTCAAATTTTTTATAATCAATGGAGTTCAGCTGCAGCTCTCCACTGTACAAGGACAGGTTGAGTTGGGAGGGAATTGAGGGGCTGTGGCTCTGCTATCCTCTCCACTCACTACAATGGTGAGATCTCAGGAGCAGTCTTTAATTCACCCAGGTCCTGTGAAACCCAGGCTACGATGTCAGTCTGGTGCCTGAAAATTTCTTCATCTCAGTATGTGTGCTTCAGAGAACCTTGGTGATTAAATTATGGTGAAGCAGAACTGGAGCATCTTTCAAACCTGGATTCTCTTCCAGCCATCAAGGAGAATGAATGAATAGAAAAAAAGGTTGAATGTTAAATCCTACTTTTGCTTGTCTAAATCAAGCTGGTTGTTAACTAGGACCAAAACTGTCTGGATGGGAAGACTGAATAGAGGAGAATTTTGAATTTATGGGTGGTGATTTCATTTTGTGTGCTCTGTTGTAGCTCCTTTGCTCTGTGTCAGCAAACAGCAATCACATTTCCAGTCTGGTGGTACCAGTAAGTCAACAGTGCCTCTGGGATCCTTCTGTGTGAAAGGGGCCATATAAATGTAAAGCAATGATATTATCTTTATTATCAATTAAACTTTTAGTGCCTTCAACAATCTGGCATGCAAGGTGCATCAAATGACTTCTAGCTGTGATTATTTCTAAACATCATGTAAAACAGACCTTGCTATCCTAATCAAATTGAAAAGGACTAAGAGAGCAAGTCAGGATAGAATCACTTCAGCATATTGGAAACTGCACAGAAATACTTTGTGGTTTTTTTCAATCCCCCTGGTCCCCCTTCCCCTCAAGAGATTTGTCTGCAAAAGCTAAACTGCCACATCCTTTAATTCCAGGGAGCTACTATAGCAGGATAGTTGATGGCATTTCTGTAAGGAATTTTACTGGACTTAGCACTGGAAATACCTGTGTGCTGTTGCAAGGTATACTCATTTTTATAGAGTAATTCTGTTCTTCCCGCCACCCCCCTGATGTGTTATTTTAGGATGATTATACTTCACACTGCTATTTCTATTCAAGTTATGATAATTAATGTTCTATTTCCAGACCTATTCTCTAAGCCTGCCCTTGCACTTACACATATGAGTGTTGTAGGAATATTTTTAGGACTTTTGTGTATTTGGCGTGATCATTATCTATGTCACACTGTTGGAAGCATTCAGAAAACACACTTTGTAGTTTCTACAACATTAATGTATTTAGCATAAACTAAGTTAACTTACTGGGTATGTTGTCTTGCCTGTTTTCCTTTAAACAGAGGGAGGTGTTTTTACCCACTGTTAAATAGAGCTGCCTTTCCAGTTAGAGATGGCTGTGCATCAGTGAAGGATGAAGCATTTCTGACATGTATGGCAAGGCTTTTGGAGGAAAACAGATTTTACATTTTTCAGTGTAGCAAAGATGCATTTACTAGAATTGTTTTGCCAGGGCTTCTCATTGAGGGAAGTTTCTTCTATACTTCATAATATGGTATATTTGAAGAAAGTTTTCAATTTTTCTCTTTATTAAGTCAGGCTAAAATAGGCAGTGCAAATCAGGATTTTCCCCTCTAAGGATGCTTGGTAAGCCAAATTCTGTTAGGAAGTTCTATATTTCTGAACTACCTAACAACTTTTCTGTCTATAAACTCAACAGCAGACTTGCAGAATTGTTTTGCCCGTCTTCTTCCCCCCACAAAATGTGTGGGCAACCTGCAGAAATGGAGACACAGCAGATCTGATCAGTTCCTGAAACACTCGGGGTGGGGGGGGGGGGGAGCTCAATTTACTGAGCTTTGGTGCCTTCCCTTTTTTCTTTTTTGGTTTTTTTTCCCCCTTTTTTTGAGTGTAAATTACTGCCATTTTTGTTTCTAGAATAACTCTCACGAGCATCTTCAGGTGGATTGCCTATAAAGAGCTGTCTAATGATACAATATTTTGTACATTTTTGTGCAATATTTTGTACATAGGTAACTGAAAGCCAGAAAGCAACAGCTAGTATTTGAGACAGTGTGGGTTTACAGCACACTTAAACTTCATATTCTTCTGTAAACTAATGACCAGATTACAGTCAGCACATGTATGTGGTTCTTTCTCTGCGAAGATTTTGTCTATAGGACTATTTTTATTTGATCTATGACACTGCTGAATTACATGTAGTTCTTTGAGCATTTCTGCATAAATACTGGCAATCTTTTTTTTATTTTTCTTTTATCACTGGATTATGATAATTCTTACTCTGCAAGCAATAAATAAAACAGAGAGGATGGGGTAAATAGTTCCAAACATATGGTGAATTTAGTAGGCTTTCATGAATGAAAAACCTGTTAGGGTTACCTTAATAAGTAGTTACTACATGTTTTTCATAAATCACCACTAACAGCTCTCTGGGAAGATGTAAATAGATATGTTGATCTGCCTGTACTGTGAGGGTGAGATACATGAGTAGAACACAAATATGTCTATGTGAGGAAAATGTACATGAGTCTCATTCTGCATACTGATTCTTGGCACAGTGTTTTGCCCAGGAGGCAGTAAATAAACAAATGGCCAGCCTAAAATTGTATAAATCTGAATTGATTCCACAAGGAATAGGAGGAATTTTGTGGCCATTCTGGCTGCAAGAAATCCCATGGTTTCCCTGTGACAAATATATTTTCCCAAAGCTCACTGCAGTACCAAGGCTATGTGTTTGCCTTCACAAAGTACTGTGGATTGTAGTCCTAGAGACAACATTTTTCATCATCTGCAAACATGAAAATAACTTCAGTAAGCACAGCAGCCTGATTTTACTGTTATTGAAATGCTGCCATCTCAGGATGTTTATCACGTACAGCCATGTTTAAAAAACAAGTGAATAAGGAGAAAGCAGAGAGAGAAGGAGGAAAAATTTAAATTTGAAAGTGCTTGTTTTTTTTAATAAACCAAATATTTCCTACCAGCTGGAAATGTGATTGACAAGATAAATAATGGCTGCTGTTTTAAATCTAACTATTGCTGCCACATGTACAGATGCATATTTTGAATTGTTTGTTTAACCTGGAAATGGCTACATTGTGCTATCAATAAAAATATATATTCAGTCTGTTTATTGACTTCTCTTAGAATAACACTGCTGTTCCCATGGAATATGGTGGCACTGCAAAGATGGTGCTTCCAATAAGAATAACTGTGCTGTGTTCATGTGTGTGTATTGAGACATAACAGTATCCATGTACGTGAATTTATAAAATAGTTTGTGCTGTTTTTAAATATTAGTCCTGATTGACTTTAACTCTTCTCAAAACAGTTGGAATAGTTTAAATTATGTTATCACTTTAAATGTTATCCAAGTGATCTGTAAATTGCTTTTATGATATCTGGACCCTACTCAGCATGTGACATTACTTTTAAACTCAAAATTCATGCAACATCCAAAGGGAGTTAAACAGGAAGACTCCTCTGGGCAGCTGTAACCATGGTACCTGAAATATTGTCCAATATAACCTTTTTGATGCCTTTTTTCCCCCACCAGAAAGAGCTTTTATCAAAATTCCTACAGCTTTCCTGTTGCATTGACACCCAAATTCATTTCTTATCAGTTGGGAATACACAGTTGGATTTTTCTTCAGTTAAGAAAAAAAAGCTCCTGCTGAAAATGGTGATGAATGTACTTCAGAAAATAACAAAAGTCTGTGTGTTTTGAGCTGCTATCTCATTGTATAATCCTGCCTCTTTGAAGGTTTACCTTTTCTCTGTAAACTAACAGAGAATATAGAAATGTTGGTTTAGTAGCACTGGGCCTTCTAGAGCTATTCTCATTCAGTGCAATAGAAGCTTAAAAAAACATACTGGAAAATGAATTAATTATTCCATTGTGCTTTGAGCTGGAAGATACCTCAGCTTTAACAGAGCTCTGGCTTCACTGACTGGTGAACACAGTGATCTGCCAGGGGACACCTGCTCATGGCTCTAGCTCAGGATGGGGCAGGAGGGGCAGATTCTGTTTCTGATTACCTGTAGCAGCTCCTCTGACCTCGAGTGAATCTCATGCCCTGACAGTAGCTCAAGAGCTTCTGTGAAGTAGCAATTTTAAATCACCAACCAGAACTCTTTTTTTCCCCTACATGTCCAACATGTTTGCAATGTGAGACTCAACATGACATACTAAACAGGTGACCATGTTTAAAATTTCATGTTAAAAAATTGGAATTTTTCTGATGTACATTGCAATATACAATTAGTTTGTGATAACAAACAGGCAAAAGGTTCAACACCCCTAAAATTCCGTAAGTGCCCTGGCAGCCATGTGGGCCTCACAAGGGGCAAGGAGAAACTCCTCAATCTTCATGAAAAATCTACTGGTCCTCAAGGAGCAACCATGGTATCGTATTGATCATGCACCAAATTTACATATTAACCTCCTAATCCAATCTAGTATAGGGAAAATTACTAAAATAATTTAAAATAGCCTTTTAATCCATACATATGTTCTATAAAGAGCACACAAACTAAACTGGTTTTACATTGTTGGAAAATGGTGTCAGGTAACATTTAAAGCAAACGGAAGCAACATGGGCGAAACATGCTAGAGAGGTTTAGAAATTGTCTGGGCACATGCATATACATGTGCTTCATACGTTACACATAACAGTGTTGCCACCTATTGATAGAAATTTAAACTTCATGTAGATGTTTCTAATATATTTTTCCAAACACAGTGAAGGTCTCTTCCTTCTGATGAGACTGGCATGAACAATGTGTATTATTTGTGGCAGAATAGGTCTTACAGGCTTTGATAATACCGTAGTATTATAAAGTAATGGGTGCTGTTCAGAAACCAACAAAGGATAAATATTATCAAAGGAATCTAAAGCTGCCGATGGTTTTGTATGACTTTAGGTGTATGATCCCATTATCAGTGGCATTTCTTTGATGAATGAAGGAGTGAGTGTGTCTGGTCTGCACATTTCAAGTTTATCTCTAAATTTCATGGGGATAGAATGAGCAGTGGAAAATTCAGGCAATATTTTTACATTTACAACTGCTTAAACTGTTCTTCAAAAATATGCTTGGAATCAAGGAGCTCCCTATTGATAGTTCTGGAGAGGTGATGCACTTTTATTTAGAAATTAAGCACATGCTCATTGGCATTAAATCTGTTACTTGTGAAATATGAGTATTATTGGAGAATAAAAAGATATCTGGTTTACAGTTTTTTGTTTAGGCAGCTGTTTTGTTCTGAAGAAAAATGGATTTGTTCTTGTCTTAGAAGACAAGTGAAAATTAATTAGAAGTTGTCTAATATATCTTCAGAGTATTTCTATTAAAAACTAATGGATAAATGTGAGTGCTGCTTTGTAGTTGGGGAAAAACTGTGAAATATTAAATTGTGACTAATGAAATATTGTTTGCATAGCCATGAAGTCACATATACATGTGTTTAGTTGTGTGTCATCCTTTCAAGCAATCAACATTTGCTCTAAATGAATGTTCTTCTCAGTATTTGTCAGTATTAGCTCTTGGATAAACTCTGATATTCTAGAGGTGTGCAGTAAAATGGATGATCATGTTTTATCTTCCATGACAAACACAGTTTAATTTCCTGCGTATTGCTTTGCTGCAAATTAATCCAGCCTGGGATGTCTTGGCTGAGAGTGCTGTTCTGCAGAGGGCTGAGGTAAATCTCGGGGCTCGTGCAGAAGAGTTCTTGTCACTCTTTTCTCCTTCAATGTCCAGAGAAGGACACTGGAATTGGGCAAGGGTCTGGAGCACAAGTCTGATGAGAGCAGCTGAGGGTACTGTGGGGAATCAGCCTGGAGAAAAGCGGCTCAGAGAGAGCCTTAGTGCTCTCTACAGTTGCCTGACAGGAGGGTGGAGCCAGATGTAGTTTCGTTTCTTCACCCAAGCAATAAGTGACAGGCCAAGAGGCCTGAAGTGGCACCAGTGACCAGTGAAATTGGATATTAGGAAAAATTATTAACTGAAATGGTGATCAGCCATTGAAATAGGCACCCAGGGAAATTATGGAATCACAATCCTTAGAAGTATTAAAAAAATGTGTAGATGTGGCGTCTGGGGACATGGTGTAGTGGTGAACATGTCTGTGTTGGGCTAATTGATGGACTGGATGCTCTGAGAGCTATTTCCAACCTTAAAAATGCTATGATTCAGATGAAGCAGGAATAGAAATTACCCTCTATTACAGACTGTGAGGGCTGAAATTTGGAACATTATCCCATGTTCCAAATGTTCAGTTTGGCTGGGGGTAAACAAGAAGACACTGCATGTTAAGCTGCACATGGAAGTAAAGCAACAGGAAAATCAGAAAAGATTATTCAGAGGTGTAGAAAGCCAAACAGCTATCATGATCTTAGAAAAGATTTTTACTTAAAAATTCAGGAATGTTTAGTTTTATGTATTTATTGGTAAAATAAACAGATACATCAGTTTGGACTATTTAGGTGGCTCTGAAACTTTATGGCAAATGCCATGTATTAATGGCTTATTATTTGTGGAAGTGCAGTTTCTCAGCTGCAAGCTAAGTTGAACTCCATGTCAGACTTAATTTCTCCTTGTAGTTGTGAAGAATATGTCCTTACCTATCTCTCATTTGTGAGGAGTTGATAGGAAACATCTGCACAACTTGTTCAATCTGTTAACTATATGTGTTCATCCAAGCTTAACTGACAAGTAAAATGTACCAAATAATATTGGACTATGAGGATGACCTTTGCTAATAAGGCAGTTACACCATACTTGATGTGAACCAATCCACTTCTAATGAAATGGTGGTTTGAAATGGCTCTGTGCTATTTAGTCCTGTTATTATCTGTATAGATAAAGGAGAAGAATTTAAGGAGAATATATTTTCTTGAAATATATTGAATATTTTCTTTAAAATGTTTCATATAAAGTAATTCAAAGAATGGGTAATGTGGGAAGAATTTTTTTATGGGCACTAATGCTATTTTTAAAGGCAGCTTAAATAATAGCTTGCTTAAAGATCTTGGTTAAATATCATATTAGATTTAGCAGAGATATTTGTTTCCTTTACCAAAATGACAGGTTTACTGTCTTGCAAGGAAGTGTTTGATAGAAATGCTTTGTATTGAGTTATCCGTTTGTGGATTAAGCACACCAAGCTGCTGGAAAACACTGTAGTAGTCCAGAGTTCAGAACCTTAATCTGATTAGGCTGTTTCTGATTATTAACTTGGACTCCGTTATTTATTTGTTTTAAATCTGGGAGACCTTAACTTCTCAGGAATCTGTGCATCTCTGCTGAGATCAACCTAATCCTGCTAAAAAGAACTCTGAATTAAAAAATCTAAACCAACTGTGGAGTTCACTGCTTAATGTGAACAGAAATAATCTTTCATGGGTTGGGAATATATAAAAGTCTGGATACTGAACTGAAAAACCTGACAGTCAGTAGTACTGTTCTTTATTTCTTCAGTTATGTTTTTGGAAAAAATATGGACCTGATAAAAAGGATCACATGATACAGACAGTGCAGTACCAATATCCTGATGTTGCTGACTCTGCCAGTGGGAATTGGCAGTGAAATTTCATCATATTTTGTCATCATTACTCAGGCTTTTTCTCAGTCAATCCATGTTTTCTGGGCAGAATGCTTCACTTTTTACATGAATGTTTCGTGTTTCAGATAACTTTTCAGAAATATATTTATTATTGCAATTTAGATTTTTTTTAAATGAGTATTAGTATCCATTAGCTAAAATACACGTATTTTTTGGATTCAGCCACACAGATCACTAAATGTGTTGCTTTCTTATCCTGTCGTTGCAGGGAATACACACATTTATCATAATGGGTTACTTTTTATTATGAACACCAGTATCTCTGGCAGATCTGTTTCCTGTATTCATGTGCTATTGAAAATGTATTCTGTGTTAAGTTTAGGTTGTTTGTTTTGCTGTAAAAAATCGTTTGATCATTATTAAACATTCATTAAGCATTTCTCATAACCATTTAACTCGGGAAATGATCAGACTAGATTAGCAAGTTGAAATTTGGTAGATAAACACATGGTACTCATTAATTTAAGTCTTTAATGTTCAGTAAATATAATAATGTTGATTACATTTCAAATTCAGCTAAGATACTTATGGTATAAGAATTCAATTTCTCATGTTTTCTTTTATGTTTCAACTCATCAGGGAGATAAATTTATCTGGTGTTTTGGTCAACTGATTAATTTGTGATCAGTGTGCACTAATATTTGAATATTATCAAGAAAAAGTAATGCGTAAATCACTTTTTAACATTTTGTGTGCCATGCACTTTCACTAAAGTATTTACTTGTCCCTTAGTTTCATTCTACTGAATGGATAAAGGAGGATTTTTAATTCCAAACTCACCTAATGCAGTTTGTTATCTGAATTGCTTCTGAATTGTAATATGGCTTAAGTTGATTTAAAGCCAAGTTATTGAAATAGTTTAGCCTCAAAACATCTGTGGCTGTAAAATGGACCTTCTCAAGCTGCTGATGAGACGGTTTTTTTGTGTTTCTCCCAGTGTAATGGTTTTCTTATTTGAACTGTAGAGCAGAAATCACCAGATTACATTGCTAAATCCCTGAAGTTTGTGTTTAAACTCATTTATGCTACTCTGTGTTGGTACAGCTCCTATTGAGTTTTAGAGGAATGCATGTAAATTTTTAGAAGTAATTCAGAGTTAGAAGAATGTATCTTCCCACCCCAGAAAATCTTTAAAAAATCAGAAAAGTATTTCTGATTTTAAAAGTCAATGAAGGATGAGGATTGCATCTCCAGCAGTTTCACTCTATTTGCTCAGAATTCATGTTATTAAAACGTTTAAGAGGATGATATTGAGGATGACCTTAATTCTGTAACTTTTAAGTTTTTTATCTTAATGAGCTAATTTTTCCAAAGTTAATTACAAAACTCTATGACAGCATTCACATTCCTACAGGGTGGTTGGTGTCTGGATAGTGCAACTGCAACTTGTGTTTTCTCTTTAATGTATAACAATTTCCCTTGCTCCCAGCTAAAGTAGAAAATAGTTTATTCATTTCTTGGTTTTGCTGAGGTACTGGTGTTGCAATATTTTGAACATCTACGAACTTCCTCGACACTATATTTAAGCAGGAGACTTATGATTGTCACTTTAAAGAACAAAAGACCTTTGTGTTTTACAAGATTTTACAAGACTCCTGGTACTTCACTTGACAAAAAAAGTTTCACAAGGGCTACAGGGAAACCGTGCTTTGATCTCTACAGTTTTAGGTGTTAATCAAGAAGGTTTCACAGAAAGTCATGCACACGGATGAATTGTTGAGAGCTGGTTTTTCAAATGTAGGATTTGAGTTAAAAAAAAAAACCTGGGCTATGGAACTGACCTTGGAGATCAATTGAAATAAAGGTGTTAAACATAATAAATGTGTTAGGAATTAAAGGCAAAGCAACTTTTTAAAAGTCCTATTTAATTAAACACGGGGAAATCAAAATAGAAATACTTCTGTGTTCTCCTGTCAGACGTAGCTCACTGGCCATCATGGTATTGAATGTAGTAATACCTTCAAATACTTCTGGTGAGCCCTGGAATTCTTGGTCTAGTTCTACATGTGTGTTCATCCTTAAATTATTTAAAGGAATTGAGTGTTGTAATTGAATTACTAGGCAACAATATCTGTTACATAAAACTTAGTGTACTGATAGCTTAGTTTTCTTTTCAGTTAGTTTTAGCTTTCTTTTTTTTTAATATATTTCATTAACTGAAGAAATAAAATTGAAACTAATTCTCTTTTCTCTTAGTCTACTGATGATATTTTTCCTTCTTCCAACTATTCAGCAATTTCCAGTACAAGATCACTGCTTTCTTTTGTGTTTTGTTTTTTTTTAAATTATGCTTGCTCTGTCATGCTTATTCAATGATCCATTCCCTAAAATGGGGATGGATCAGCTAATATAGATCAGCTGAAGCCACTGATGATTGCTTCCCCTATCAAGTGCTCCAGCTGGGATGTCACCCTGTGATCAGATTCTGCTGTTCTCAGAAAAGCCCCCATAGAACCATGCATGAACCAGAGCCACTTCATTTCTATCCTTGGCTATTTGCCAGCAGCATCACCACATGTAATTCAGGGTTGACGGTTGTAAGAATTATGTGTAGGAGTATAGGAACAAGAGTTTAATTTTTTATTTAACTGTGATTCGGTCTTCAATCCTGATGAAAACAGCTGAAAGTCTATTAATAATGTTGGGGAATTGCTGGAGCTGAAATAAGGAATAGGCCTTCTGTTGATGATTTTGGTATCAAATTTCCTGGTAGTGTTTATAGTTTAGACTACAGATATTAGTTCCTTGTAACTTTATAAGGATATGATATAAAAATATAAGTAGATTCTATGTGTGTAAGGAATTTCTATTTTTTCTAGGAGGTGAAATTTTGCATAGTTTAAAATTCTTCTACTTGCAGTGTTTTTGAAGCCAGAAGATATACGTGTTTGTAAAAACCACAGGCAAATACCGTCACTCAAGAGCCAGGTGCTTAATAAGTGATTGTGTCAGAACTTAGGCTCTGAGAGTATCTGCAGACTTGTCCTTGTATGAAGAGTGTGCAGCTACAGTGATTTGTTGGGGGTTGTTTTTCGTTTGGTTTGGTTTGGTTAGGTTAGGTTTTTTTTGTTGTGGTTGGTTTGTTAGCTGGGATTTTTTGTTTGTTTCATCTTGAACAGTGCAGTTTCATTCCTTAATTTCACAGGCTGCTGTAGGTGCACAGGAAGCTGTTTTTTATTTGGTCTGCTTCAGAGGAATTAGTGGAGACGTTTCTCGTGTCTTTTTTAATGGAGATCCTATCCTTACTTCACAGTGAATTTCAGAAAGGTCTTAAATTGGTCTTTGACTGTATACAGAGATTTCTTGAACTATAGAACAAGAAATTACTGTTTTGTTTTGAATGTTTGGTACTTTCCATTTTCAGTGTAATGTAATAGCAGAAAATCAGACATAAGCTTTTAAGAGAACAATGATCTTCACAAGGTTAATGTGTGTTTCCAGCCTGTCTCTGGTGCGTGTCTGCAGTTACAACAGAGTGCTGGTAAAATGGTAGCATTTAGGAAGGTATCCTTAGGCTGCATAGCTTTTCTTCATAGAGCAGTTATATTAATATGAGTCATCTTTAATAACAGCTGACATAAGCCTTGTCACATAACAAATTGCTGAACCTTGAAACTCCTCTGCACCTAAAAGCACTGAAAATGTGTATTTAGAATTGCCTCCAGATCAGCAGTGACGCCAAATGTTTGCCAGGGGAGTTTATTTAGGTGGCTACTTCTGATATGAGTTATGTGTGTAAGTAATGATTTTCATGGGTTTCTTTTGTCTCTGAACTTTCTTAATTTTAAAAATATACTAAATACTCTGTGAAACTCTATGGCACAATTTTCTTAAAAATTATATTTCTCATTCAGCATCAGGTTCTCAAATCCTCCCCTGCTGACTTGCTCTCTTGTGAAGATCAGCACTGGCTTACTTCATTAATGTCACAGCTGCGTTTTTCTGCTTCCCCTAGTATCTCGTGCATACAAACCAAAGTGCATTTGAGATACCTGTGCTGGGAATGTCTCTCCTTTCATTACCAACCTGCCCATAAATGAAGACAGACCAGAAATGCAGGTTGCTTCACAGAATGGGGAAGAAACGTGGAGACTGTTTCAGGGCATTGTCATTCTGCACAGGGTCACGGTGTGGCTCACAGTGACTGAGTGTGGGTGGCAGATTTCTTCCTGAACTTCTACATGATTGTGTTGTGGGGCAAGATGCAGCAGCCAATAACCAAATTCTGCTGGCAGAGTGTCCTTGCAGCTTTGAGTGTTTTCGGGTATTTACAAATGTTGCAAACTAGGATATGAAATGGGAGATGAGAGTTAACATCCCTCCTCAATTGAAATTAAGTTTTTGGAAGAAATGAAATCACTGGCAGATGTGAAAGGCAGGTGCCCATTTAATAACTTCAATATGGATGTATTTGATATGGGAGAATATAAAAAAGGATATCCCCTGAACCAAACATGATGCAATTCAACCATAAGTCATTTTCTTGCCTTTTTGGCTGGAAAGAGACAGCAGAGCTCTAACATATAGCTGTGTTCTGTGACAGTGAAAGGAGTCTTTTGGTGCTTTGGGAAGACATTTTCCTTGCTCGTGAGAGAAACACAGTTTCACATTAAACGTACACTACAGTGTTCCCAATGTAAATAGAATTAGCAGGGGCAAAATTGTTATCCACAAGGATAATGATTCTCTTTTTTTAAATGCAGCTAGTATAGATAGATATGTGTGCCTGTATCTGTACACATATATAAAAGCAACAGACGAGTCACATTTCAGTTTCATCCTTCTTTCTCTCCTTGCTGTGATTTCTCAGCTGAAGAAAGGGAGCTGAGCTAAAAGGAGTTATTGTACAGGTGCTAAGGAGACTGTGTTCTTGCTAAGTAGGGTGGTCATAGTGATAGTAATGTATTTTATATAGAAGGGCTTAAGTAGCTGAGAATTTTGAGCATTTAATTGAAAAACAGAAGTATGGCATAGTTTATTTTTTCCTGTTTTATGTACCTGTGGTGTGGCTGTAGTCATGCTGCTCTCCCTTGGCAGTCACTGGGTTTCAGAGTCTATTGATTTTTTTTTGGAAGGTTCATCTTCCTGCCAAGACTCAGAAGAATAGGACCACTTGATTTTTACACACCTCTGTTTAGTTTCTTGCTTAGTGGGAAGAAGCAGTTGCAGTAAAGCCCCATTTACTTTTGAGTTGGAATTAGTTATTGCAGAATACCAGTTTCCAAAAAGAAAATGGCTGCTTCATTCCCTCTTGAAAAGGATTTTGGGGATAGTGCAGCCTAAACCAGGAAAAAGGACAGTATCTGTACCAGAAGCATTTACACTGAAAGAAAGCATGGGCGAACAGCTCTACCAACATTAAAAAAAAAAAAAAAAAGACAAAACAAAAAAAAAACCCAAGAAAAAATAGTATTTCAGAGACTGATGGTAAGAGCAGGAAGATGATTTCAACTGGAGTTTACCATGTTAGAATTGTTTAAATGTAAAATCAGTGCCTCCCTGATAGTGTGTTTCTACAGAAGGCTCTATTTCCCTATTTTTTTTTTGGAAAATAGCTCACAAAGATGTAGTCAAGAAGCTACTTGAGAGTGGAAAAACTGTGATGCTAATAGGAAGAATATGTAAAAATGTGAATAAGGCTTAAACAATAAGCATCTTTGCTGTTCTAAAGTCTAAATAAAAGAAGGCCTGTAATAAAAGGCAGTAGACTTCCACAAACACAATAGAGGTATGTTTGTATATTTTTAGTCTGTTACATTCCGGATGTAGCTGAGCCTTTGGGAACACAGCTGGGAAATATCTCCATTCTTCAGTGCCAGCACTACCTGCATTTCTTTGTAGAGTACTAAAGAAAATGGTATAATCAATTTGCAGAAACTGTGAAGTTTTGGATGGACAACTTAAAATAATCTCTGCCAAGAAGGCTTCACAGACTGGTGAAAATGGATGGATGCATAATGTTCTTCCAGTTTGCACTACAGAAGATTCTTGGTACTTGCAGGAGAAATTTCTAGCAAACATTCATTACAAAGGATTCTCTATTGAAATGAGAACAAAGGTTCCACTAAAAAGATCTCAAAGGATTCAAATGAACCTTTTCAGAGGTGACATGCTGATACAAGCCAGTTCTCAAGGGGTTGCATCAAGGCATAAATCAGCAGTAATTTCAACCCTGCAAGATCATAGCACTATCATGAACAGAAAGAAAATCAATCTGACACCAGCTCAAATAATAGCAGTTCTGGGAGTCACAGGATATAGTACAAGTCTACTGGGAGGGTCTGCTTGTCAGAACAATGGCACTTGAAGACACTGAATACTTTGACAGACATCAAAGCAAGAAGAAAAGGAACAGAAAGATCACTTCTCAGGCATGATGGTGTCACTCACACAAATAGCAACCTGAGTGATGCTTCAGATAAAGGTGAAGCAGATGCTGGTCCTGTGGTCAGGCAGTAGTCAGGTCTTCCTGCAAAAAGTACTTCAAATGCTTGAAAAGCTTTTCAAGTTTTAACTTAGTGGGTGATGTCAGAACTGCATAATACTTGATGGTGTTTCTTCCCAGAGTTAGAAGAGCAGAAGTTAAGAACTAATTTGGAAAAGACTGAAAAGTTCACTTTCTAGGTGCAGTAAATAATGGTTTCATAAAAATTCTTAGCACTGCTGTGATAACTTCATTGAGAATATTGCAAGACATTAAACTATAGATCGTGTGCTTTCTGTAAGTGCACCAATGTTGTGAGCCTGTGCTGGAAATAAAACAAGTTGCTGAATCAATGCTGCTTCTGGAAATCCTAGAATGTAGCAAAAAATAAATTGCCCCAAAAAGGTAATGAATCTAAATATGAACAAGCCACATAAAATCTGAGAAGTGGACAATGCTAAAGAGATGCTGATAATATTTAAGATAATGTGTCCCATTAGGAAACTTCACCTGGAGGTGGATAGCTGGTGTCAGCAGTTTTTTCAGAGATTTTTAGTAGGTAGTTTTTTTTTTTTTAATTTTGAAAAGGGAAATGAAAATTGCTAATGCCCCATGAGATCTACCAAAACAACTCCCAGTGTCCGGAGGGGGAAAAAAGTCTACCGGGAAAATTGTGACTTTGTTTATTGTGAAGTCAGCTAATGAAATCCTTTGTCTCATCAAATGTGATGATAATTAGACTTGTTCATATGCTTTGATAGTCCATAAATACTCTGATGAATGTCTAGTTTGCTTAAAGAAGACTTCCATTATTCTAATTAAAAACAGGGGCAATGAAAACGAAGAATGAAAACAAATAAAAAATTGTCAGCTGGATGTTTTTAAACACCATTGTCAAGGCATCCTTGTATCAATGAAAATCTAATACTTGAACTATGGTTTAGATGTTCCACAATATCCATGTGTTGTAAATTATTCTCATGTGCTAAGCTTATTGTGATGTAAAATTTAAATTGGCGTCTCAAAAAATTAATAGTATCTACATAGAACATGTAATTTTCAATTTTTGTAATCTCTGAGCAGCTAAACCTGATTTTAACAATTACTTTTTTTGCTAATTAAGCCTTACTGGGTCTTCTTAATTAAGTACACAGTTGGAAAAGTAACAATAATTATCTCAATTTGATGGCTATGCCAATTAGCATTATCAAAATATAACCAAAGCACATTCAATTTTCTTGTCACATACAAATACTAGTTGCCAAGCACCAGTGTATTTTAAAACAGTGTACCTTCCAAAGTTGCTCCTAGATTAAACAAACACTCCATTTTTCCTACCTGCATATGCCCAAGTTCACGTACACCTCACTATTGTATTACATTGTTAGATAAATTAGAGCAATGTAGATATATATACATGCACATACAGATATAAGTATTTTGATAGTATTTGCCACTTTAGTTCAGAAAAGCACCAACATTCAACTGTATTTTCATAGAACTCAACTACTAAGTGGAGTATTCTAATTTTAGGTCTTTACTGTTGCTTCAGCAGTAGTATTTGTTCAGCAGCTCCACGACCAGACCAGCCAGGGGATGCAAAAAAAGAAACAGGGATGGGTCTGATTGAGTAAACCCGTGATAACAAAAGAACGTTAGCCAAACACAGTATGAGGCAACCTCAAAAAGACACTTCAATGGGGTAAACATAAAAAATATGACCTCTGTTATAGAACAGTGAACCAATGAACAACATTAACTCAGAACATTGTCTTATATGTAGAATGTAACCAACCAATCCTTAATGAGAACTAAAACATAACCTTATATGGAACCAATATATTAGCATATCTACTGCCATAATCCTATCCTTCTCACCATAACCTAACCAGATGTTTCCCTTCCTAGTAACTCATCTCCCGTGGCCTCAGATTGATGGCCACTTCCCTGTTGGCCAAGGCCAACCCATTGTCAGTCTCTGCCAGTCCAACTCCCACAGTTTACAATGCAAAAATATGCTCTTGTCAGCAGAGCAGTAACTACAACAGTGCAGAACAAGCTGAACTTTTACTGGCAAGCATTTTAACACTTCATGTGGATGTGTTTAGTACAAGGAAGTGCCTGGGATGTATTGGAAATTACCTGTACAGCCCGAGGAAGCTTAGTTTGTCCCAGGCATTCTTGAATGAGAAGGGGAACGTTCCTTTTCTTCAGTTCTATTATCTTCTTAAAATATCTTTTACTAAGAAATTTACAGCTTTGACCACACATCCTCCTTGGAGGAAAAAAATTGTTCTGGGAGATCCATATTGGAATATCTATTCCAATAGAATAGTCTCAGACTACACTCTAATATAGGCCAGATTTCCTTTATCTCTTTCCCTGTATTGTCCCTGCCATACAGTTAAGAGTTAAGTGAAAAAGTAGTAAAAGACTTGACCATGTGTGACCAATCTGTAGATATTAAGCACTTAGTTAGTTTTACTTAAGCCCAGACTTTTTCATGTTCTTTAGGATTCTTAGTTGAAGTGTTGAGATGGTAGGAGACTGTTCACAGTGTTTCCATTTTTTTCAATTAAAAAATGTTCACACTATGAGTTTTCTCCAGTATAATTAGGAATTTTATTTCTTAAAGTACAGCTCTTCAGAAAGACTTCGTACTCAAGAGCTACTCAGAACCTGTCCAGGATATATCACCCTGAATCCTGAAAGTACTTTGTCCAACAGAAATAGAACTTGAGTTTTTGTCCTTGAGTCTCAGTAACATCAAATGATGAGTTTCCAAAAGAAAACATTAAGGACTTGTGTGATTCTTACAGTCAGTGGCAGTTCTCCAAGTAAAGTGAAGGGCACGTGTTGGACAAGAATTCTGTATCACAAATGAGTAGCTGACATAACGTATGTTTTTAAGATTACTTTCAGAGTTGCCATATGCCACAAAATACTGCAACAACCTGACTTTCTCCACAATTTTATTCTGCAGGTTTTCTCTCTGAAACTTGAGATATAATGGACAACACTTAGAATTACTAGATAAATCAGAATTTGACTAATTTTAAAGAAGATCATTAAATGTGAAAATGAACCTTATTCTGCTTGCATCTATCACAATGACATATAAATGTATGAGCCAGTGTAATCCATCCAAAAGTTAAAAGAGCACATTCTCTAGGGAGCATGTTAAACCCATAGCATGGCCCTGAAAACTCTGATTTGCATCTATATACCTGATTTAGAAAGCTATATAAAAGAGCATATTCTAAGATTGCCATCTTTTATCTGTGCATCTGTTCTTCTTAAGAGGTGCTATGTAGTCCACCTTCAGGAATAACACAATGTCTCAACAGTTTACAATCTCACTCATGCCCTGATAAACACTGGATGTGTTGTACCTACTGATCTATACATCCTTATGTAATTTTCAAATATCTTTTGATGTGTTAATACTTAATGAACAGAAAATATTTATGTGATTTTTTGTAGGTTTTGGGGTTTTTTCTTCAATTCCTGTGGCTAGTATCCTCCTTGCTGTGTTCTGAAAGACTGAATTTAAAGAGACTTCCTTTGTTTATAATTTCTATACAAATATTTGAGGGATACATTTTTTTGAAGGTATGTACAAGGTTAGAATGTTTTTACTTTTTTTTCTTGGTATTGCAATTCTCAAAGGTTTAAATCAAGAGTGTTTGATCTGTTTTGCCTTTCATATTTTATAGTGTTGTATTTCAGAAAGACCTGCAGAATAAAGGTGCTGTTCCTTTTGCCTTCAGCAGTCCAGAGCTGATATTGCTGCTTAGCAGTTTGTTTTCAGAAACTACTGGGCTGAAAAGGTAATAAGCTAACGGTAGCTTGCAGATAAGAGTATGTGTTGAAAGAAAAGAAATACAGGAGAGAAGGAGCACAGTTCCCTGGTTATATTTTAGCATTGTAAGTGCAATTACATTTTAATTCTAAATAGTCTGGAATATCTGAGTATTAAACAAGGATTAACTGAGGCCAACAAAAGTTACACTTCTTGTTTTTGATCTTGTACACTTCTGGGGGACCCTGTTCAGCTACATGACATTCAGGAACCATAACCTGACCTCTCTAAATAACTCTGGACTTACTGGAAACCAACTGGGTATGCCACTGGTGATCTGATGGGGCTGATGGTGGGTAATCACTATGAAAATTGTTCATTAAATGGGCACCCTATCAAAGCAGCATATTAATAATTTATAAAAAGCACTATTACAGTAATGTGATCTCTGGGGCACCGCTGTACTTAAGTGCAGATCCTCTGTGCAGCGTAAATGCACACAGTGAGTTTTGTTCTCAAATACCTATTGATGGGCACTGCAAACAGCCTCAGCTGAGGCTTTCTCATAGTTCCCCTGACCTTACTGAGCTCTGGAGCAGGAAGGCTGATCTGAGCAGGACAGGGGAGTAGGGGGCTGAGGGGAGAGGATCTTGATGTAAATGAAAGGCGAAAGTAGTTTCTAATAACATGTACACTGTGCACTTAAAAGGCTGCACAAATTGTACATATGTCTGTGTTAGTTCCATTACTTCAAGGGTGATATTTTTCTATCTGTCAGAACTTTCTGAAAAAGTATTTCATTGTGAATTTAAGTTATTAGTTGTTCATTCTTCTACAAAATTGACTCTAAGATGCATATGATATATATTTTAAAATATTGTTCGAAATCACCTACTCTTCAGTGCCTAAATATATATTTCAGACATTTATATGTCTATGTATGTAATAAACACAATATTTTTCTATTGTATTTTTATTACATATTTTGTGACACCTTTCAATAACAGAACAATGGTGGAAAGGGCAAAATAGTGCTACTTGTGAGGAGGAGAGCATTAAGACACTTACAGAAAGGTCACTTAGAAGAACTGTAAGCTTTTATGAGACTTCATCATTTTTCTGACAAGGTCAACTTGATATTGATTGGCTGGGTGTTCTGTTTAATTACTTGAGGGCCAGTTATTTGAGGAAACCTGTATAAACATCCAGGCAATATTCTTCATACTCCTGCCCTATTTCAGCATTTTGAGTTGCTTACTGTGTTGTATTTTTCCAAACAAAATATGAAATAAAGTTCGTGTCAGTGTTTAAAATCAGTTTATCATACCATCCTTTGTTAAATTTAACTGAATATCTTACTGTAGAAAAGCTGGAAGATTTGATCTGTTTTAAGTCTTGTGTTTCTGATGCATAAAAGCATTTTTGATGAAAAATTTTATGAAATATTTTTCCAGTTCTTGAAAACTATTTATCACCTACTCTTATGTCAGCCCAGGTGGCTGTGGGTTTATGAGACACTGATGCCCTAAGCAAAAATAAAGGAAGCACAAACTTGGTCCCTGTGTGAAAGGAAGCCAAAGTTTCTTGTGACATTCCCTGCTCTGGTGCTTTATCTTTTGTCCTTGTGTGAGCCTTTAGCACTGCAGTTTTCGATGGCTGTGGTAAAATGGGGTTGGCATGGGGAGGGAAGAGTTGGACAGGTGAGATGAATGAGTAGGTGAGTTGGGATGTGTCTGCATTACATGTGTGTCCATATTCTTCTACCACAAAGGGTATAAAACTTCATGCTGTGTTTTTCTGGTGTGTGCAGAGGGCACTGAAGATAATGGGGATTCCAGCCTGGTGCTGATGTGGTTTCGTGGTCAGAACTACAGTGGGAAAAGTTGAGCTGTGGCACCTGTGCCAGGGCTTTGCCACTCTGCTACTGCAAATGTGAGCACGTGCAGCAATGGCAGCACTAGCATCCCTGAGCAGGGGCAGTGGGGTGTTGTGGTATTCAGAAGATGGTTATATTTTTTAATCATTTTTGTCCTTATATAACAAGGCAAAATTATAGCTTTTAAAGGCATATTTCATTAGTTTACAATTGAAAAAATGCACATCCTTTACATAAGAAGGCAGTGCATATGGAAGTACTACAGTGAAAGAGAATACACAGAATATGTAATTAATATTAATTGCTTATATTATTTCATCTGTCTGCTGCCTCGGTTAACATCATTAAATATATTCTGCTGCAAACAGTCCTCACAACTAAAGACTTTGGTTATTAAACCTTTTTTTTAAAGAATATAAATCTTCCTTAAGTAGTTGTTTACAGCAACTTAAGTTTTACGGGTCTCTGTGCATCCTAATAATTTTTTATTACTTATTAAAAAAAAAAATCACTTGAAACCTCCCACAAAATAGATGCATAACATCTTTTAGGGGGAACTTCTGTGTTTTGATTTTGTGGGATTTTTTTGTTTGTTTCAGTAATGAGCCAGATTTGTCAGATTCATGGTTTTGCACTTCTGAAAGCAGGATGCACTGTCTGCATCTGAGGCTACTTGCACTTGTTGCCTTCCTGGCGAAATTTATTTCTTCTCTACTGCATCTTCTTAATAGAGGCCCTTAATTTCTCCTAGTTTTCCTCTGGCTTCTGTAGCTTTGTCTCCATTTATTCTGTCAGGCAGAATATATTGGAACGCTTTTTCCTGTCAGTAACCATTTCTACAGAGTCATCAGTTCATCTTTTAAGCCAACTCTGTGCTTGCAAGTCACGGCCCCTTTGTGTTCTTCTGTTGCTATTAAAGCAGCCTGCAGATTAAGTACTGAACTTAGGCAATAATAGGCAATCTTGGGAAATAACAGTAAATTATTTAAGCAAATAGCTTTGGAGAAGCAAGTATTAATGGTAACTAGTATAGAAGCATCGTACCAACTGGATACATGCAGTCAACCCACAGCACAAATCCCTGTTCAGGCCTCTAGCCCCATGACATGCTGTCAGCTGGCCTTGCTCTCTGGCAGCTCCTCAGTTCATAGTTTTGATTCTGTCTCTCTCAAAGAGATTTTATTGACTTAGGTGCTTTCAAGCCCACTTTGTTGAATAGGAGATATGAGTTGCTTTTTGTTTGGGTCTGTTTGGGTTTTTTATGATACTAGAGCTCTTTATTATCCAGGTGCCATTAGTTTCTTAAGGACTGTTCCATGTTAGGGTAAAGGGCTGGACATAACTCCCTGAGATGTTGTGTTTCAAGCAAAGACATTCCTTGAGCCTCCTTTCCCAGATAACCTGAAACCTGGAGAAAGAAGAAAGCAAGGCACACACTCCAGAAGTGTTACTTCTGCTGTAATGGTCTGTCTCACTTCTTCCCTCCAAGGGTTCTGAGAGTCTGGATTTTGTTTTTCTGTTACAATGTTAGAAGCCTTATTTCCGCTTCACACCATGTGTAGTGTTTTCCACTCCTGCTCAGGAAAGTGATCCTTTCAAAAGTATTGGGAGGACACACAAGCAGAAGATGAATTTCTGGAACACTGTGCAGTGCCACCAGGTGTGTCTCAAACATTCAGTTTCAGAAGCTGGTCATCTCTTTAGCTCTCTCAGAAGTGCTTTCTGTGGGGTTTTAGTGTTTACCTTTTGTGTGTTATCACTTTTTCTGTTTTGCTTTTGGAGATTCTGGTTTTATGCTCACAGCTGGCAGTATTTAGGGTTAAAGTCCTTGCTGCAGATGGGAAATGAGCTGATATCAAACTGAGTATTAAACTTATCTCCATCTACCGCTGACCTTAAAATCATGAAGAAGCTGTGAGAAATTACTTTCTAATTGAGCAAAATATTTTTGAACTTTCCATGGGGTTTTTCTTGTCTTCTAGCAATAATGTTTACAGGCACCTTTTTTTGTTACATTTGTTTTTCTCAGTTATTAATATCTGCTAATCTAAAAACAAAACAACAAAAATGACCAAACTGAACAGAGCTCCCTGTTTGTGAGCCATGCTGCTATAAAAGCTGTGCCAAATCCCTGTTAATTCCTCACAGAGTTTGTCTTAAAGTTAGTGATGGAAACAGCTTAATGAAGGCAAGGATACAGGACAAGTTCCCCAGTTGCACTTGCAGCTGCAGTGCACGTGATTTCAAGGATATTGGATTTGAACATCATTATAGAAATACATACTTGAAACTCAAGATGCAGTTTGGAAGCTTCCACTGAGGATTTATATAAGCCCCTGTGTGGGCAGAAATTGAGATGGGAGATGGAGGGGAAGAAAAGGGGTTGTACTGCAGGGTAGAAACTTCTTCCTGTTGAAATGTCCTCAAAATCTAAAAGAAAATGCCCTTTTCTGAAGCACTGCGTGTTCTTCTAGAGTAACAATGTGGTATATTTTTATTTTTAAAAAGTTTGGTGGTTTTCTAATGTCTGAAGTCTCTTATTCTTGATTAGATGTAAGTCACAGGAGAATACTTAAAAACAGTCAACTTTCTGCACTCTCGACTTCATATTTTAAAAGACATAAAATATTGTTTTCACTTAAGATGACTATGCATCCCTTTAGAGAAATAGTAACTGTTCCATCTTAGCTTTGATACCAAATATAAGTTGTTGTAATGTATTTTATAGATAAGATACAGTTATTGCTTGGTCTTATAGGACAGTGGTTGAGACTTGGTTTTAATTTTTTCCTTCAAGTAGCTGTTATTTTAATTCTATTTTTAAAAGCCCAAACAGTAAAATATGATGTGTTCAATTTCTTTCCTGGATTATATATTAATGGAATTTAATTAGTTTATAGAAATAAAAAATAAAATTGGACCTTTTTCATCTAAAAGCATACATTATGTCTGAAATGAATTACTGTTGGTTTTTTTTTCCAGGACTGTTTCCTTAAGACGTTCCAGTTGCTTGTTTTCATGACTTTGAGCCTATTTAATCAGAGATGGAGCAGATGGACTGCAAACCCTACCAGCCACTGTCAAAAGTTAAGCATGAAGTGGATCTAACTTACACAAGTTCTTCAGATGAAAGTGAAGATGGTGGAAAGCAAAGGCAATCTTATGACTCAAGAGAAACTCTGAATGAATATAGCCAAGAGCTGAGACTTAACTATAATAGTCATAGCAGAAAAAGAAAAGCCATTGACCAGTCCACACAAGGTAAATAATTTACCTACTAATTATGATTATATTACTTTGTGATTGCACACTATGAAACAATATCAGGAGTTGAGCAAACATTTTGTTCTCAAAGGCTTATAGTATCAACCCACTTTTTACCTAGTTTTAATCATACTGTAATAGCAGAAATTTAGGATTTTTTTTAATTGCAGAAAAAGTGCTTTTTTAGCAGGATGGGCTGACTGGTATTCTGGAAATTATCACGTGCTAGAGACAGACAAATATTTTCTTTATTAGGAGCTACTCTTCTTAGTAAAGTTGAGTAATTAATTATTTACTGTCTTTGCATAAGTTGGGTGCATTTTGCTATAAAATCAACGTTGAGGCTGCAGGCTATCTCTGCATGTGCTTACAAAGCCTGTGAATTAATTCAAATAAAACAATTCTCTTAACGTTTCTAGTCATACAAATAATCGAGTAATTTAAAAACTGAAGTTCATTAGTGTATTGTAAGGAAAAAAAGCCAGGAGTTAAGTTTCTATTTTAGCCTTTTGCATGATTAGGACAAATATTTGCACAGTGATGATAGCTGAACTAAGGTTAGGAAAAGCTACTGTTTGATTAGAGACAGAAACTAAAGACTAAGACTAAAGCAGTGGAAGGAATGAGCAGAATTTACTACAGCATTTCCTAACAGACTCTGTAAACCCACATGCTCCTTTTGTACACAGTGAATTGAGAAGGGGCTTATCTGCTGCTTTCAGCTCTGTCCCCAGTCCAGGCAGGATGGTGGGACAGGGAGGGTATTTGTAGGAATCAGTGTGTCAGAAGCAATGAGAGTCCTGTCCCCTTAAAGGTAGCAGCGGGAGGGTTCCAGGGCCACTCACTCCCTGCTCTTCAAGGAAGTGGTTAAATTACATTAAAGTGTGGCCAGTACTTCTCAACTAAAACTTATGGTACTTATTTAAAAACAAACAAACCCAAAATCCTCAAAGAAGCCACATCACACACACACTCTGCCCCCTAAGCCCTCACTGCTTACTCAGAAAAGCCTTTTTCAATTTTCTGAAGATAAAAAATAATTTTATTTTTCTACAAAGAAATGAAAAATAGGCTTTTTGAAGATGGAAAATTTGTCTTCTCTGTGATGTGTAAATTAATGTGAAATTTGGAACAGCTGTGCTACATAGTTATTGCACTGTTTTTGCTTGTTACTGCAGATATTCTGCTTCAACACCATAATACTGGTGTTGTCTGAAAGTACCTGTAATTCACGGGAGTAATAATACTTGGCTGCTTCAATCTATGTGCATATATTCCCTCCAAAGAGTTACAATAAAACTGCTGTTTTTGGGAAGAAAAAGTCATGAACATAGATTTCAACAGGATTGTTTAGAAAACAGATTTGTTTGTTGTTTGTGACATCTTGAACATGCGATGAGAGTTTAATTAACTGAGATTTGGCTGTATTGTTTACCTCTGGATGGGGTAAATGTTCTTGTAGATCTCCTTAGAGCAACTCCCTCGTTCCTTGTATCTGTGGCTGTATAAGGAAAACCTCAGCATGTACCTGGGCCTTGAAGAATGCCGGGTCTGCAGTGCTTTGCTGCTATTGATATTCCTGTCAGCTGCAGCATCACTGGCTTGGGCATGTCTAAAAGGGTGGCAATCACTACTGTAGGCATAAAAACCAGCCTCTGTGTCATGTTGAATTTATTCTTCCAGAACATTGCCTCTGAAAGCAATCACATTAATGATTTTGGAGAGATGGCCAAATTAGTGTGCATTTCTGTAAGAAGTTGTCAAGCATAAACTCAGTTATTCAGAAGTGACCTGTAAGGAATCAGTTATGTGCATGTGCAGACCAGGAAGTGTTTTGCACTCACACTGTATGATTATTTTATTGAAATTATATGCCCCAAGATTTTTCCATTCAAATTAATTTTTATGAGATGTTGTATGAATTTTCAGATCTTCTATTTTTCAAACATCAGTATTTTTGTTTTTGGACAAAAGACAGTCTTTTACTGCTTCAAACTGCAGGATGAGGCATTTGTAGAAAAATCTCTTAGGCTTCTAAGAGTACTTTGCCAATATGCAGGGCAGCTCTTAAATATTTCCTTACCTCTAGGCACCTTCTCTGGAATGTTTAGTCACTATATTAATATTTAATACTGTGTTATTCACCTCAAAACTTTTTAAAAATCCTATTCATGTGCACTGATTTGTAAAGATGGAGTTGAACCTGTACAAGAAATCATAGTTTTCTCTTGTCTTATGTAATGAATTCAGTTTGGAATAACTGGTATCGTAATTGCACTACAAAGTCTATCCATTTGGCTTCTCAGAAATTCAAGCTGACATTTTTCTAGTTATTTAAATCATGCTTTTTCTCTGCCACAAATTGAACCTAAGTATTTAGCCTGGTAAGCAGTGCAGATTTGAAATATAAAACTGGTGGTGCTCAAAATTCAAAGAGCAAAAAAGTTTGTAAAGCTGAATGTAAAATTTCAGACTTCAGACAGATATGATTGCAGTTCTACTGCAGTCTATTTCCAAAAGGATCCCAGATTTCACAGTGGGAGTTCCTGGCAGTTCTTGGTAGTTACTCTGTCAACACCAGGAAAAAGGTTCAAGTTTGAACTACGAATCTGGATGAATCCATAAAACTGTAAATGGATTTCTTTTTTTTTTTAATCCATTCTTTTCTAAAATGCCTCCTAAGAATCTTTAACAAGGTTTTTCTTCGTGTTTGGCACATCTTCAGAATGTAGAAAAAGAAACTAAAAAAGCAAAACCAAAACCCCCACAGCACCCCCTTTTCAAAGGGGGTTCTGCTAGGAGTGCTGTACCATGCCAGTGCTGGAGACTTGCATAAAATAATTCTACCTACAAAGGCTGCTGGGGCATCAAAGGTTGTATCTCCAATTAGTGCCATAATGCTCTTCTTTGACATAATGTTCTTCTCCAGCAACAGCTGAAATAGTACCTAGTGTGTGATGAATTAACAGAGTGCACAGTGAGGATAATATGAACTTCTTCCTGGAAAAGTGTGAGAATAGATGAGAAACAGGCACACAGTAACAGTCCTGCATGGAGTGATAATGATGACTGTGATATGGCATTCCAAGGAGCTCTAATGATGGACTGTGAGAAGAAATTATGTCAGAATAAAATCATTAGTACAGATAAACTTTTAACAGGAACAAGTGTAGGGGTGTGAGTACTGATCTAGTTAGTTTTGTTAGAAGAATCAGCAATTCAGGTGTTTATGGAAATTGAAAGAATTTGTACTGGCTACTTAATATAGGTTATATAAATTAGATTGGGCTGTCATCTGAATTTAGTAAATAACTTCAGAGTAAAATGTGATTTGTTGCACAAAATACTGCTGTACCTCAACCATTTCTGTGAAGATTTTTGTTATAAACAGTTTGTCTGTTTCATTATTAGTGTCAATACTGAGGAATTATTTCTATGAAAAGTTTCAATAGAAATCTGAGATTATGTAAATTCATAATGCATGGGTGTTATATGTTTGCAAATATGTACAATCTGTATTAAACCAGAACTTGAGATGACATGAACTTAAAGGAAGTGTTTCAAGAGTTCATCCTGCAGAACTGAAAAGCACTGTTGGTGTTTAAATAAGTAGCAAACATTGAAAACAGCGTCCAAATATAGAATGCTTAACTGTGTCAGTATTTTTTACTACTTACAATTCCTGATATTGTATCTCATATGTTACACTTCAGACATATTAATTGGTTGGTTTTGCAGGTCTTATGGGAAAAAATATCAAAGAAAAAAACCCCAAATAAGTACAGAATTTATCTATTGATCAAGCAGTTTTTTACATGCTGTTCTTCAGGTTTAATACTGGTGCCCTTTATATGGAGTCCAGTGACAGCTGAATTCTGTGTCTGGTGTTCCTTGCATCAGAAATTTGCAGTTATCTGGCAATTTGAAATTTACCAAATAACACCACAGACTGTTTCAAGCCCAACTAAATTTTACTGGCTTAACAAGTCAATGTGAGCAGATACAAAACTCTCCTGACAAAGCATCATTGACTCCTGAAGAATCAGTGCTAAACATATAATGTGTATATCTAAAAAAGGATTCTCTTAGTCACTGGAAGGTTCGGAATCCTGCTTGTCTGAAAATTAAAAAACCCTGCAATATCTCATCCTGGCAAGATCATCTTATGAAGTAAATTCCTGGCAGACCCAATATCATATAGTTTGGAGATATTGGCAAACAAAGTAAATTAATTCTTGGAAGAATTGGTAAACATACTGTTTTGTCCTTGAAAGAGATGGAGTAGAATTGGCAGAAGTTGTCAGAAATTTTGGTTTTCTACAAAAATCATTGATGGACCTGGCTGTGGGGAAAAATGGTTCTTATAGGTGTAGCATACGTAGATTGCATCTTGAGCTTATTTGTGACATGTTTACGTAATTAGAACTGTTTTCTCCCACAGCTTTCTCTGTTTCTACCAAAGCAAATATGAAAGGAGCTGTACTCTACAAATACTGGCAGTACAGAAAAGCTTTCTGGCTTTTAGGTTAATTATAGATTTGTAAGAAAACACTAGTTAGAGGAATGAATTCCTGATAGGACAATCATCTGGGATCGAGTCATTGGCATGATAAAGTTTATTGATTGTTAACAATATGAGCATATGGCAGTAAATTTCTGGTTAGACAAACATTCATTTCCTGGCAAGATAAGTATATTGAACTGCATTATGGGCAAAGCAAAATGGAATTATTCTTCACAGGAGAATCCAACAGCAAATAATTTCTGGTAAATCCATGTGAGAAAATGAGCATTGCTAGTATTGTAGGAAATGACAGAGTGCCTCACAAAGAATTGGCCTATTCTGCTTTTAGCCCATTAAGCAGTAAGGAAATCCTTTTTGTGGACAAAAGCTCCAGATTGGTGACATAATTAATGTTTTCTAAAAAGCGCATATAAAATTACCTTCAGGAGTAATCAGTAAACAGATCCAGCTAAATGTTCAAAGTCTTCATCAAATGAACTCCGTTGACTTCATGGACAGTCCTGGGTCACAGTGTGAAAAAGCTCTGCAGCCTAAGGCCACTTCTGTCTCATCCTCTCATTTTTAGCTTTCTGCTGTTGCCATCTGATTCCCCTTTCTGCCCTCTGATACATCCTAGCAGTAGTTAGGATACAGAGGCAACAGAAGTGTTTAGGTGCTAAAAAGCACTTTTGTTCCCTAGAAAGGAAAAACTACTTGTGAGGTACAGGAATAGGAAGTCTGTTTTGCTGTGCATTGAAGTTCAGCATTTTTCAGCTTACTAGAAGGGAGATTTAAACACGTGTAACTCAATGTCATATGACCAGTCAAAACCAATTTTACTGATTGTCCTAGACATAAATAAAAGGCATGCTGACAAGCACTGGTAGGAAATTGTCTTGTCAGGAAAACGTCATGGTGGTGTTTTTTTCCTCTGTGAAGTAGCAAAAGCTTTTTACATAATAACTGTGTTCTACTCTGATTCCAGAATTATGTAAATTCATTCAGGACAGCAGATCTGCTTTGTGTCTGTACCAGGGCCACGGAGAGTTGAATTTGGGCTATATGTAGTATGTGCTTTTAGCTACAATTACCTTATTTTGAAATGATGTGTAAAAGTAATAAAAGCCTTTATTAGATTTTCCCCTTAATCTGTTATGTATAATACTAGAATAACAAACTAACAAACCACAAGTCGGTGGTCTTGGGAGCTCTCCCGGAGGAAACCAATGCCAGTAGCATGATTTTTCCTTGTTTTAATAGCAGTTTTATTAGGGATTTGGACCACGTATCTGGGTGAATCTAGGACTCTATGCTCATAAACTTCCACAAAGAGCAGTTAGTGAAGGGGAAAATTTTATTGGGAGAGGGGGCACCCCAAGTCTCTTGTTACTAAGAAGCTAGAGCTCCAGTGGTAACTTGGTGGCCAGTGTAACAGGGTGTTACAGTTCTCTGTGATTCCACCTGCCAGTTACATATTTAGAGCCATTTAGTACTAAAGTGATAAAGACTATGACAATAAAATATATCACATTAGCTATTTATTGACATGTAAACAGCACATGGTGAAATGCATTTTTTATGTTTGTAGCTGAAAGGGAGATCATTAGTTTTGAGAAGAACAGGAAAAAGAATGTCAAAAGAGAAAAAAATGTTCTTAAGAGAACTACTGCTGTGGAGCCTTTTAGAAGTATGGTAGTTTGGAACTCTAACTAGATGCAGCTACTTCTCTTGCTCTCTGTGTTTTCTTTATGATGAAATTCATTGGTTAATGAAGGAAAAGGGTTTTTTTAACCTTTAAGCTGCATCATTTGTTCAGCGCTCTGCCTTGAGCTGCTGTGGAAGGTGATTTTCAGACAGTGGAATGAAGCATTCCTGGGTACTACAAGAAGAAGCTATGAACAGGCTGGTTACAAATGAAACCAGTTATTTTTGCAAGTACTTTCCTTGAAATTCTGATTTAAGTAGGAATTTAAAAAAAAAAAAATAGAAGACTTCTGGGAGCATGCTATTACTAGACAGGGTTAGTATAAAAACAGTTGAGATATTTTGTATTATTAGAATTTTTTTGTTTTTTTTTTTTTTTACAAATGCCAGATGCTTAGATTTTTAATGTTGGGGGGTTTGCTAATTTTAGAAAATCTTTTGAGAACTTAAGCGTGTTATGTACCTGTGTGCTTTAGAGCAGAGACTTGAAGCATAATGAAGTGATGTCTGTGTAAGGCCACACAGTTTATCCCTTGTACTGTCTCCTGAAAGGGACTCAGCTCTGCAGAGGGTGATTTAAAGGTCCTTCAGATTTCTGGGCTGTGGACTAGCGGAAGGAAGCGATAGCTAATAAGCTCCATCTCCTGTTGCTGTGTGTTACACCATCTGCTCTGAGTGTTTATGAGCTTCATGTTGTCCAAAAAAGAAAATGCGTACTAAGCAAAGTAAAAGACTCCACGCTCCTAAAGCTTTAGTGCATTGTCTTCTCCTGTATTCCCTTACACAAATAGGGATTCCTGGTGTGCTGTGCTTTGTTTGGCTGGCTGGGTTCTAATCACGGTGGTGTTAGTGTCTCCCAGAGAAAAACAGGGCCATGAGCAGTTCCCTGTGGCTTCTGGACTGCAGCCTTCTGCTCTGTGGGGAGTATCTGCAAACTCTAAGGAAAGGAAAAGCAGCACTTAGGTTCAGACTCCCTCCAGATATTCTTTCTTGATTTGCCAAGTAATTGGAAATTTCTCTCCTTGGAATAACTGGGGCAAGAAAACCGTATGTTTGTGCCTTCATTTGAAATCTCATGGGGGAATACTTTTCCTTCTCTTCATTGAATGAAAATACATGAGCGAACTGAATGTGAACTTTTTTTCCTATGAGGCTGAAGTGGATCCTCCCCTCCTAGATCACAAACATGTTACAAAAGTTTGTAACCTACTGTCACCATTCCTGTAATGCTGCTTCCAGTCCTGTCTCAGCTGCCATCATCTCAGTGAAAAAAAATGCTTCATATGATCAAAAATAGTTTCATTCTCGTAAGTAATTCTTCTGATTTAAAAAGTGAATATCTGAGAGAGGGGGGAAAAGTGAGGAAAAAAACCTACAGAGAGAGGAAATAAACTAGCGAAGGATCACAGTGCATTTCCAATCCCCTGTTAACAAATCTCATCTTAAGAATAAAAAAAGCATTCTCCAAATGTTATACAAGCTTAATAATCCATTTGTCAGTGCACAGATACAAACTATCTGATTTTCCATTCTCTTCTTTGAATTACCAGTTTTTCATGGTGTCAAATGCCAGAAATCATAAAAGTAAAAATCAGAAGGGCAGAGTAATGCAGCCAGTGTAACAGGAACCCAAGGTATTTGTGAAGGACTCATCCATGGAAGTGTCCAAGGCCAGGTTGGATGGGGCCCTAAGCCACCTGATGTAGTAAATGCTATCCCAGATTGTGGCAGACAGATTGGAGCTATATGATCTTCAAGGTTTCTTCCAGCCCAAACCATTCTATGATTCTATGAGATATGGCAACCTTTACAGTAACCTGTGCCAAATACTGATGGAATATCTACAGGAGAGACCTGAACTTTTGAGTTAATGTTTTAGAATTCTGTTTGTCAAAACCTGGAATTGTATCTGTTAAATATTCTTGTTTTATTAATAGAGCGTCTTCCTATAACATGTAAGAGTGTCCAAGAAGATGTCAGGAGTAAAACCAAGATAGTCACAAGCATCAAGGCAGAGTGAGGAAGTGGGTATCAGAGCAGGGGAACCAGCTCACGGCTCTGCTCCTGCCCCACAGTCTGGTTTAATGTACATTCTCTTGCTGTGTCTTCCATGTCACTCTCTTTGAAACAAAGAAGAGCTGTCATTTTCTGGAACTAGAGATCTGATTTGCTTATCTTCATTTGTAGAGCAGATGCTGAAACAAAAATACATTTCTTCCCAGGGTTTCTCATTTACGTATCTGTCAGAAGGTTTCGTATGTCTCAAAATAAAGAACTGTCAAGAAGTAGCTCAGTGAGTCGATGACATTGCTGCATATCTGGATAAACAGTAGGGTGGATGTACCCTAACCAATATAGAGCTAGAATTATTTTTTCTTTCGAGAAAGAGGCTCAAATTCTTCTGAACTTAGGTCTTTATGTGAAATAAACTGTGAATGTGATTTAAAATCTAAGGTTCCCTTTCAAAGTTTCAGTTTTATTGGAAGCTGTTTAAAATCAGTTTCCTGCTGTCACTCTTTAGGAAGGCTTTGCAACTGGATGAAGTATCTTTAGCTCAGATGGCTAAAACAGCATGGAAGGAATAATGTAATGTTTAACACCAGCAGAACGATTCTTTCACTGCCCTCACCCCCCAAGCACCAGTTACATAACAAAACTTGAATACTGAGTAACATCGATATAGTCACTTCCAGCTGTAACCGCAGGAAGTCTGAGGACCTAGGAAAGTCATGTACCAAAATATAAACAGTTGCTATGAAAGTCACCAAGAGATTATTAGGATGCCAGTAAATTCAAATTATAATATTAGCACTGTGACTAATCAGAGGTAAATTGTAAGTTTTGTAAAAAACCTATGCTTTATTCAGTATTAATGTTCTGGAATTGATGACCTTTACAGAAGTTGCACGTGTAAGAAAGAACATTGGCAATTGGACTGTCAAAATACTGTACTCAGAAATTGGCTATTGTAGAAATACTTGTCTTTCTCTCTCAAAACTGAAGACAGTAGTATCTGACAAGGTGATTCAGTGTTGCCACCGACTATATTGATGTGAGGTGCTTTGCACCATGCTTGATTTTTGAAGTGCCGAGGAAAGCCCAATCCTGTGAGCCTGGAGTGCTCCCTTTGCTTTACAGACAAGGGAGGGCTGTAGAGGAAGCTATTATTAGCTCAAGATCAGCATCAGGTTGTGCTGCCCATGGCCTCTGGATGTGAGACAAGTCTGTCTTTGGGACTGAAGTGCCAAAAACAGAGTTCTGCATACCTGGGAAGGGAGAGGAATCTGGACCTCCTGCTGTTGGCACTTTTTGAATCAAGAAGTGCAGTGTGAACTGAGCTGATCTTTCCTTGCAAAGGAACTAAATAACAAAATTAGTTATTCTGTTCAGGTAGAGAGAGAAATTGTTTTTTTAATTTCTACACAGTGTTTTCCTTCCATTATTTCTGTTGGAGTTTTCATATTTCTTGCTACTAGTATTTGTTAGTATTACTTATTACTAGGTATGTTTGTATTACTGACAAGAGTACAAGTTCTATCTGCATTACTTTAAGGAGCAATCTTGTGCCTTGTGCTATTTAGTCCAGAAAAATAGCCAGAAAATGTTTTGTGAGATTTTTTTGTATATATGGAGGCACAGAACTGTCGCTGCCCACCGCTGACCAACACCTGGTCCCCCGGCTAGCCCACGCGGTGGGCTGGGCGGCAGGTGTGGCTCGTCTTCGGGATTCCTCGAATCCCTAAGTCCGAGTAAGGCGTGAGCCTTCGTGACCGGCGACGCAACGGTGAAGGATAAAGGGCTGGGAGAGACCTTTGGTTGGTTCCAGGGACGGGATTTATTCAGGGAGCAAACACGGGAGGAGGTAACTCAAGGAGAGGAGGCAACCAAAGGCGGGGAGAACAGTTATGCACGAACTTAAATAGGGGCCCTCCCCCCAGGGGAGGGTACAAATAACAACCAATTGGGAGAACTTAAGGGAGGAGCACCAGGTGGGGTGATATTACAAAGAACCAATGGGATACACAGTGGGAGGGGTACAATTCAAACTGATCAATCCTATAACAGTAAACAAGTAACTGGCAGCGAACATTCAAGAACAAAGGGCGTGGCCACGGGTGACTGATAACTTGGAGGGGATAGGGCTTAGAGGATTGACAGGGAAGGTTCGGGAAGGATGGGAGGGGCTTAGGGAGGTAAACAAGTCTAACGGCGGGAAAAAGGGGACCTGGAGCGGACCAACTGGGAAAGTAACATAGGGGGGATAACAGGGAGAAACCATCTTATACAAGAAACATTAAAACAAGTATAACTGAGAGAAAACAATGAACCGCAACACAGAACATTAAAGAAAAGGCAGAAATCAGAAGTGTGTGTGTACATGCTTGTGAACTTTGAACAAATTTGGGGTTGTTCTTTATAACTGGAGTCAATTACTAATAGTTTAAATAGATAAGTATTAGAAATTTTGACTAATAGTTGCCCCCAGAGCTATTCACCTCTGCTGTTTGCAAAAGGTATTAGTAATTTTCCTCTTGCTAATGTTAGTTTTCTCATTTTGTACTTGGGGACGGATTATGAAATTCATTTGTCTTTTACTCTCTCTGAAAGGAAATACAG
Source organism: Toxostoma redivivum (assembly GCA_013397375.1). Lineage (NCBI taxonomy): Eukaryota > Metazoa > Chordata > Aves > Passeriformes > Mimidae > Toxostoma > Toxostoma redivivum. The sequence goes on from VXBI01013813.1 coordinate 145,011, forward strand.
AATTCTTGAAGAGAAGGGCATGGTATGAAAAAATCCTTGCATTTCAATTGAAAAAGGAAAAAAGCTGCCTGTTCTTACTGGATAAATCTTCATTTAGTGAGCATATCTTGGATGACCATCATGTCTGTTACCTAGTGTAAGAATAATTATGAAAACAGAGTTTCCACCTGCATAAACAGCATTCCTCCTCCCGTTGTGACTGCAACCACATAAGGAATATCTTGATTGCTTTAAATATATTTCATTTCTCCTCCTGTGTATCCAAATTTTCTGAGCCAGTTCTATATTCAGTAATACTTAGTGAGTTCTAGTGAAAAAGTAAATAAACAAAGAAGTAATAAATTGACTGGAGTATCTGTTTGCATGATTGAGCACAGCATAGTTTAAGGTCAGAACACCCTGTACTCGTGTCTGTGATGAAGGACACAGTGTGCCCCTTCACCTGCCTAGTTAGCACAGGCAGAACTTTCAGCTTTACGCTATTTCTGCCAGTAAAGCTAAAACTGAACATAACAACTTAAACATCCTTATTCAAGAATTCCTTATGCCAAGGTGATGTTCTGATATGCTGATGATGGTTTGCATTGCTTCCCCAACTTTTAAACTTAGCTTGAGGAATTTTAGCAGCTACTTTGGGTTTTTTTATTGATTTAAAGAATTAATTTCCTAATTATTCAATTCCCTAAAATATTAACCTATTAATTTTTATTATTTTGTGGTTTTAGTCCTAGGAGAAACTATCTGACACGCAGTTTTGTATTTTGCTGTGATCTTTGGATTAAGACTTTTCTGTAGAATTTTGCTGTGAAGATACAGGAGAAAATTAATTTTGTATGTCTGTTTATGGATAAAAATATGAAAAAGCATGTGCTTGTTTTTAATACTAGTTCTATATGAAAATAGTCCTTTGCCTTCACTAGTCATACTACTGTAAATCACAAAATAGTATTTCTTCTTTAACAACAAAGAAATATGCGGCAGCATGGCTGGAGCTGCTGGGGCCGCCGCCTTCCCAAGGGCGTGGTCTCCATGGGAAAGGGACAACTCTGCACACCAAACGCTCTCTCACCACCATGGTCTTGAGGGCTGACAAAGGAACACACAAGGGGTTCTTTCTGTGGTATTCCTGTGGAGTTTATCGATCTCATGCAGAAGGGAAACAGGAACAAAGAACCCAGAAAAAAGGAGGGTCCAGGATTATATATGGGATAGCAGACGGCAGAGCATCAGAACTGAGGGCTAATGGGCTGAGGAAACAGAGGCGGTGCAGAGGCGGGACTAAGGGGTAACAACCAATGGGGATTGAGGGGAGGGGTGACTGGAAACAGGGACCAATAGGAAACATTCTGGAACTGGGGTGTGGAAAAAGGATGATGTAACTGGGTACATTAACATTCAACTACAAAGAATTGTGGGAGAGCATTCCTCCAAGTCTTTAAAGGAGCATTTCTGCCCAAGGGCTCTGAACCACAGCATCCCCTACCAACTCTTGGGATGCAACAGGAGTACATTTCAAATTATGTATTGTGCATGTGTCAATACATAACCTTGAGTAGTGTTTTGTCAGAAGTGTGTAATTAGTGGCTTTGGAAAGGAAATATATGTGGGGTTTATTTAGTTGGTTTGGTTTGCATATAGATTCTCAAAGGATTAATTGAGCTGTTGATTCTAGGGATATGATTCTTTCTGGTAACAGTGAGAATTATGCCTATAGGTGTAAATTAAAGCTGATACTGTAGCAGCAATTACTTAAAAGTTTGCAGTTAATTGTTGAATTCTTGGCTATTGATCTGTACAGTGTTGGTGTTCAGGGATGGATGCTAATAGCTTACTTTTATTGTATGCTTAGGAAACTAATCTGCTTTCAGACAATTAAAAGTCTTACTGAATCATTTGTGTATCTTTATGCCCTAGCTGCTGGATCAGACTATTGAAGATTCCATTGTTTTTAAAGTATCTCTTGGCTCCTCCCCACAATTTTACTACTTCATTGGTAGCATTTGAGGACTTTAGGCACACATTTTCTCTGGGATTTTGGGTTGGCTGGTTTGTTTTCCCCCAGTCTGATAACACCTATTGAAAGAAGAAGGAAAACATTAAAAATTAAGTGTCCTGCTTCAGTCCCTCTGTGATGGCTGTTGTGCTTTTGGGGCAGTTGCCAAATATTCAGCTGGCTGGAGCTTTGTGCCACTCACAAAGAAGTTGGCAGAGACTGACTGCACCTTTAGACATGGTTGCCTCTGAAAAATTTTATTACTCTAAAGAAGGAAGGAAGGAAGGTGTTCTCTGACAGAGATTTTGGAATTACGGAGAAAAGGAAGGGCTGATGTTGGGTACCTCAACGCTATTTACTGCTTGCAGAAATAATAACAGTAATGTACTTCTTGGTGTAGGGGTGATCATACATTCGAGAATAAAAAAGCTATTTAGCTTATTTTCAGCTTGTATTTACAAAGTATAACAAGTGGTAGCTCTGCCTGCTGCAGGCTGTGTTCATGAATTCCTGGCACCCATCTGTGTGTCATAAAGTTGCACTAGACCTCGGTACAAAGTGAGCTGTGTCAGCTTTGACCAACTTCTGCCTAACATTATCCCAACTCTCCAGTGAAATATTATTCAGCCTTGAATTCACCCATGTGATGAATATTCATTTCACAGGTAATTATTGTCATCCCCGAACAGCTCCACTCACAGAGACCAAACTTCTCACGCAACCCATCATTGCTGTCACTGTTTTGGCAGCAGGGAGCTTATGACTCCTCATGCTTTAATAATGCTCCATCATCTGTGCTATCAGATTTGGGTCAAATGACCATCATAAGGGTTAGAAAACTCTTCATTTATGCAATGCTTTAGTAAGATAAAGAGAGGCAACTACCACTCATCTGTGTATGAGCTCCCCTAAATCTCTCACCTGAGCTAACAGCACAGTGGCCACAAACAAGGCGCTTGTTTGCTGTAACTTCATTCAAACACCCAATGTGATTGAGTGTTCAGACATTATACTTCAAGATTTTTAAGTTCTTTTCCAAGATTGTAGGTACTAAAAGAAATCTCAGTCTTTGAATTGGGTGTAGTAATGGCTTTATCTCAACTGTCGATTGAGTGGAATAATGCTGCTAGCAAGTACCTATATTTCAGTTTAATTTTATGCTCTCTTTGGAAGAATTATATGCATTAATGTAAAATATATTTTAATGGCTAATAAGTCCTACTAAAGGATTCAAAATATAAATACTGTTTTCTTTCTATTCTCTAAGTATTATTACTATAGTTATTGTTATTATTAAAATTAATAAAAGTGCTAAATAGCTACAATTATAGTGATAAGGGATCAGTAAGAGTCTGAACTGGTTAGAGTTCAGCAGCAGATTGTTTGCAAATGAGACATTTACAAACTTGATGTTTTTGACAACATTCAGCACAATTTTATAATGTTTGTATCATTTTTTTTTAATTAGCCTCAAAACGTGTTCAAAAAATCTGTCCATCATAATTTCAGCAAGCTAGTCTAAGCAAGAAGACAACTGTATTAAACAGGAAAACACTGACTTGTGACATTTTCTGGCCAGCGTCTCTTCAGTTATTCAGTAGCAGAACATCTGACAGGCTGCTTCTCACTCAGTGTTCGGTTATCTGTCCCAGCATCTGTCTACTGATTCCTCATTTTGAATTGAAGAAAAGCAGGGAAATGTGGGGACAGCTGAGGGGTGTACATACTCTTCTGAATGTGCATGTTGTTGACAAGATAGTTCAAATAAACACATTTTATTAGCTTGGCAAAAAGTTCTTTGTCCTATGTTTACATTCTCTTTTGCTACATGGCAGGTCACTGTTCATCCTGCTTGGGTTTGAATCATCCCCAGACCCCCTGAGTTCAAGCCCATCCTTCCCCCTTTCTTCCTCCACTGACAGTGCCAGCACTGAAAAATGTCTGCTCCTAATTCAGTGCTCAGCTCATGTGCTCTCTGGAATAGGACTCAGGCTGGCTTCCTCAGAGCTCTATCTGATTAGAGTCAAGACAGCAAGGATCTTGCTGTGTTTTTAAAAATCAGTGATTTAAGCTCCTACAAGCAAATATTTTGGGGGTTTTTCACTTATAACCACTTCTGGATCTGCTGCTTGTGTCCTTTGGCAGTTGTCCTGATCAGCTGTGCTGTTTATTTCCCATTTGCACTGTCACTGCTGTGTCTAATATTGGACACAGCACGAGATGGTGCAGCTCAGGAAATGGTGAAGCAGCTGGTAGGGAAATGAGACAATACTAAATGGAGAAAATGTGAAAAAAGGCAAAATCCACATGTGACTTGTACATTCTATGGGGAACTGTTTTTTGTGAAGACTCTGTACTCAGCATATTTGCATGAAACAAATTTAACAGGGAAAAATAATAGGAAAGGATTTTAAGGTCTGGTTAACACATAGAGCTGTCTATTAGAAGATACCTTTTTTAAAAAGGTTCCTTTTTTCTTGATTTGAAAAAATATATTTGTGTAACTGGATATTACCCTGAGTTTTTTTCTGATATGTTTTTTCCCTGTAAAATAGTTAAACTGAGGGAAAAATAGAACTTAATTCTGTAGATAGTCACTAAGTATCTCTAAAATGCAATGTTTATTATAAAGAGAATATGCTATATGTGTTAGAATTGTGAAGTTTATAGTTACATGTTTTAAGTCTTTTAGTTTTGGGGCTTTTTTCCCCGTCCTTAATAAAATGAGTGCATGTGTGAGCTGGGCTTTTCAGTAGAGGAAGCAGTTGCTGCTGCAGTCCTTCCAGAACAGCCAACAGTAGAGCTAAACTGTGTTTTTACAAAATAAAACCAAAAGAATTGAGGCACTGAATGCTCCTATAGCATTCCTGTTCTTAGATCTCTGCCATGATTGAGAATTGCTCAGGTCAGGGTGGGGCCCTCTTCCTCTCAAAACATCTGTCCCCTTGGCATGCATTAAAGTGCATGAAGGTTCTCTAAACAAAATGTATATATTGTGATTTTTCCTGATTATCTGTGGCCTTAGTGTTTGAATTCTGCACAGATTCTTTTAGCAGTACATATAAATGTTGTTGTACGTGGTTTAATACACAATTGCTCTCATTTTTGTTTGAATCTGGAGTCTCTGTTTTCAGTGCTTCTCTCTTATGTGTCCCTTTTCTGATCATGGCTTAATTACATTTAAGTGCCTTCTGTGTTACTGTCTCCACTGCCTCAATTAGTTCTCTTCCAACTGTGTGAATATTTTAATACCGAGGCACAAAGTATTTCTGGCAATACAGAGTGTGAGCTCTGCTTATGAGCCTATGGCAAGCTTTCCTTCAGGGCATGGCAGAGTTTACAGAGGCACTGTCGGTTAATATGTTAGTGCCATTTGGATTTGATTTATTTTCTTTGGGTTAGTCTCAGCTGCAGTGCAGGCTCTTAATTTTGACTCTTCCTGAACATCATTGATCAAGCACCTTTGCAGAACCAAGAATTATGGGGAACTCACAGGTTCACGGCTGTAGAGCCCAAGGTGTGTTAGCTATGAAGACAGTCACCAGTGTTCTGCTTCTGTTCCACAAATAAAATGTCTGAAAGGCAAATGCTGGAAAACTTTAGAAACAGTTTTTAGGGGCAGTTCTGGCAGTTTTCGTTTGAAAGTGAGCAGAAACATTAATTTTTGTGTAGTGGTTTTGGTTTGCTAATTTGAGATTTTTTTTTTTTTGGCTAATGCATTAATTTATGTGATGCGTTTAGTGCTAGCTAAACACCAGTGCACTTACTACAATATACTTACTTATTTTCGGTTGAGAGACAGGATTATGAGAAGAGCAAAGCAGGCTTAAACTTTAAAGGGTATAAAGAAAAACTTTACTAACAGAACTAAAAAAATAGTAAGAATCAGAATAAAACCTTCAGAACACTTATCTCTCTTACATTCTTTTTTCTTTTTTTACTGACAAGGTATAGAAACAATTTAGTCAGTTTGTCACCTCTAAAATAGTCTTTTTTCAGTTAATTTAGGGAGAGGAGTCTTTCTTGTCATGTTATGGAGACTTTTTTACAAGGAAACAGTTTTTTTGTGCCTTTTAATTTTCATGAATAGCAGCCGCCCGGGAATTTGCAATTTTGAAGTCCCTCCTATTTTTTGCAGCCTTTTTACAGTTGTGTTTATGGGCTATGTTAACTTATGGGGTACTATTTTAAGGATGAGTTGTTCGAAAGCAAAGGTTTTCTTTATCTATTTTTGAGATCATCTCTGGGAACAGAAATTTTTTCTTTCTTTTTTGAGGGTCTTTATCACTCCTGTCTTTTTGTTTAAATTTATGGGATTACGGCTGTTTTAGTATTGGCTTTTCCAGCATGGATGCCTTTGCTCGTTTATAGTTTGAACGCTCTCTCTCTTTATGCTTTTTTAATTATTTATAGGGATATTTAGTGTATTATAGTTTATTACTATGGCTTATAAGAGAATTTTAGCCTAAAACTAAGGCATCTCTTTATTCTTTTCTTATTTGAGACTTGACTTCTTCTTTGCTGACTTTGGAGTCTTTATGTTGTTTGTTTGCATGTCTTCGCTCTGTCCTTTTCTTTTACTTCAGAGAGGACTGAAGGTTTCTAAGTCTTAGTTGTGCACTAAAAGAGTTAATATTTTGCCTGAGGCCTGCAGGTAGTTATGTGGTTTTTGCTGGGCGGTGGTCGGAGCTGTTTAAGGCGGAGAAACCGTAACAATTTTTCGAGCTGGGGGAGCTCAGCAGCCAGGCCAGCGCAGAGCGGCGGCACCCGCGGGTCCGTGGCGCCCGCTCCCGGCCCGGCAGCGCTGGGGCTCGGCCCGGCCCCGCCGAGCGGCGGCGGAGGGAGCCCGGCCTGGTTCTCAGCTGCTCTGGGCCTCGGTGGGCCCTGGCTCGGCCCGGGCCGGCGGCCAGGCAGGGTTTAATGTTGGCAGGATGTGAGCAGCCGCGGCTCGACCCAGCCCTGCGGCCTCCCCTGTCCCGCCCGGCCACTGGGCTGGGAGGGGGAAGAATTTGTCTCTCCAAAGGCTGGAAAGTAAGAGGGGTTTTTTCCGGGCTTTTTCGTTTTTAACGTGTGTTCATAGAGGCGTGTTCAGCTTATTTAACGGTTTAACAGGTTGTCGGTTCTCAAAACTAATCACTGATTGGTTTTTGTCAGACATTGAGGAAACTTTTAGCAGCTCTTCTCAGAAAAATCATTTTCGTGGATAGCTTCTTTCCTCCTCACCAAATGTCAGATGTGCAAAACCAACATAGCAGTGCAATACTGTAGGTAATTCTTCCTGCGGCTTTCAATCTGTTAAGATACAAATTATTTCATTTTCTGATTTCCTTTCTCAGGATTTATCTATCAAAGTTGGTAAGAACTTCGAGCTTTCTCATGTTAGGTAGTCAGCCTCCCAGCCATCTTTCTACTCATTAGCAATACAAGTAATACATATGTATTATTACATATTATTATAATAATAATACATATGTATCTATTTATTTGATGATGGAGGGGATTTGGGTTTAGTTGTGGATAGTCAACACTACCTGTGATTTGCATTAGAATGAGCAGGTGCCTGCCTGCTAATTGTCAACATCAAGAAATCACATTTCAGTATCAGTCAGTGACTTGTCATTTCCCAGATATCAATTATACGGCTGTGTCTCTGTGAAGGATTAAAACATTATGTCGTTAAATCTCAGGCCGGAGATTTCAAAGTGAGAGACTAGAATAGCTGCTAATATGAGTGCCACAGGTCTAAAGGAGCAATTTAGTATTTTAAAACAATTGCAGCTCTCATTAAGAAAGGGCAGGGAAACTAAAGAGGTCTATAGCTGTAAAAATTGTAGCAAAGTGCTCCTAATGACACTGGAGTAATTTCATTGTGTTGTTCCCAAAATTTGGATAAATTTGGATAAGCTTGTGTTCCCAAGGTTTGGCTAAGTTTTGATGCCAGATCATGGGATGTCACACTTCTTTAAACTTCGAGACAATGTACAGAGGTCTTTTGATTTGGTCAGCTTTGGAATTTCCTCATACTTAATTCCCTTTGGTGCAGCACTTGAATGATGGTGGCACTTCCCTCTTTTTGCGACCTCTATATCAAATCTTGAGATGGAAAATCTTGTAGATATCGTATGCTTGGGAACTATCATGCTGACAAAAATGTCTCCGATTTTCCTCTTTACTTGGTAATAATGATGTGCATTTTAGGATAGTATATTTTTTAAGAACTATTTATTTAACTTAATTAATAATGATGTTGTATGATAGTGATGCAAGATTACCCCAAAATTATTTTCTGGCGATACACAGCTAGAATGGTGCCACCACTTTCAGCTGAGTTTCTTTGATGCATTTTGGTGGTATAAACCCCAACATTTTTATGTTTTGCAGCTGCAGATGAAGAATGTGGTAGTCTTTATAACTTATATAATTGCCTTTAGAACCACAGTGTAGAAGAATGAATGTCTGGAAATACCAGAAAATATAATAAAGATCTTGTAAGAAAATAAGTTAAACAGTTGAAAAAAGTTATGATTGTACATTTAAAAATACAATATGGAATTTTTCATTCAATTGTTCTAATATTAAACTGCAGCAGAGATGACCTGTAAGTTTGAACTGCTGTTACTGAAATTTCTTTGGTAAACCAAACACTAGAGGAAAGGAGGGAGCAGAAGTGGTCAGAATTATGTGAAGGCAGTTAAATCTCCCATCTCTCAATCAGATGGAACATTTGATGACAAACCGCTCAAGAGATACGGGGGGCAGAGGGGCTGTTTGACTGACAAGCTGTGTCCCCAGTCGGCTGATCAAATGGAATGGACGTGCCAAGTTGTCTTCCATGTGTTCTCACTAATGTCAGATTGACAGCAGGATGTAATTCAATGTGAATGGAAGTGCTGAAGAGCTTGTGCACATGGTCATGCTTTCTCTTTCTTCTTCCAAGATTAATCTGAAGGGTGAATTTGTTTGTCTGAATGTTACTTAACAGTTCACTTTAAATTTAAAAATACACTGTTTTTATAATAGATGTTAATTTATTAAGTTCATGCCTCTCATATGTACATTTTTTGCATAATCTGGAAAAAAAATAGGAAAAAGAAGTGCACGTATCTGCACCCCTAATTGAACATAAGAATCAAATTGTTTAGTTGCCCCAAGTTTTATTAGGGGGCATCTTGCAATCTGACTTGAGTTTTTTTCCTGTGGAAAAGGTGATTACACACTAAAAAGCTGTCAGTACATATATGGGGAAAGTTGAATATTTTAAGAGTGAAAAATCAATTCACAGATTGGATTTTCTAAATCACAGAAAAAAGCTAGATTTCCAGTTTTATTTTTGGGGCATAACCCAGTGTTTCTTGAAAGACTCACCTAAGACATAGTTTTTAAATGCTTCATAGTCTGGTAGTCTGGCCAACAGTCATTGCTCTGTAGGATTCTGATTCTCTTCAGAAAGAGCCCTGGGCACACTGATCATTATAATTTGGTCCTTCCTTGAGCTGGAGATATGCTGTTGACTGCCAAAACTGGTTCCAATTTCAGTTATTTAAAGAGAAAAAATTTTAAAATTAGATGTGGTGTTCTGCGGGTGTTAGACATCTCACCAGGAATTCAATGGATGTAAATTCCAAATTTGGGCTTCATTAGACAGTCTTTTTAGCTGGATGCTTGGGAGGGGTATCAGATGTACTTTCAGGATGGACAGCATTTATGGGGTTGATCCCCAAGACCTGAAGAGGCTAGCTGTCAGAATGTGTGTCTGCTTGCTGTACCAGCAGGCCAGGCAGATCTGGGAGCTTGCAGACTGGGATTTGTCAAGCTTGAATTGGACATGGAGGGCAAGAGCCTCCTGCTGGGCACATCTTGTGCCTCAGGACAGGGTGTTTTTCCTGTTTTCCTTGCTTCTGGGATGGCGGCACAGTGACAGCAGCTACTGTTCCTTGTGCTCTTGTGCACAGGTGCTGTTCTCTGGTTCTGTTCTCACTACACAAGGTGTTGCTGGTGGCTGGCACCCCTTCTTTTAAGGGATTTTGCCTCTATGTGCTTAGACTTCTTGGTGATACCTCCTCCCTTGCAAATACTTTTTTCTAATTTTCAGCATTTTTAACATTAGTTGGAATGTGAAGAAATGGGACTTGGTCAGTGCAGTCTTGCTGAAGCCTTTCACTCGTGCTGAAATGACTCATTCACAGATCACTCAATGAAACTGGCACAAGGGGATCAAAACCACCTTCCTCTACTCCAGCCTGGCTCCATTTGCTGTCTGCCTTCCATTCATGTCACTTCAAAGGAAGATGGTTAGTAGCACCCTTGATACTCTATTAAGCTACTCTAAAATTATAGTAGTAGCTTTGTAGTTTCTGGTGATAGTTGAGGTGAGGAGCTGACTTACTCTGATGATTCTTTTTGAGCATTGTCTGTGATCTGAGTGTCTCAGGTCTGCTGAATGTCTCAGCAGTAAAGGATCAGATTTCTGGTTAATTGGTGTTGATAGCAGCTCTCTAAGTCTTTCCACCATCACAAAGTTATGCACTTGCCAGATGCTTACTCTGGGACAGTCACAATGACTTAAAGCCTACGAGCTACCTTGGCCCACTGGCTGCATAGAATTAACTTCTGGATTTACAGCCCCGAAAATTAAATCAGAATTCAGACTTCTGGATTTTTGCATGTGTAACCTTCTAAAACTAAGAAAGGTAAATTTATAAACATACCTGCTTTACATATCTTTTATTTTAAAAATATTTTGGTGCTCATGTGTCTAAAATTACTGGCTTGACTGCAGTTTTACAAACAAAGAAATTTCAATGTTTAAGGAAACAAATAGTGTATTTTAAATGTATTTTATAAACCAGAATCAAAACCATTGATAGAAATTATTTTCGTATCTTTGTCTCATTTTTTTTAGGAAGTGATAACTGTCATACTTAATGTCACAGACATCTAAGACTGAGGTTTGAATGAAAGGAGTTTTGGTTTAAATTTAATTGCTTTCAGAAATTACTACCAGAAAAGCATGGCTGAGTTAAATTCAAGTTTGTAGGAATAGAGCTACAATCTGAGGGTAATTTCACTTTGAAGAATGTTGGTAGCCTGTTGTCTCGGTTTAAGAGACAGGTATTTGCCAAGGAGAGGGATGAGCCCCTTTCCCTGTAATCCGCTCCCTTTTAATCACTATAATTTGAAATCAGACGCTCTCAGGCATAAAATATGGGGGTAGGAATAACAGTTCTTTACTAATATATCTAACAAGGTAAACAGCAGAAACAACAACAGCTATAAAAACTGACAACAAAACAGAACAGTATAGCTCAGTCCCAGTTTCTTTGGATGCAAACTCTCTGGGTTCAGTTACCGGTGCTGTGGGCAGAGCCGGTCCCGCGCAGCTGCAGAGGCCGGGCTGATGGCGGNGTACTCTAACAACTTTATCAGCCTTTCTTCTCTGAAGTGCCATACAGACTTGAAAACAAGGTAGAATCACAACATCAGCTTTGCCTGTTGAGAACTGTGAATGCACTGGACTAGAGGTAGCAGTATAGTACCCCACTGTTTCACACCCCTTGGTTAATCTTGAGGAAGACTATTTGTTCATATGAAGTGCTTTCAAATAGAAAAGTTAGTTAATCTACTTGAGATTCATTGATTCTTAGTTCTGGTGGCCTTCATTAAAGTCTTAGTTATGGCTAGGTTTAAATTTGAAAATTTAATCACAAGAAGAAAGAATTCATTATCTATTGCTTCCCTCAAATACAAATGCAAATACCAAAACTTGTAATAGAGAAATTGTTTTAGAGTCAAGGAATCTTTAAAGTACTTGAAAGAAAATTGGAATGCTTTTCTGTTATGATAGAGTTTTAGGAAACAGAAAATATTTTTCTCTTGAAAATTCTTAACTTCTTTATGTGTTTTTGCATATGGAGAATGAAACTTTAAGTGAATCTATTGTAAGACAAGGTTTTCCAGACTATTTCAGCTGTAATACTAGAAGAATTAAGTTTATCCTCACAAATGATATTGAGGCTCTTTCTCATCTGTGATAATTGTATGTTTTACCCTCTTGTCTTTAGTAGGGTAGAATTAGTGTGGTCATTATTTGAGAGTAAGTTGGTTTCCTTTATCTGAAATTTAGGTTAAATGCTAATTCCTGGCATTTCCCATGGTTTTATAAATCTAAAATTCATTAAAGGAGAGATATTTATGAATACCTGCTGTAGAAATTTCTCTTTAACATAATCCTGTGAATGAAAGTATTTTGCCTCCTAAAGCCACACTTTGGAGTAGGAAAGGCTGTAGCCAACAATAATTCAGATAGATTTGAACTTCAAGGATTAAATTTCTAACCAATATTGTACAGAGAGTGTTTCTTCCTAAGTTAAAATGAGACCTGCTGGCATCCACACTGTAGCTCCAAAGATGCCTCCTCTCACATCTTATTGAGAAACTCTTGAAAAACAAAATCTCTAACATTAAAAACTTCAGGTGGTCTCCAAAAGAATATTCTGCTTCTGGGGATGCAGAAAGTTCATCTATATCCCCATAGGATCCGGATGATTTATGTGCAAAAATTCCTTATTTATATTAATTTCAATAGTAATAAAAATAAAAATTAATATCTGAGGACTCCAGGAGAATATTTTAAAAGAGGTTCAGTCTACTTCTGTGCTCTTTCTTTAAGCTTGAAGAATTAGTCTGAGGAAGAGACTAGAAAGATATTTGCCACGAGGCACGGGTTGGAACCTTATCCTCTGGTACCTCTAGGGAAGGACCTGAAGAATAAAGACTTTTTCTTCCTTATAAATTTCATAAGCCAAAGAGTTTCCTGAAAGTGCAGCCTCCTTTCCTAATCCCTTAGCTGCCAAACCTGCAAATTTCACTTTTTAGTGTTGTAACAAACTCTGATTCCTCTTTTATTCCTCCTTTAATTGTTATTACTGATATTTTTGAACTTTATATCATCTCTGCTGGTAACTGGAGGTTAATGTAGGAAAGTAACCTACATAAATAAGGGAATGCAAGGAAAAGCTGAAAGGCAGCAAAATAAAATGTACAATACAATGCATTTTCTATAGAAGTATAAAAATTCAAATGGTGTATTTTATAAGGTTGTTATTTATGTGTAATATATAAATCAGTTTTTATTTATTAAAATATATGAAGTTGAGAAACAGTTCCAGGCTGTGGCAATAATGCAGTTGGTGATAAGCACGAGATTTTTAAAACAAATTAATAGTCAGTGTAATGCGTTTTTGAAAATCAATTGATTTTTGGTTTCTTCCTCAATGATTTTTGTATGGATGGTTACTGGAGCTTAATTTCTTTGAATTACATTGTCAATGAAAAATGTGGTATGCTCTCAACATGGAAACAAGTAAGATCTTTAAATGAAAAGTATATACACAAAAGCATTAAAAAATGTATGTAGCAGGTTGTGTTTCATTAATGCCTTTATGAAGTAGCTTAAGATCTCTGCACATTTAATTCTCAAATCCAGAAACCAGCCAGTAAACCACAGTCCTCAGGTGAAAAATGAGAAATTTTAAGGGCTGTTGAACACATGAAGTTTAGCAGAGTGCTCAATAGCCCTCAAAATTTCTCATTTAGGAGAATGCATATGTATTGCTTCCAAAAATGAAGGTGAACTTTGCTTTCCCCATTTGATTTACATTTCTTCCTCCCTGCTTCCTCTGAGTCTCTTATACCATGAGTAGCTAATCTTCCTTTCTCCTTGTTTTGCAACACATAAAATATACACTGCAGATTAGAACATTGGAGTAAGTTCAGTGTGAAAAAATATACACAGAGTGAGTTGTGGTGTAACACTAAAATCCCAACCCATAAACAAAAATACATGTTTGGGATATTTTTTCCCTTGCATTCTCAATATACTCCCTCAGACACAAACGTAAACATGACACTTTTCCAGTTTAATGTGTATTATTTGCCTTTCTGGATTTCCTTCCCTGTTCTCCTCCCCAGACTCTGGTATTTCCAGTGTTCTCAGAAACCCTCCAGTCTGAAAGAGGACACTAGGTCAAAATAAGATTTTGGATTTAAAATTCCAAGACTGATATTTTCTCCTTGTCTTTGAGCTAGTTAGTCTCTTTTATAATTTTATATTTGCAGAAAGAGCAATTTGTATATTTTCATCCAGAGAACTGATTTTATGTGTGTTTAAGCAGGGAGCATCTTCAGTGTAAGAACCACCTCATACCAAAAAATCAAGAATAAAACTAATTTGTGAATCAGTGATGTTTAAAGACCTTGAAAATCAATATATTGCAATTGCTTAATTATATGATGGGGTTCATAAAAGGCACCTTATTGCAAGATGTCAAACTATTCCAGTTCATAAATAAAAAATAAATTAGTTTTCTGAAAGTAAAGTAAGCTCTTTCTCTAGTTGAACACATAGGTCAATTAAGTAATTTAAATGAATGTTATTTATCCTTCTGTTATAAATACAAATAATAATTTTCCATGAGGGAATAGGAAGACTGGAAAGGAAGGTCCTTCATGCCCATCCCTATCTATACTCTAGTTTTATGTTTCTTCTATCTTCTTTATTTGGATCTTTTTTTCTGTATTTTATATATATATTTATTGAATGAATATTTGTATGGTTATTTGGTAGAAATTAGCAGAATTCTTGGCAAATGGCAACAGTGAGGAGATTGCATATGTCCGGCAAGTCCCAGGTTTGCAGAATTACTACGTTGGAGAGAAGGGCCTCCATGGTCTTTCACTAGGGTAATACTATTTTTTTTTTTTGGCCTGTGCCAGAAAAACTGAAAGAGTTGCAGAAAGAGTAGCTGGCACACAGTTACTCCTGACTGTCTCGGTTTGAAAGACAGGTGTCTGCTAGGGAAGGCAGGAGCCTCCCTTGGAATGGAGACTGTAAACCCCTCCCTCTGAATTACTGTAATTTGAAATTAAGGGGCTCTCAGGCAAAAAGATGAGAGTAGAAATAACAGTTCATTACTAGTATGTATAATAAAGCAAACAAACAACAACAACTACAGCGTTAACAACAAACAGAACCACAAACCCAGTGACCCTTCTTGGCCGCAGGCACTTTCCCGTTGGTGCAGTTCCCGTCACAGCCAGCAGGGGCGCTGGTGGCTCCCGGTGGGCAGGGCAGGTGCCATCATCCCCGCGCGGCTGCAGGGGGCGCTGTGGCGCGAGCTCGGGGAGCAGGCGGTAATGGCGGCATGGCCGAGACGGGAAGGGATGGAAGAGAGGCTTTGCTTCAGGAATCCCAGGGCAGTGTCGGTCCTGGCGCTCCAGCAGGATTCCGAGGAGCACTAAGATGGAATGGCAGGAATGAGCAGAAATCCCAGGGCGGTGGGCGAGTTGTATTAGAAGCTCCGTGGCTATAGTTGGAACTGCAGGACCTCCCGGCAGGGCAGGGGCTGCAGGGCCCAGCAGCAGAACAAAGGCAGCTCCTGGCTGGGTTATGGCAGTGGTGGCGAAGTTCCTTTCCCTAAGCAGCAGCTTGACCATCCTCCTCTGAAGCCCCAAGAGAATGAGAGCCAGCAGCTACCCCCAGTCCTGTCCTTTACCTGCCCCCAAAATCTTGTGGTATCTCCCCCGGAGAGAAATTTCCAGAGAAAAAAAGAAGTGTACCCAGATGCTACACTCCTCTCTCCCACCTTAGCCACTCTTTAAATACCCATAAGTACCCAGTAGTTAGTTTCCTAGCAACTTATGGGAAAAAATTCTTTAAGTAAAAAAGAAAGAAACCCAACCCCCAACGCTGATCATACAGTGGACAAGGAAATAGTCCTGAAGACGCACTGAGATAAGTGTTTTGTATCTGCATAAAGTCCTAACTGTAGGTTTTTAACTGTATTGGTAGCTAAATTGATGCCATAGTAAATAAACTCTTCATGAGTTGCCTGGAGTTTTCAGCAGCTTTGTGGGCAAAGCTGGAGCTGTGTTAGAACTGCCTGGTCAGCTGCCCAGTTCTCATATCAGCCTTAAATAGCAGAGGCACCACTGTCCAACTACTCTAACTGTTTATCTCTGAAGATGTTTTTTTAATAGAAAATTGAATTTAGAACTAGAAAGAAAGAGGTCTATTAATTGAAGTGCTGATTTTTTTAAACAAAGCCTTCTTTCCTTCTCTTGATCATTAGATATATTTCTTCGTGCATCACTTTTTTTAAAAATAAATCAGTATCAATGTGAGATAAAGTACTTGTTTTTTAATGGTTGTGTTGCAGCAGGCTCCATGAGGGTCCCGAGTTGAAAATCCTTTCATCATCTTCACAACTGCCACTTTTTTTTTTTTTCTGTTCTCTCTTCATGCAAAAACTTGAATATTGTAGTAATGTTCTCTCATTTCTCTTTGTGATAATATGGAATCGATCATAAATCTACTTGAACTTTATCTCCTTGTGGAAATACATAGTATTTTAGGTAAAAAGGTTAGGTACGCAGACTAAAAGCAGCCACATTTGCCATTGTGAAAGCTTTTCAGAAAATGCATCCCGTGGGAGTTAAAATCCTGTGAAGACTTGTATACTTAAGAAATAGACTATTAAGGCAATAGATTATGTTAAACTTGAGTTGAACATGAGTTACAGTATAAAAAGTCTCACTCCACAAAAAAAAAAAAAAAGGAATTAACATAGAGACTGAAGGGTAAATTCTGTCCTTCTTAAAAATGTGTAATCTAATTAACATTTTGTGGGGTTTACTGGAATGAATTTTCCCCTTGGCTTATGCAAATGCAAACAGGGAGAACATGGGCCCCAGGCTGCTAATATCAAACATCTGCCTGGGGGGACAGCCATGTAAAAAAATGCCAGCATCCTTGCCCCCTGAGGACTTGACATCAGCTGAGGTGGTTCTTGAAGTTATGGGAAGATTTTTAATCATGGGGAAGTTCCTCAAATGGTGAAAATAAGTAAACATCTATTTCAGAGAGGAAGAAGGATCAGATGATGTTTCTTGAAATCGCACCTGTTGTAAGGTGGACAAAGTTCAAATGCCAAATATTCCCTATGCAACTCCTTTCAAATATTTTGACTGTTTTCTCTTAGCCATCTCTATCAAACCTTGGAGTCAGCCTCAGTGCATTTGAGAGATTTGGAGGACAGGGCTCCTGTCCTCAGCACATCTCAGCTTCTCAAGGGTAGGGCTGAGACCACATCCTCCTCTTTTGAACAAGAAGAAAAGATCAGAGTGGTCTGGAGCACTTGGGATCATCTCTGCATCTGTCTTGCTGCTCCAAAAGGAGCAGGAGCAGTAGTGGCTGGTGCTGCTGGGATGGACCACTCAATGCACCAACACCAGGCAAGACAGGCTGATCTTCCCTGACTCCTGTAGGAAAGTGAGGCTGTGGCCATGCTTTTCTGTTTGCTGTCCTCCTTCTTCCCTTGCCCTCCATAAACAAGGTTGCCATTCCCTGAAGTCAAAGCCAAGACTACAACCAAGACCTTCGGGAATTCTTGGATGGTGAAAGAAAGATATATAGAGATAGATGACTTACAGTTCCCTCAGTTGGATCAATTTATATCTCTTTATATCTCTAAATTTGATTTGTAGGTTTTAAATGGTTGATACCTTCAAGAAAATACTAGGACTTTACGTTATTTTAGAGAGAGTGTTTAAAATCAGAATCATTCCTCTCACTAGCTAGTAAGGGGATTAGTTTGGCAAATTAAAGCTTTAGTTAGGGTGACAGTAGAAAGGAGTATTTGTCCATAGTCTTGATCAATGACTCTTGTCTCTAATGTTTTTTTTCTAGAAACTGAAATACTGTATGCATATTTGATACTGTATTTAGTCTGTCAAGATGGCATCCCAGGTCTGATGTTCAATTAGGGAGTGCAGTTCTGTAATCCTTATTTAATTAGAACTCGCTGTCATAGTCCCTGTGAGTTGCATTTGTAATTGGATTCTCACAAGTGAGAATATGCAGAGGCTTCCTCAAAGGGAAGTTGCAATTTGCTGATGTGTGTTACTTATCTGTAGTTCTTCGAGAATGTTTCCTCTGCATATTCACATTATGGGTCCTGTCCACCTTCTGTTTGTCCTTGGATTTCTACTGTTCAACAGCTGCGGTGTTCAGTAAGAATAACTTGTAGCACTGTGAAACTCTCAAATCTCAGATGGCTTGGTGTCATCATGAGATGGCCCTTGTACAGTCCTAGTAGTAACTGCTCTTCTAGGAAGTTCCTGTAGGCCACCAGCACTGGAGAACCCAAACCCACTGGTGTGAATATGCAAGGACAGCACTCTCAAAGAGCAAGCCAATGGTAAGTACCCTTTCTTTGTCTTCCATGATAAAACAAATATTTTAAATGTTATTTTGTAAGTTCCCCATTGGCAAATTTACTACACTTTTTCTAGGATAAAAACATACTGAGATTAATTTGGAGCTGTTGCCTTCCTGGCAAAACGTGAGAATGTATCAGTATTTGCAGATGCTCTCTTCAGTTGTAAATTGATGTGCATCTATCAGTGTGTGGGTGTGTACATGTTTGAGCTATAATACATATTTCTGTCAGACAAAAAGGCACAATTACAGTGCAGCACTATATATTTTAGTATATATTCTTCTCGTTTTTACAGTTAGAATAGGTTAGATAGCAGAGTGAGTCACTGACCAAAAAAAGCCTTCTAATAGTGTGAACAGCATTAATTCTCAAAACAGATTCTCTGAAAAAAAAAAAATCAAAGTTACATTGCTTTTCACTGCTACATTGTTTTCTGAACTTTTGTTTTTTCCAGACATGGAATTCTGTGAGACTCCCCATATGCTGTGCCCTGGCTATCAAACTGACTTACATGGTGTAGCTGAGCACAGTTACCCACTGGAGGTGGGCTCGGATGTGGACACTGAAACAGAAGGCGGTGCATCCCCGGACCACGCCCTGAGGATGTGGATGAGGGGGATCAAATCGGAACACAGTTCCTGCTTGTCAAGCCGGGCAAACTCTGCATTGTCCCTCACTGACACTGACCATGAAAGGAAGTCTGATGGGGAGAATGGTAATAAAGAAATGCATCTAATGTACTCAATAGTAGTAGTAATTTGTTCAAAACTTTCTTTTCCTACTTCTCTTTTTTTTCTTCTTTTTCTCTCTTGTTCTCTTTCTTTTTTCCCCTTCCTTCTTAGATCCCTGTACTGTATGTAAGGCGAAGGGATTGTCTGCTGTGTGTATTGTATTTATAGTTTAGATAGAAAAGAAGAAAAAAAAATGAAACAGTGATTGTGTTAAAACATTATTTCTCTAGAGACTAATAACTTTCCCACATTCTTCATTTTTATCTCATAAGAGATTTATAATTTGAATTTGGTGGTCTCTGAATTAGGTTCTAAAATAAATCTGTATATGTACATTATATCACATTTTGCATACATTTGTTCCTGGGGCTTCTGGGTGTAGCTTTAAGGCTCTTCAGCCAGGTGAATTGAGAAAGACAGCCTATTCTCTATTTACCTCTAACCTTATGCTACACCTGAAGACTTACCTTTATCAGCAGGACAGACTGAACAGGTCTTTGTAGTATCTCAGTTCTGTATTTCTCTGCATGTAGAGAGTGGGCTTGTGGATCACATGGGTTTGGTTTTTGTGTATGTGTATTTTGTAAATATTCATTCTCATTCAGGATTTTTTTACTCATTTGCTTTTCTTTCAATTTAGTGTGTCACAGAAAGGAATAATGTGTATTTAATTAAGTAACGTGGGGAATTAGTATTTTTATCTCTCTGCTATAAAATTGATTAAAAGCTACTCTGTTTCCTTACAAAGTATAGTAAGTAAACAAATTTATAATGCTTAAGATCAACAAGCTTTGCTGATATTTTAATTTCTGTGTTTAATAGCTGCATGTTATGGCAGGTCTAGATGTTATTAAATATTGACACTTCACTGTTGACAATGACATATTTTAGAGCCTCTGTAGTCATAAGGTTAATATAACTGGAAGAGGTTTCAGTTCTAAATGGCATTTCTATACTTACATGTTTGAATTTATCAAATATGAAGCTCATAATTATATAATTTCACCTGGATGTCTGCCAGTACCAACGATAATGTCCAATATAGGCTCAAAAACATTACATTTCTGCTTTAGGTTAAAAAAGAGATTTTAGTGCGCAGCTTGTTTCTAATTAAATATTCCTTTGAGGATTAAGCATTCTGTGCTATCACATTTTATTATGTTGCTGGACTCGGTTAATTTTTAAATGCCATCCCATTTCCACTGTGCAATGGCTGCCTGTCTTCCAGCTTCCTGCTTCTGTGGGATCCATCCTCTGTAAAGCGTTGCACAGGAAGGTTGCACTTGAGGGAGGGTGCATGTTTGTTTTTTCCTAAGACGTTGGGTTTTAGATGGTGGCTGAAGGAATTGAATCAGGTCTGCCTGGCATTGGTCGGCCCTTAGCTATGAAAGTGGTTGAAAGGGAATGCTGTATGGTAGGAATGTGCATACTTGTGCCATTTAAACTAAAAAATACACATTTCTCTTGTAAAGTGCTGGGAAGCAGAGCTATTGAAAGGAAATTAAGCATATAACTGAGTTTTGTATATTCAGTCTGGAGTGCAGTGTTGCAGCTGGGTGTTGATGATATTTTGCTTAGTCGTACATGTACCACTTAATAAGTAATTTTCTGTAGATGAAAATTACTGCAAGTAGTGCACCTTCATCATCTTGCACAGATGTAGCAAGAACCGTGTTGTTAAGAAGGGATGCATAATCATGGTGCTTCCCCACCAAAGAATGGTTTCTTCTAAAGGTTAGTCTCTGAGAATTATTTTAATCAATTTAAACTGGTGTGGATAGTGTTTTTGCATGTGGCTTTAAAATTTCATTTCTTGTAAGCCTTCTAACAGTTTTTAAATCAGGGATTGATGTATTTAGAGGTCTCCAGGCAGGGCCAACTAAACAGGTATCAGTGCTTCCTGTGGTGTTGAGTCATTATAATAATTACAGTCTTGAAAGTTAATGTCTGAATAAATTTGAGCACAGTTCAAGCTATATTTGTTTATATTATCTGTTATTTCACAGGTAAGTTCATAGCCAAGATTCTTGATCCAGAGAGTAGTGTGTTTTTCATCTGGGTTGGCTCTCAGCAACAAAGCACTCTTTGAATACAGAAGTTCATGAATCTCTGCTTAAATTATGGCATAGATGGCACATCTTCCTGTTTCTAGGCACTCCTGTGTGCCAGGGGCTTTATCAGAGAACCACAAGTGCTGCATTTATCCTTGTCAGTTTCTGCCATGAAAATGCATTTGTTTTGTGCCCACCAGTAACTACTCTAGTGTAAAAATGGGAGAGTGTGTAAGATCTGTTGCTGGAAGCACATGAAGTATTAGTTTCCATGATACTTTCTAATTTCTGTAAAAACATGTAGCAATTCTGGATTTCGAGGGGGGGATTGACCAAATGGTATGTGAATGCAGCCATTGGGAGCTGGAGTAAAATTAATGAGAAAGGTACAATTGTTGCATGATTTGAGAAAACATTGTTATTGTTTTCCATATTTTGAAAGGGTCAGTAGGGTTTCGGGTTAGGGTTTTTTTTTTTCCTTTCTCTATGAACACAGTTTTTGTTACAAATACAGAACAGGTCTTTTTGTGGTAATATTGGGACAATTAATTGTGTGAACTCGAGTAGATGTGCTTTCAAGGCAGTTTTTTGCTTTACATTGATCTGAAGCTAACATCTTAAAATTTTCTTCTTTTTAGCTATTTCTTCGCATTCTTCTATTCATTTTAAGCTCTAGCTTGAAGTTCCCTGTCACAGGATATATACTTCTCTGTTTATTTTGAGTAGCCCAATTTGGGGATTTATTTGAGGATTGTTTTCCTTCATAGACACACCAACTCTGTCATAATCACTGTTAAAACACACTCTGGTTGTTTTGGCAGCGTTGGACACCATTGTATGAAACACCAACATTCCCATTTAGTGTCGTCAAAGTAATGACAACTAATAATAGCCTATTAGTGCACAGGCTGCCTTCAGCGTTGCCTGAGGCTGAGCAAAATATATATTGACTGCACAAAATGAATGACCGGTTTCTTGTGGATCATTGCTTATCTCTGGTATAGTATAAATAGCTCCATTTAAACACAGTGTTACTCTACAAATTTAAATGTAAATTTCAGACACCAACACCACAGAATAACCATATCAAAAATAGTTCCTTTATTCTTGCCCTCAGTTCACTGGTACAATGGTATCTGTCACTGCAGCATGTCAGAACATCAAGTTCAGTGTTTTCATCTCCCAGATTACTGAGCTGGCAAAATTATTTATATATTTGTTTGTTTGTTTATTTTTCTGGAGTATATGGTCAAGAGGAGGATAGAAGCCTGATCTACAGAAGGCATGATCTTCACATATATCCTTAAAATTACATGGCTTGACATGGATGTGCCTCCCACACCAGATAGTGTACTAAAAAGCAGCCCACAGTCCATTTTGTGTCCATATAACCTTCCTCGTTGTTGTTCATTCAATTCTTATGTTTTCCTTTACAGGATGTCTATGCAACTGTGACATGATGAATTTGACCTCAAGTACATTTATGCCATGCCATAATCCATTTTTGAGCAACATTTGGCACATCTGCACAGCCATCAAGTTTTACTTTTAGCTGCAACATCTCAGCTGAGAGCTAGTGTGGAATTTCAGCTATTCCTACAATAACACAATTTTTAACCTTTTTTATTTTGTCAGATTGCTTTGACATAGTTTTAAGTCTGGCTTGCCTGGCTCATTCCTGACATCTACTTAGACGTTTTTATGCAATTAGTTACCCTTTCTCTACACCATAGTGACAACCAGTAGGAGAGTAGAGGATTCCCACTGCTGGAGGAGTATACTGTGAAATGCAGACTCGTCTTGGATCCAGATTCCTGCTCAGTTTCTTTGGCTGAATTATTTTATGACAACTGGGTATTAGCTGTAGTACACAATGACTTCTTAGAGATTTGTAGGCAAGAAATTAGGGTTTTAGTACAGGCTGAAATACCACTGGTCATGCAGTGTAGCATTAGAGTGCTTGTGAGATCTGGTCAGGGGACTTTTTTAATAACATACTTGTCTTTTTAAAAACAAAGCAAGGGGGGGGTGGGGAAACAGCTGTGGAACAACACAGTTTTTCTTTTTTGTCCACGTAAATTGTTGGGAAAATTCCTTCTTAACGTGAATGTATGAGATCAGAATCTTTTTGAAACAATACTTCTAACAATATAACAAACATTTGAAGCAGCAGGCTCCAAAAATAGGATAATAATATTAGCCATATATTAATAAGTAGATGTAGTAGAGAATTTAGTAGGTTACAGGTCAAAGCTGAGTTTAATGAGCTAGAAACATGTAAGATTATTCTTGTGTAATTCATCTAAGTATTTGTTTTATAGCCTGGGAGCAGTGATCCGTTTAACAGAGCTTTTGACTGTCCCTAAATCTCTGGGGATTTTTCATTTTGATTGCTGGGCAGGTGGGTGAGTTTTGGACAAGTCACCTTAGTTCTTTGCACTTCATACTTTATATTCAATATCTGAACAGTATGTGTTAAAGGGATAAAGATACTAAATTAGTAAAGGAAATACTGGAATGGCTGGTGTTGTATGAGAAGCACAGCTTTGTGAATGCTGTAGTTATGCACACATGGGGAGGATTTAGCTAAGGACAAGGCTCTTGATTTAATTTATGGTGTATGTCAATAGACCTACTGTGAATTCACACCTGTTTAAATTAGGCTTGAATTTGGCTCTTCATAGAAGTCTTGTGTTTAATATAAGAAAGTGACAGCATTGCAATTAGTGTTGCTGTTATTTACTGTTATTTTGTAAACAAGTCAGGCATTAAGCTGATCTCTGGCTTTCTCATGTCTCCAGGAAATTATTACTAAGAGCTACATTACAATAACAATACATGCTCTGAGAAGTGAGCATGTGGCTGCCTCTCTATGCAGGATTGTGTTTCTAATAATGATGGCTGAAGTATATCCATTAGCTCCTGTCCTGTCACTCTCTACTTACAGTGATGCAATTAAGAAATTGAATTACTAATTTGCAAATATAACCATTAGGTTCAATATGCATAAGTAGCCTTGAAAATAAAAAGGTAAATATTGGTCTTAATCCCATTCCATCGGTGTCATTTAATATTTTTCTCTTTGTTCTTTCTATGCTTTATTTTGCCTTTTTGTTGGGATATGGGTTGCATGTTGTTTGTACACTCCTGTCCATCAGATCATTTAAGGTATCTAATAGATTAAGACAACCTCATCAATAAAATGCAAAAGCCCCCATGGTGAAATTCCTTCAACTTCTTTAGTTTACCATTGCTTGTCAGATATTTGATTTATGGTACTTAGGGATCTTGGACAGAAAAGGGCCACTTACCTTCCCTTAATAAAAGTCCTCTGTTGCTTTTGTTGCGTTTTTTTGGAGGGGTTTTTTATCTTTTAGTGTTTAGATGATGTTTATGTTGGTTGCTTCTGCTGTTGTTTCAAAGAAGGCTCCTCAGTGTGAAAGGAAGCATGTGAACCCCTACAGTAACATAGCAATGCCTTTTGGGGCGCATTGGCATATTCACTGACATGGTAACTGCTCTGCTGGAGCTGTTAAGAGTGTAAGATGCTTTTGTTGACCTTAGAGTGGTTCCTTTGGAAATGTTACTGTCTCAAAGGCAGCATGTAAGTTATCTGAATTGCTTTTGCTAAGTGTGAGATGCTTCTGTAAGCACTGCAGCATCACCTCAGCTGCAATATCATGAAAGTCTTGAGCTTGTGCCCCCAGTATTATAGCCATTTGTGAAATTGTTTATGTATGGAAATCCAGCTAATGACAGTATTGTGGGGAAAATTCTGCCTTTTAATGTTACCATCTTTATTACTTTTTCTGACTAACAAGGGCATTGCATCTGCGTGTCTGTTTTAATCTTTGCAATTTTCATGTGGTCTATTAAAATCATTACTCAATATTAAAACATGCCCTTTTCTGTGGTTCTCTTTTAAGCGCAGTGAACGCTAATTTAAAGACAAATATCAATATTTAGTATCTTCCATTAAAGATCATGAAACAGTATTTAGAATGTAGCAGAAATACTTTCTATATTCCAGAATCTAAATGACCTTTGCCCACAGCATAGTAAAAATTATCAGTGCGTTTGCACAAGGTTGTGTAATATTTTTATCCCTGCAGGCTTTTTTTCGTTCATGGGGGGTAGGAGGGGAAGGAGGAAAGCTTGAGAAGAGGCAGGTCTGATTTTTATTCCAGAAATCAGTAAATTGGCGTTAGAGCTCATGAAAAAAAAATCTCTTGGCTTTTTCCTCCCCTGTGTGATACAAGTATAGTGGATGTGCCTTTAGGAGCCAGCAGCAATATAAATTATCACTCCTTTCATTTAAATCCTTTTTATTTTCTCAGTATTCTGGATATGAATGCGAAGGAAAATTATCCCCAGAAATACTTCAGAGTGCAAAAATATATTGCAGTGATTCTGCAATTCTTGGGACCTCAGTTTATCTAGGCTGCCACAGGGAAGAAAACTGAGATGGGATAGACAGATAAGTGTCTGCTTTCTGTCAAGGTGCTGCAGTGCAGAAGGGTGAGGATTGTCTGACATTTTCATTTCATAATCTTTATGAGACCAGGCAAACACTTTTCTCATGTTGAGCATTTACTGTGAATTCTACAGGAGGACATCTCTGGACAAGTGTGTTGCTGGGAGCAGTTCCATTCTAAACAGTCAGCATGTCTATCTGGATGTTTTTTTATTTTGTTTTATTAAGATTACAGTGTTTTTGTTTCTCATCTCTTTTGGTTAAATTTAAAATGTTTTAGAAGATCAGCAATCAGATTTACAGAAACAACCTGTAGTCATATTTTGTATGTATGTCCTTTGGAATTATTTAGTTTAGTTTCATAGTTATTTTGAAATACAATCCATTTTCCTTATATGTTTTTAAAATGTAGATGTTTCTACCAGTTTGAATCTATTCTTATCATTTTAGGGTCTAGCATAGTTTAATCCAAATATTATTTCTTCTTGATGTGAGATCTAAGAATTTATTGTTGCTCTGTGGATGAGAAAGGTTGTTCATTCTTCCTTTCCAACATTTTAAAATTTTTACCCATTTAATTAATTATGTATTAAATTACATGAGAAAGTATTATCTTACATTTTCAAATTTGTTAGTATTTAATTTCCTCTTGGGCTTGGGAGTAAGATGAAGATCAGCATAAATCTGTATCATTCAGGGTTACGAATATTAGCATATCTGTCTTAAAAAAGGGGAATATTAATAGTAGCAAGTAGCTTTCATCTAGAAGAAACATAGTGACTGCTTCATCTAGAAGAAACATAGTGACCCATGGCTGCAGTCTTCATAGTCTTTTAAAAGTGAAAGCTAAACTACATGTATTAGCCTGTTTCTAATTTCTGCAAAGAAAATAGGTTAAGAATGAGAAGTTGTATATGAAATTGGAGTTCATTTTTCAGCATAAAGCAGATTTGAATGCTGCTTGTTTCACCTTGCTTTTATATAAAGGGCTTACAAAATAAAATTCAGCATTTTCTATATTCATTTTGTTTATTTAATCTTATCTAGCTCTATACCCTCACTTTATACTTTGTATCACAAGCATAAGAGGAAATGTGTACAATTAGCTCTTCTAGAATATGGGTTCGGGAGCACTGAATAATTCCTGCAGGCTGCCCTTTTCCTTAACAAATGTTTTTGAGTAATATTTTTATCAGATTCACATATTCTGATGACTAATTGTATTTCCAGTGTTTTTTTCTTTGTCTGAAATTTCTGTCCCAAATGATCTGCAATATAGATTTTTTTTTAACATGTTCCCAGCTCCGACTTTCAGCTGAGCAGCACATGTCAGCTTCTGATCATGAGCTGCTGGCCAGGAGCTGCCAGAGGGGCAGCCCTTGGGACACTACAAACCACATATTGTAAAGTAACTATGTTCCTTTGCCTTGATTAATCCAGAAGGGGAGCTGGGGATGGTTTTTTATTCTGTGAAGCTACATATCCTAAAAGATATCTATGTAGGACGAAATACCTGAAAGTGAGGATGGCTTAGGACATCAGGTTAGGGTTGTTCAGCTCTATTGCTGGAAACTTTGTTAAAGGATCTCAAAAGCAGGTAACAAAGGGTCAAAAGTTAAGGGTATTTCTAGACTGTGCATTGTATTAATTATGGTTCATAGCACTCCTCCCTCCTGTTTAATGGAAAGGGTTTTACTCTCATGTTTCAATGTAGCTTTTAAATTTTTTCCCTCTCTGCCTACAATTATTTTTGAGGAAATGTATATTATGAATTGATACATACCTTTTATACCTACCAAAGTCACGGTAAGTGTTGTTCAGACTTGCCTGCCCTTCTCATTGCTTTGTTCAACGTCAGTGTCAAGTAGCACTTTGGGTTTGAGAATATCCTATTTGATAAATTTTTCCCCAAACAGTGCTTTTGAGACAGCAAACTTTGTTATTGCCCAGTCATGCTGAGGTCTTTTAGAGTAAGTATTTTATTGTGGCAGAAGTGGCAGGGTCATAATGCATGCTTGGAATTTATGTTTTTCTGCAAAATGTGTTATAAACATACCTCCAGTTACACAATCAGAAAGTATCTCATGTAATTTGCTTGAATTGAATGTTACTTGAATCTTCTTGAATTTTTGAGTAAGAGAGCTGCTTACAAGCTGTGCACTGTCAGTGGGACCTGATGAGTGACGCAGGATTTACAGCTCAGCACTAGAGACTTCTCAGTTATTTTCTTTATGACAAAACAACTTGTGGATGCTTGCACCTTTTGATTACCATGGAAAGATTTAGGTTACGCTGCTGATCACAGATGGGGGTGGAACTTTTGCTGTAAAGCGATAAAGCTCCTGGTGAAGGGAAAATCTCCAAATTTATTTTTATGCACTTGTAAATTTTTGTTGAGGCCAAAACGTTTCCCAGAGTATTACATAATTTCCTTTTATAAGGAAGATGATAGTGATATGTATTTACAAGGAAGCGTATGTGACTAGAAATGAGACTTCACATTTTGTGCCTTTTTCAAAAATCTTCAGCCTGTCTCTCTGCTAGCTGAGAAGTTGTTCCAGTGCTTCTCCATTGCTTTGATAAAGGAAGGCCTTCCCTCCCATTTGTGTGGGTTTGTGGGCACAATGTGCTGGTGAGCATTTGTGACGGTGGGCACAGTGGCTGCAAGGCTCAGGGCTGCTCTGCCAAAGGCATCAGAGTCCAAATGTATTTCTTCAGGGCATCTCTAATTATTCACCTTTTAGAATTGCAGTTCTCCCTCTGCAACAAGGGGCACTGCCCAAATGCTTTTCTGTGATGTGCTCAATGTGTCTACAACTATCTTCTTTGTCTTTGCCTGTGGGAAAAAACATAATTGAGTCATTCTTCCTGAAGCCTGCATGGTTGTGTGTTCAGCCAGTACAGTGTTCATTTCAAAATTCCTATTGATGGTTGCATTGATTATTTTTATTTTAGCCTGTAATTCTGTCTCCAAACTATCTTTTTAATTTTTATAGTTCACTAGCTATTGAACAGCAAATTCAGCTATGTTTGGTTGTGTGCATGTTTTTTTAGAAATATAATCTTCTGAATCCAGATTTCTCAGTAGTAGCTAGTAGCCTACAGTACTTGAAAGCTCCTTTTCCTTTTTATAACCTATCTCTTTTCCAATACATTTTCTGATTACTGCACTACAGTTCGATTTTTATTGGATCATTTTAGAGCATAATAATTCATTTCTGATCCCTAGTACCTCTTGTTCATGTCTGAAGTACTCCACATTATTTCAGTCACCATTTTTGTTGACATCTTTTCTCTAAAGGCAGTCTTCTGCAATTTCTCTCAAAATATCTTTCTGGCATCACCATTTTAGACTTGTGATATCCATTTTCTTTTTTAATACAAAATGAAATAGAAAGCATTTCTGTACTTTACCAGCCAGCTCTAGTGGAATTTTTTGAGCTTTCTTCTAGCTATCTTATACATTGCATGGTGGCTAATAATGGCAAAAACAATACTACAGCAGCTGTACATGCAATAAAATAAACACATTTATTTACAATTGCCTTGCAGTGCAAACAGTGCTTATTAATGTTAAATAATGAACCATAATAAGTATAGTCAAAAACAACTGAGTTTTTGCATATATCTGTATAGAATTATTTGTTCATTCACTGCTTCTATAATGGTTTAGATTGAATTATTAACTGCCTTCTGTTTGGGAGAAAGAAAAAAAAACCCACGTCCCTTCAGGTTTTGCAGAAAGCTAAGTCAAATCCTGCAGATTCAGTTAGTTTTCTCTTATGGGTTCAGTAAGAGCTCTTGAGATACTGAATTGTGGCCACTCTTTATGGCAAGAAGCTTCTGGTAAGAGAAATGGCAGTGAGTTGCCATTTTCAAATGGTTTCAGATTATTTTCTTCCAAAGCTCTGGTCATGAAAAAAATAGTTCTTGTGGATGGACTCATGTAGGTGGATCTGGGCTCTGGACACTGGCAGAGCTCAGGTTATAGGTTCACACAGGGGAGATTTAGGAGTAAGAATGTGGAAACAGACCCTCAGCCAGCTGGGAAGCAGGAAGGGCAGTCCACAAAGTGGAAACGTTTGACTGTTGGTTTTGCCAGCTCAGATCGTGTTTTGATGATAATCTTTGGCAGAAGTTTCCTGTATCATAAAAACGCACCCACAGCCTCCTGCTCTGCTATCCCTTTTGTTGCTGCCCTTTCAGTAGGTGATGATGGAATTAGAAGTTTTATATGCCCATGGAAGATAAATGAAAACAGCAATGGAGTACTGTTTGGCGTGTAGTTGTCTAGCTCAGGTGTGCAACATACCAGCCAAAAAATACATGGCAGAAGTTTTCCATCCTGCTGCTTTCCCTCCTTTGTGTAATGTTCTCTGGTTGCTTGCCTGTCTTAAAGACTCCTTTTGTCCTTTGAGAACACCAACATATTTTGGTGATGGTGTTAGTAAAGTCCTTGACTGGTAATAGTCTGAAGCTTGAATCCTAAGTGTCAGTGGTCTGATAAAGCTGAAAAACCAGCTTAGTCAAGCAAAGAAGTGGAAACCTGAGGTGTCAAATGAATTTTAAAATGCATGTGTAATTTTGCAGAGCAGTTATTCCTAGAGAACTAGAGGACTTTCTAATACTCCTGAGATAGAGAGAAAGATCTTTAAAAGTGCATGTCAACCTCTTCTAGAATGCAAGTTTGGAGATGGCAGCATTGCTTATTCTGGTAGGTGGTAAATGCAAAACCTGCTCTGTCTGTCTCGATACAGCTGCTTCTTGTAGCAGCTCAGACAGTTTGAGGCCTGGCAGCATCTTTATACCTCGTAAGTGTGAGTGGTTGTGTTGAAATCTGTCGCTACACACAAGTTAAAAAGGTAAGCAGGTAAAAAGTGTGGCATTTGTTTATCTCTGTAAATCTGTTGTTGGCGTTTGGATTGATTTGCTCAACAAATATATCAAAATCTCATTTAATTCAAAAAATGTTGCAAAATTCCTCAGATGAGAGAATTTCTTGTCTTGGTTTCATGTGTTGATCGATGTGCAAATACAAGAACAGCAAGCATCCCAGAAAGCAGCTGACTGGGCAGTCAAGCGTTTCCTCCTTTTCATATGAATAATAATTGTATTTGGAGGAGTTCTTCAACTGGCTTCTTCCCAGCAGCTTGTGATAATAATTTCAAATGTGGGCCCTTCTCTGGATGCTTACAGTGAGTCACCAGAACAGGAAGACAAACAGGGACAATTCTCTACCACAAGTAGGTCTTTCTTAAAGGCTCACTGTTTGATTTAATAACTTCTAAAAAAATTTCCTCTACATGTGTTTTAGAGCTAGTGATCTGAAAACAGATGACAAATATTTCAGTGTTGGTTTTGGGTTTTGGTTTTGTTTGAAAGACAGGTGTTTGTTAGGGAAGGCAGGACTTTTTTTGGAATGGAGAATGTAAGCTCCTTTCCTCTGAATTGTTATAATTTTGAAATTAAGGGCTTTTAGGCAAAGATAGGAGGATAGGAATAACAGTTTTTTATTAGTATGTATAACAAGGCAAATAAAAACAATAACAATGGAATTAATAATAAACAGAATTAGGGACTCTGTGACAGGCTTTTTGACTGAGACAGGAAAGGAGAGAGGAGAGATTTTGCTTATAAAAGCTCTGGGACAGCTGATTTTGGTGCTCTTGCAGGATTTTGAAGAGTATTAAGTTGGAACGGCAGGAATGAGTAAAAGATTTTGGGCCGGTGGATGAGATGTATAAGAAATTTTGTGGTAGTAGTTGGAATTGTTGGACGTTTCAGCAGGGCAGGCGGTGCAGGGCTACAGTGTAGAGAAACTCAGAGCAGTGTTGAAGAAGCAGCGGGGGCAGGGGGCTCAGAATTCCCAGGAACATGAGCAGATGGTGATAGGTCCCTTTAAGCGAGGTAGGTCTTAATAAGGTTTTAGGTTAGTGGTTGCTTTCACAAGCAGAGGCTCACTCTACAGAAGAAGTACCAGCAGTTAGTGTTTACCAGCAACTCATGGGAAAAATTCTATAGGTAAGAAGGAACAAAAAAAAAAGAAACTTAACCCCCAACAGGGCTGTTTTTTTTCTTATTGGCTATTTTATATCCTTAAGACTAGCAGAACAGGAAATAACCTTCTGCTCATCTAACCTGGTTGATTATAAATACCTACCAAATTCAGTGGCATTTCTTAAATTGCCATCTTTGAATTAGTTTCTTGACTTTTCTCTTGAATGTAGCTTATTCTGCCAGCATGAGGGCACCCAGGGGATTAGTTAGAGACGTGCTTCTGGCATGCTTCTGGGTCACCTCAGTTCTGTGATAAACTGGTAGCTGTGACTGAAACTTATTGTCATCCTAAAGAAAATATCCAAGAAGTAGAAAACCTGGTTTCATTGAGCTGTTATTTCAGAGGAACATGACAAACTGTAGTGAAAGTATAGAGAAAGCTATAGTACTTCCATTCTGCTGGGTAGAATTTTTAAAAAAGTATTTGGAAATACTCCAAATGTGTTTTTTACACCAGATTGCCTCTTCTTTGCAGGTTGTCTAGTATTACTAGAGATGCTTACCTATGTTCAGTATATACAATGAGGTTTTATCAGTTAATGAAATAGTAGAAAGATGCAAAAAATAAGCCTAGTCAGAATTACACACTGTTATAGAGACAGGACATAAGCAAACAACTTAGTTTACTTTGTTTACCTTATCAGCTGGTCATTTTCTAATCTCCCAGACAATACTTCCAGGCAGTGATTTTTATTATTTGCATTAGAAGAAAGCTAGCGGATTCTCACCAAAATCAAGACTTACGTTACTTCACATTATACAGATATAGTTAAAAGATGAGCCAGTCCTCTGAAAAGTCCAAATTATATGTGTATTTATATATATATAGATTATTTTATCTCTTGTCTTCCACAGATTCATTCTAAGCCTCATGCAATATGCATAAAGCTCTTTAATAAAGAATTTTGTTATTAACTGAGAAGAACGTCTTTATTATTCTTATCTGTTTTTCGGGTGATATCAGGTCAGACTTTCCACAACTGCTTCGTTTCTGCAGAAGAAAAAAGCTTTTATTGTGTTTAGGATAATGGTTTCTTACATTTTTAATTTATTGATACCTTTGTTCCCCACATAGTATTTTATCGCATAGAAGTAGTAGCAGTTGAAACAGGGAAGTGCAACAGACCGTTAAAAGGGGTACTTGCTGCCTTTATTGCTGTTGCCTATGTTTTGAAACATTAATTACCAAGTATACTTAAATATACTATTTTCAGTTATTAAATTATAAAAAATGTAAGTGTTTATTTCAGTATTAAAATCTGGCTGGTTGGGCTTTTAATGTCTGAAATGTGGGGATGATAATATGACACAGTGTTAGGGACATAAAAATATTTATGAGAAATTGTCATGAAATGTGTCAGGAATGTGATTCTTATCTGATATTTAAACTGCAGACATTAAAACATTATCCTTGACACACAAGTCAATACCGGACATTTCAAAGATCCAGAAGGATACACAGCAAGTTGGATGAAATTCAGTGTGGGGGATAGTAACTAAATATAAAATATTTAATAGGCGCTACTTTGAAAAGCAATAATGCTGAAAGGGGCCTTAAGGGGCAGTAAATGAGATAAATGGAGCCAACAAGTCAGATGCTACTTTGGGCTGTATGTGCACATGTGTCTTGTCAACGAACTATGAAATATAGCAGCTGTCATTAAGACTTCTCAGATTAGTGACTTCTGTGAATTTCAACACCAAGGATCTATAAAATAAAAAAATCCTAAAGCAGCACAAAATGCATTTTTGTCCTTGGGACTTATTATTCAAGGGAAGGTTTTTTTTTAAAGGCCTGAATGTGTATAGAAAGTCTTAAGCTGTTACTCAGATAATTGAAACAAGTATGGGGTGCAGGGAGGGAGGAGCTCTGTAGGTCTCCCACATCCTGGGTGATGCTGTCATCACCAGGAACGCCGTGCAGAATATGAACTTTCTGCTGGCAGACATAGACCCAGCAGTGCTGGTTCAGGAGCTGTAACTGGCAGTCTGAGGAATTCAAATTTCTAAATAGTGTAGTCATTCAACATGGGAATAATTTGCTAAGGGACCATAAGTTCCTACTACTTGGAGCTCTTGTGCTATGAGAGTTAATGTGAGGGTCACTGGTCGAAACTTGTTCTGTCTGTGAAGGTGATGCAACTGGATGGGAGCATCGGCTCTTTCTTTGCTTCTGTAAAGCTATTAGGTTTCTACTGACTATTAAATTTTTCCAACTTGTCTGTTTTAGAGTAGTATGAAGCAATAAACGAAATGGTAGAGGTTTTGTGGCTGCAGTTGTTTAAAGCCAACACATTTGAGTATATACTACAGAGGATGTGACAAGCATGTGATTATTGATTGCTGTTCTTCATCAGTTCATAGTCAAAGGAAATAACCCAATAGATCTTTCCATCTCTGACTTGTGTGTATTATCTATAGATGTAGCAGCTGCCCTAAACATTTGGCAACTGGCCCAAGCCCAAAAATTAACTCTAAAAGATTAATTTTCTATTAGCTAATAAGGACAAAGGTCATTCAATTTCTTGTTTATGCAGGAAGCTTATTGAATCTGAAGATGGTACATCTGGGAATGAGCTGGTGGGATTAATTTGTAAAATAATAATGCCTACACATCACGAAGGAGTTGTGCAATAATCATAAATAAAAGTTGTGCAATAATCATTAAATAAAAGGGATTTTTGGTAGAATACAGGTCAAGATATTTATCTATGATAACCCAAACAGGCAAAAGTTTACTAAAGAATTAAGCAAAGAAATTAAAGAAATCTACTTCTAATCAAACTGTGCCAAGATTAAATGAGAACTTTCCCTTTATTATCCTACTGCATTGTTGCCGTCCCCTGACAGGGTGTTAATCACAGCTTCTTTGTCTCCTGTGTAGTTTGCACTTCAGTTTCCAGGTGTAGCAGGGTCTGTTTCTTTTAAAGTTTTTCTTCTATTCCAGTGTGTTAGCTTTTCTGCCTCAGTTGGAGGCAGTTGGTTTGTAGCCTTTTGATGGGTCCAGAGAGATCTAATCTTTTGGTTCCTAGGGCTCTTGATTAAGGGTGGACACTGCTAATTAATACAGTTTGCATTTTGAGTAGCTGATCTGCAAAGTGTCTGTCAGTGCAGTGTATCTCACCTGTATTTCACCTCTGTTAGAACCCGGCTTTGCTGAATACTTCCTCTGGAAAATTTTGAACTGGGGATGTGATGTATCTCTTGAGCTGTATCTGTACATCTTGCCAAATGCTTGAATAGAAATTGAATGGAATTGAAATGAAAATTGACTTAAGATCTGGGAAACTACAGGCTGGTCAGTTTCCTTTGATGCTGGGCAAGATCAGGGAGCAAATCCTCCTGGAAACTGTGCTAAGATACATGGAAAATAAGGAGGAGGTTGGAGCCACCATCACTTCACTTAGGGCAAATCACGCCTGACAGATTTGGTGGCCTTTTGTGGCAGGGTTACAGTGTTGGTGGATAAGGGAGGAACAACTGACATAATCCACCTGGAACTGTGCAAAGCATTTGACATTGTCCTCATGGCATCCTTGTATCTAAACTGGAGAGCTGTGGATTTGATAGAAGGACCACTTGGGTGGATGGTTGCACTGAAAGAGTTGTGGTCAACATCTCAGTGCCCAAGTGGAAGCCAGTGAGGAAGTGAGTGACATTCCTCAGGTCAGAAATGGAACCAGTGCAGTTTAACATCTTTGTTGTGACATGAACAGTGGGATCAAGGGCACCCTCAGCAGGTTTGCCAGTGACCCCAGGCTATGGGGATGCCATCCAGAGGTACCTGGATAGGCTGGAGAGGTGAGTCTGCACAAAGATTGAGTGGAAAATCCTGCACCTTGTTTGAGGCAATCCTTAATTAGAAATTATTGTGAGGAGAATTCTGCTTGTCTAAACCTTACAGACTGTTTCTTTGGGACACAACTAAGAGTGATTTTCTTATCCATGGGCTGGAAGGTGACTATTTTGAGACCATTGGAAAAAGTTAAATTGCTTTGATACAAATGTAAATCAGGTGCTACCATTGTTCATTGAGAACCAGAAATTTGACTTATATTTGAGTATAAAATAGTATATTAACTTTACTGCAATAGATCAGTGTTTTTAAATACATTTACAAAC
The DNA here is from genome assembly GCA_013397375.1 of Toxostoma redivivum. Lineage (NCBI taxonomy): Eukaryota > Metazoa > Chordata > Aves > Passeriformes > Mimidae > Toxostoma > Toxostoma redivivum. The sequence goes on from VXBI01013813.1 coordinate 180,716, forward strand.
ACATTTGGTCTGTGGAAAAGGCTGCCTTCCCTTTCATTATCTATTTCTGTTGTGTGCTACTCTTATTTTGTAACTGCTGCATCTAGTGAGACAGAGGAATGTACTAAAGGCATTTTATTATCTCACACTGGAGCATTACACTTCATGAATGCCCTGTCAACATGAAGGCATAGGAAATAATGACCCTTGGCCTAGAATTTTTTTTTTTTAATCATTCAAGTTTAACAGAGAGGGCAACACATTGTTAAATTCTTTTTGCTAGAAGCCTTTTAATTTCCCAGTGAATGTTTATACTGAGGAATAAAGGAATATGAATTTCCTTTGTTCCAGACCTCTTTCCCTTGGTACATTACTATTCACAGTACACAAGATCACTATTTCAACTTCCTTGGGAGCATGTTTTGCTTAATTTCATGGCATAGTGATATACACAATATACACATTTCATTCCCTTGGTCACTTCTCTATGATCTTTGCTATATGAAGAATAAAGGTAGAAATTTCAGTATTTGTTGTAGCAACGCGATGAAGCAAATTCTGCTTCCATATAAATGGGTTTATCCATCAGGGCTGAAACCTTCTCATTCATGAAACGTATGGATCAGTCAGCCTGTGAATGGTAGCAGTAATTAAATTAATTTAGTCACATGTATTTACACATAATGAGCACCTTTGCCATGAGCTATTATTAGCACTTATAAGTTAATTTATTATGAGGTAGCATAACTATGTCTGATAATGCCAGCAAAGTGCTTGAATTTTAGAACTTCTAGAGCACAAGTTCCTGTTCTGGCAACTGGTTCAATGAATGTCAAGTCATGCAGCCCTGACTCAGGTAAAACTCCCAGTTCAAACAAATGTTTTTGCCCAAGGAAGAAGCCAAATAAAAATACTGCTATTTTTTTAAACAAAGCAAATTGTGACTGGGCTTTGCCACCAGTGCTGAGCTGGACTGAGCTGCTCAGATGCCCTGTATTTGCCAGCTCACAAAACACTGCTGTTGGAGCTCGCTGCAGTCACATTTCACTCGCTGTGCTTTTAAAACAAAACCATATACTTATATACATATAACTTGAACTATTGGCAATTCTGTGGTGCTCATAACTATGATGCTCATCACTATACTATTCAAATACTTCTTCTATGTTTATGTATTTCTCTTTGCAATAACCCTGGGAAACAGTGGGGGATGTTTACCTCCATTTTATGATTAGGGATTCACATTGTCTTGGTTTAAGAGACAGGTATTTGCTAAGGAGAGGCAAGATTTCCTTTTTCCTTAACCTGCTCCTTTTCAATCACT